>CAMZMU010000103.1:34919399-35248507 GCA_947311845.1 Poa pratensis | reverse complement strand
AAAGAAAGCTATAGCTCTGACAAGAGATACATGAAAACAAGAGCTAAAAGCTGAACAACGCTAGATATGAATACTCAACAAATAAAGTGAAGAATAGGAGTATTCTCATGAAAAAGCGGAGCGTGTCTCTCTCCCAATCAAGAATGCTAGGGTCCAGTCAAGCTTTATTGAAAATAAAAGTGCAATACTGAAAATAAAAGCACACAGACGCTCCAAGAAAAGCACATATGATGTGAAAGAATTAAAATATAGTTTCACTAGAGATGACCTGATAATTTTGACGATGAAGAAGGGGATGCCTTGGGCATCCCCAAGCTTAGACGCTTGAGTCTTCTTGAAATATGCTGGGGAGATCCATGGGAGCCTCCCAAGCTTAAGCTCTTCACTCTTCTTGATCCTATTATATCATCCTTCTCTCTTGACCTTGAAAACTTCCGTCACACCAAACTCAAAGTAGATCTCATTAGAGGGTTAGTGCATAATCAAAAATTCACATGTTCTATAAAGACGCAATATGATTTGTTACTTTAAACATTAGCTACAGCCACTGATGTTATGTGAAGCTCTTCCACCCAAAAAAGAATTTCACTCAACACTAGTAAAAGAGAGAATGCAAAATAAAAAGGCATAATCTGTCTAAAACAGAACAGTCCGCAAAGACGAATTTTTTCGAGGCACTTACGCTCAGATCAAAAAACTTGAACTAATAAAATTCAGACATTCATAAAGATTACGCACAAAATTTTCAGATTTAATTAACAATCTGGTGATTTTAGGAATTTCGTACAGTGAACAGCAAAAATCTGTTTCTGCGCAGCAATCAAAATTAAGCATCATCTTAACATTAGAGGCTACTCTTGGCACAACAATGCGAGAAAATAAAGATACAAAGGAGTTGCTACAGAAGTAAACATCCTTGACTCAATAAAGAAAAATTGCAGAAATAAAAATAATGGGTTGCCTCCCATAAGCGCTTTTCTTTAACGCCTTTTAGCTAGGCACAAAGCATGCATCAAGTATTACCAAGTGAAGAAGCATCAACATTGTAATTTGTTCGAACAATAGAATCATAAGGTGGCTTAATCTTCTTCCTAGGAAAGTGTTCCATACCTTTCTTGAGAGGAAATTGATATTTTATATTCCCTTCTTTCATATCAATAATAGCACCTACAGTTCTAAGAAAAGGTCTTCCCAAGCACAATAGGGCATGATGGATTGCATTCAATATCCAAGACAATAAAATCAACGGGGACATAATTGTTGTTAACCATGATAAGAACATCATCAATTCTTCCCAAAGGTTTTTTAATAGTAGAATCAGCAAGGTGAACATCCAAGTAACAATTTTCCAAAGGTGCTAAATCAAGCATATCATAAAGTCTTTTAGGCATAACAGAAATACTAGCACCAAGGTCACACAAAGCATTGCAATCAAAGTCATTCAATTTCATTTTAATAATGGGCTCCCAACCATCTTCTAACTTCCTAGGGATGGATACTTCACGTTTTAATTTTTCTTCCCTCACTTGTATAGGCATTAGTAATATGTTTAGTAAAAGCCATGTTTATCTCACTTGCCTTAGGACTTCTAGCAAGCTTTTGCAAGAATGTAATTACTTCAGAAAGATTGCAACCATCAAAATCAAAATCATTATCATCAAAGTAATGGAGTATTATCTTCCTTATTGCTAGAAATTTCAGCATCTTTATCAAGACAGTTTCAGAGTTATCAGGCAATTTAGGACATTTTGCAATAGAAGTGGAAACATTACCAACACCAATTATCTTGCCATTAATGGTAGGAGGTTTGCTAACACTTGAGTTTGAAGCATTTTCAGAAGTAGTAATAGTATAAACTCTAGCAATATTATTCTTTCTAGCAATTTCATCCTCTCTTTCCCATCTAGCATGCAATTCGCTAACATCCTCACATTGTTATCAATTTTAACTTGTATAGCATTGAGAGTTTTGCTCTCTTTAACATCATGAGGCATGTTCTTTAGTTTCAACAAGTCAACATCAAGAGCAAGACTATCAACTTTAGAGCAAGAACATCAATTTTCCCAAATTTCTCCTCAACAGTTTTATTGAAAGCAGTTTGTGTACTAATAAAATCCTTAAGCATGACTTCAAGATCAGAGGGTACACTCTTATTATTATTGTAGGAGTACATAGGAATTTCCATAACCATTGCCACTATTAGAAGGATAGGGCCTATAATTGCTATTACCAAAATTATTCCTATAAGCATTGTTGTTGAAGTTATTATTTTTAATGAAGTTCACATCAACATGCTCTTCTTGAGCAACCAAAGAAGCTAAAGGAACATTATTTGGATCAACATGTGTTTGACCATTTGCAAGCATAGACATAATAGTATCAATTTTAGCACTCAAGGAAGAGGTTTCCTCAACAGAATTTACCTTCTTACCTGTTGGAGCTCTCTCGGTGTGCCACTCAGAATAATTTATCATCATATCATCTTTGTTGCAGCGCCCAAAGTGATGGACATAAAGGTACCTTCAGCGGCCAAATCCAATAAATTCCTTGAAAAAAATTTAATCCTGCATAGAAGGTTTGGATGATCACCCAAGTAGTCAGTCCGTGAGTGGGGCAATTTTTAACCAATGATTTCATTCTCTCCAAGCTTGAGCAACATGTTCATTATCAAATTGCTTAAAATTCATTATGCGACTTCTCAAAGAAATAATCTTAGCAGGAGGATAATATTTCCCAATGAAAGCATCTTTGCATTTAGTCCATGAATCAATACTATTTCTAGGCAAAGATAGCAACCATTCTTTAGCACGTCCTCTCAAGGAGAAAGGAAAAAGTTTCAGTTTAATAATATCACCATCAACTTCCTTAAGTTTTTGCATTTCACAAAGTTCAACAAAGTTATTGAGGTGAACAGCAGCATCATCAGTACTAACACCAGAAAATTGCTCTTTCATAACAAGATTTAAAAGTGCAGGTTTAATTTCATAAAACTCTGCTGAAGCAGCAGGTGGAGCAATAGGTATACATATGAAATCATTGTTGTTTGTGCTAGTAAAATCACACAACTTAGTGTTCTCAGGAGTACTCATTTTAGCAGAATTAAAAACAAGACAGAAAATAACTTGAAAATAAAATAGAAGCAAGTAACTAATTTTTTGTATTTTTGATAATTGAAAGCAAACAAGATAAAGTAAAATAAACTAAGCAAGACAAAAACAAAGTAAAGAGATTGGAAGCGTGAAACTCCCCTTGCAGAAGTGCTCTTGCTCCCCGGCAACGGCGCCAGAAAAAGTTGCTTGTCGTGCAGTACACGTCCGTTGGGAGACCCCAAGAGGAAGGTATGATGCAGTCTAGCAGCAAGTTTTCCCTCAGTATGAAACCAAGGTTGTCGAACCAGTAGGAGCAGTACCGCTTCTGAAGGTTGTTGGCGGCGCCGTTACTCGATCATCAACGTGGAACCTGCACACAACACAATCAAACTACTTTGCCCCAACGTAACAGTGAGGTTGTCAATCTCACCGACTTGCTGAAAACAAAGGATTAAACGTACGGTGTGGAAAATGATGTTTAATTGCAGGAAATGAAAGAGAACAATGTTTGCAGTTTGTGGTTGTTTAATCAATGTAAAAGAATGGACCGCGGTCCATAGTTCACTAGAGGTGTCTCTTCATAAAAGATAACTAACATGCTGGGTGAACAAATTAGAGCTGGCCAATTGACAAATAGTGAGCGCATGACAATGCATATACATGGCATGATGACTAGTATGATATTTAATTGGGCATTACGACAAGATACATAGACCGTTATCCAACAGCATCTATGACTAATAATCTACCGCCGGATTGTTATCTGAGTCCCCCGTTGGTATTAAGTTGCAAGCAACGGATAATTGCATTAAGTAAAGCGCGTAATGTAAACAAACACATATGCCCATGGACATAGCATTGTTAGGTTACCCCTAGTGGCAACAGCACATCCACAATCTTAGAAGTTGCTGTCACTCTCCCAGATTACTGGAGGCATGAACCCACTATCTAGTATAAATACTCTCTCTTGGAGTTACAAGCATCTACTTGGCCAAAGCATCTACTAGTAACGGAAAGCATGCAAGATCTTAAATAACATATAAGATAGATTGATAATCAACTTGACATAATATTCAATATTCATCGGATCCCAGCAAACACAACACGTAGCATTACAATAATATGATCTTGATCATGTAGGGCAGCTCACAAGATCTAAACATGATGGCACAAAGTGGAGAGACAACCATCCAGCTACTGCTATCGACCCGTAGTCCAAGGATGAACTACTCACGCATCACTCCGGAGGCAGGCATGGCGATGTAGAAGCCTCCGATGACGATTCCCCTCTCCGGCAGGGTGCCGGGAAGAGGTTCTGGACCCTCCCAAGGTAGGGTTGACGGCGGCGGCGTCTCTGGAACTTTTCGTGGATATTGGCTCATGCACTTAGGGTTTTTCCATCGGGGGAATAAGTAGGCGAAAGGGCGGCGGCTGACGACCCCCGAGGGGCCCACACCACCCTAGGGCGCGCCAGGGGGGCCGCACTCTAGGTGCGTGTGGCCTCCTGGTGGCTCTCCTCTGTTGCTCCTTTGGTTCTTCAGGTGTGTTCTGGTAAAATATGGATCCCCGTGAAGTTTCTCTAATTCCGAGAATATTTCCAGACTAGCTTTTCTGGAATACAAAAACAGCAGAAAACAGGAGCTGGCACTTCGGCATCTTGTTAATAGGTTAGTCCCAAAAAATGTATAAAAGTGACATAAAGTAGATGCAAAACATATGGCATTTGATATAAAACAAGCATGGAACATCAAAATTATAGATACGTTGGAGACGTAGCACTCCTATTTTGTACTAATGCTACTGCTATTTTTTAGATGGAAGAAAATCAAATCTTTCCCGACTCCATAGAAGCAGCAAAAATATTTTATTGATAGCACTGCATTACAAAGACATGGATTACATCACTCATTGCATTACAAAGACATGGATTACATCTTGTTCATTTGGAGATCTCAGGCACCTTTCCCCAAAAACTTTACAAACTTTGATCACAAATTTCTTGCAAGACTCTAAATTAGTAGCCTTAGCGGACCGGATGTACTCATCAGCACCACCAGCTGCTATTCCATTGTTAGCATCCGCATTGCCGCGGTCATCTTTTGCAGAGGATGTAACCCAAGAGCTCCAGAAGCACTTCTTTTTTGCGTAAAATAACCATCAGAATCATGCTCCCTCTCATGCTCAAGTATACCATCAGCTATGCGGTTGAACAAATTACGGGACATCCTAAATCCGTGCATAAAAAGTAAATGAGACAGGGAAATGAAAAATGGGCCAAAGCAGAGAAGTGTACTAATTACGAACCTTCGTCGAAACAAATATTCGGGATAGCGAGGAACTTCTTTGAAGTAGTCGTCCCATAGAAGAACAAATCCGGCATCTCTTCCTCGATCGATTGTCCGACGTCCATGCTTGGAACCACCATGGCGTCGAGCGTTCGTCCTCTCTTCCTCCTCGCGCTCGGTGAATGCTGCAAGTATGAGTTCATCGTCGCCAGATGAAGATGACGAAGAACTCATGTCCCAAGAGGATGTGTTCATTGTGTTGCGTGAGAGACGAGAGAGAAATCTAGGAGTGAGAAGAGAAGTCACAGGTAGAGATGCTGGAAGAGAGGAGGAGGAAGAGAGGATGAACGCTCGACGCCATGGTGGTTCCAAGCATGGACGTCAGACAATCGATCGAGGAAGAGATGCCGATTTGTTCTTCTGTGGGACGACTACTTCAAAGAAGTTCCCCGCTATCCCGAATATTTGTTTCGACGAAGGTTCGTAATTAGCACACTTCTCTGCTTTGGCCCATTTTTCATTTCCCTGTCTCATTTACTTTTTATGCACAGATTTAGGATGTCCCGTAATTTGTTCAACCGCATAGCTGATGGTATACTTGAGCATGAGAGGGAGCATGATTCTGATGGTTATTTTAAGCAAAAAAGAAGTGCTTCTGGAGCTCTTGGGTTACATCCTCTGCAAAAGATGACCGCGGCAATGCGGATGCTAACATATGGAATAGCAGCTGATGGTGCTGATGAGTACATCCGGTCCGCTGAGGCTACTAATTTAGAGTCTCTATTTCTTTTCCTTTGTTTTATTCTGGCTTTCTTGTGTACTAGCTTGGTTTGGCTGGCAGTATTGGGTATCGTGGGCGTGTCATCCCTTGGAGGTTAGTGATCAAAGTTTGTGAAGTTTTTGGGGAAAGGTACCTGAGATCTCCAAATGAACAAGACATTGCTAGGTTACTTGCAATAGGGGAGTGATAGACCTCAAAGGCGTAGGTTGAGACCCCAATAGCACAGTGTGTAGTACGGGCAAGACAATTTTCCCCACGAAGGTGACTCGAGGGTTTATATCGAACTATCGGGGAATCAGTAGTGGAAGCTTTACCTCCTTATCCTTCCCTTGGAAACCTGCAAACAAAGATAAATTGTTTTGTGCCCTCAACCTCACCAAGTGGTTGTCAAGCACAAGGTGTGAGTAAGTTATGAATACAAAACAATAAATAAAATATGCAATGATGATAAATAAATATGCAAGGATGATGGAAACAATGATAAATGATATTTTTGGGTTTTATATGATGAATGAAAGATGCAAAAGTATTTTTGTATTTTCGGATTTAATTATGGCTGAAAATGAAAAGTGGATGAAAGTTGTTGGAAAGTTGTTTCTTATGATTAAAAATGGACCGGGTTCATGGTTTCACAAATGCACTCTCTCTTTAATGATGTGGTGGATAATGGAACACAAAAGTTAACATATGAGATTGCAACAAAGTTTCAAGATAAGTTATAATAATATGGGCATCACGTCCTAACATAGATATCTTTTGGTTATTAATCTCTCTTATACTCCACTAAGATACGAACTAAATCATAACACCTTAGTATTAAGATAAATCAGAGCATAGCAATAAGTTTCATGACATGAAGTTGAAATAAGAACATGCTAGATCAAGTCATGAAGTAGTGGCAATGGTCACACCCACATCTCCGGTAGCAAGGTATTTCTTTTATCCCTAGTGAGGCAACAAAGTTAGGTAAAACACCCAAGTGGATCGCGGAACTTTCTCTCACGTTCACCGCACTAGCCACCCCCCGTTACTCCATCTAATGCACACATTCCCCCTCACACGCTCTCATAAACATGCTTGATCATAACAAGTAAACAAGAACGGGTTACATAATATGCATCTACTTTCATAACTGAAGTAAAACAATTGCAATCTCACACATATATTAACTCATAAAGATCCACCACAAAGGTATTACATAGATGACCGTAATCATGTTCGGCAGCTCATACGGTGCTAATTAGTGAAGCACAAGAGAGAGAGATACATAAGTTACTTCCACAAACCCATAGTCCAGGGGTGGACTACTCCCTCTTCATCATGGAGTTGATGGAGATGTCGTTGGAGAAGGTGGAGACCTCTCCGGCAGCGCCCCGCCGGAGTTTTCCCCCTCCAATCTGCAGCTCCTGATCTCTGTTTCGTGGTTTCTGTGTTTGTGCGGCGCTCCTCTCCGAAGAGCCTCGGGACTATTTTTATAGTCGGTTTTAGGTCAAGACGAAGCTTCTGGAAGAAAGATCGACGGCAACGGAGCGTCGAGGGCCCAGATAGGGGGTCCCACGCGGCCAGGTACTGTGGCCGCGTGGGCCCACCTCTTTTGGTCCTCGGACCTCCGTTTGTTTGCTTCCTTCGCTCCCAGGTCTTCTTCCTTCCAAATATTGATGGTCCTAAAATTGCAAGTCATTTGGATTTCGTTTGGGTCCCTGAAACATCAAAATATAGAAAATAGGGTTTTCTGCCTGCGCAGGGTTAATTCCAGAAAAATAGGGGAACTTGTGAATTATTCCCAAAATCATTATAAATCAAAGATATAACCCTTATATGATGCAAATATGATGGGAATATGAATAAAATAATGCAAAGTTCATGTATGCATTTTACATGCATCAGCATCCCCAAGCTTAACCCATGCTCGTCCTCGAGTATGAAGGTGATAAAACTAACATGGACTTTGCATTTCAATACTATCAATGAATATCAAAGATGATTACTATTGCTACATAGAGTCAAATGGTTCATTCTTAATAAGATGTAACAATATGTAAGATAGTTTATGAAGTGATATCAAATATTCAATGTAAGGATGTTCAATGATAATTCACAAAGTGTAACATAAATGAAAAAGTACTATGGACTTCAAGTATGCATAATGATAAGTAAGAACATCCTATAATGGTCATAGAGTGTAGATGGAAATCTGAATAAGGTGGACACTTTGGAAAGATATTTGAGTAGAGGTAAAGCATGCAATAAGGTCATCTAACTTCCAAATGTTTCTACTTAAGTTAATGATTGTAATATGGTACTCCTTGGTGTCAAGCTCTCATTGCCCCTATCATAGCATCTTGAATGATTAAGTTTAAAGTGAAAGCAAATATGAGTAATGTGCTTGACAAAGTATGGGTTGAAAATCTCATGCCCCTTGAATACGAGTACCTACACCATGTGCTACTCAACTTGGGAAACAAAGCAAGTTCAATTTAAATATCATTGTAAGTAAAATAGTATCATCAAGAGCGTCAACTGGGGTACCTCTTGTCCCAGGATATGGAACAAGCCCATATCCAAACAACAAGACAAACAGACAGTGAACATCTCAGCACTCTTTTATTTACCACTTGTGTAGCTTTTTATTGTGATGTGCTTCACTGAATGTTTACTATGGTACGCTGTAAATTTCCACCATGAATGATACATGGCTTAGATTAGCGGCCCAGGCGTCTCTCTAACCACTATACAAACTCATTTAAACCTGCTCTATTTCCACATTTATTTCACCATGATAAGCATCCATAAACAAAAGTGCATGACATCAACTAGGTATAATGAGGCGCAATGTTGAAAGCGTTACATGTGACAGCACATTTCTGCTAACTCTCAACCAAAGACATTTGTCAAGCTCATAACACCATAATTTTAATCACAATGGGTCATGTTCATTAAGTGCAATAAAAGTAAAGTATGCATCAAGTTCGTGAGAGCTATATAACCAACTTTTTCTCATAACAATCAACAACATAAGCATTTTAATTCAGAGGTATAAATGATACAAAATAACATGGTAACCATACTCGGAATAGCATAAAGCTAATAGGTAGATATGGTGGACTCACTGGAAAAACTTTGGTTGAGGGTGTTGGAAACAAGTTTTTGCTTGTTGGAATTTTTGGGCTAGCAAGAGGGAGAAAGTTGACCGTCTAAAAGCATGCATGAGTGTCCATAGAACTAACTAATTCATGTTAAACAAAGTAAAGTAACATTCAACATCAAAACATGAATAAAAGATAGCTCTTGATAATACACTAACAAATTATTACTGATTAACAAGCTCATGAATCATGCAACTATATGTATCTTTTAAAATCAACTCAAACATCCATTTTCCCAATCTTATAATGGCATCCAACATATTTCAACCCATATTTCCAGTAGCTCTCTCATATATAAATGATAATGTGGTGGTCTCTCAAAAATAAAAATCAAAACAAACAAAAACAAAAGGACGCTCCAAGTTTATACGATAAAGTGCATTGATCGAAAAACAGAAGTTAGACGTGTGCAAACTGAGAGTGTGTAGGTGCAGTATTAATCTCTCTTATACTCCACTAAGATGCGAACTAAATCATAACACCTTAGTATTAAGATAAATCAGAGCATAGCAATAAGTTTCATGACATGAAGTTGAAATAAGAACATGCTAGATCTAGTCATGGAGTAGTGGCAATGGTCACACCCACATCTCCGGTAGCAAGGTATTTCTTTTTATCCCTAGTGAGGCAACAAAGTAAGGTAAAACACCCAAGTGGATCGCGGAACTTTCTCTCACGTTCACCGCACTAGCCACTCCCCGTTACTCCATCTAATGCACACGTTCCCCTCACACGCTCTCATAAACATGCTTGATCATAACAAGTAAACAAGAACGGGGTACATAATATGCATCTACTTTCATAACTGAAGTAAAACAATTGCAATCTCACACATATATTAACTCATAAAGATCCACCACAAAGGTATTACATAGATGACCATAATCATGTTCGGCATCTCATTCGGTGCTAATTAGTGAAGCACAAGAGAGAGAGATACATAAGTTACTTCCACAAACCCATAGTCCAGGGGTGGACTACTCCCTCTTCATCATGGAGTTGATGGAGATGTCGTTGGAGAAGGTGGAGACCTCTCCGGCAGCGCCCCGCCGGAGTTTTCCCCCTCCAATCTGCAGCTCCTGATCTCTGTTTCGTAGTTTCTGTGTTTGTGCGGCGCTCCTCTCCGAAGAGCCTCGGGGACTATTTTTATAGTCGATTTTAGGTCAAGACGAAGCTTCTGGAAGAAAGATCGACGGCAACGGAGAGTCGAGGGCCCAGATAGGGGGTCCCATGCGGCCAGGTACTGTGGCCACGTGGGCCCACCTCTTTTGGTCCTCAGACCTCCGTTTGTTTGCTTCCTTCGCTCCCAGGTCTTCTTCCTTCCAAATATTGATGCTCCTAAAATTGCAAGTCATTTGGACTTCGTTTGGGTCCCTGAAACATCAAAATATAGAAAATAGGGTTTTCTGCCTGCGCATGGTTAATTCCAGAAAAATAGGGGAACTTGTGAATTATTCCCAAAATCATTATAAATCAAAGATATAACCCTTATATGATGCAAATATGATGGGAATATGAATAAAATAATGCAAAGTTCATGTATGCATTTTACATGCATCAGGGAGGAAAGAGGATTTCCTGGTATGTTAGGGAGCATAGATTGGATGCACTGGGGTTGGAAAAATTGCCCCAAAAAATGGCATGGCATGTTTAAAGGCCATGTGAACGAGCCCACTATGATCTTGGAAGCAGTTGCTTCACAGGATCTTTGGATTTGGCATGCTTATTTTGGTTTACCAGGGTCTCTCAATGATATAAATGTTCTTCAAAGTTCTCCTGTTTTTTCAAAGCTAGCCGAAGGTGAAACTCCTGCAGTGAATTATAGCATCAATGGCCATCAGTACACAATGGGTATTACCTTGCACATCAGTCATACCACTTGTGTCCATGAGCATGACCCTCTCATCTAATTCAAATTGTCTCCGTGCATCCTCCCTCTCGTTTCGTGCATCCTCCTTCTTTTTGAGTGCAATCTCCTCTTTTCGCAATTCAAATTGCTGTGCATAGCGAACATTTCTTGCCGCCTCTTTGATCTCATCCTTCTCTTGCTTTGCTGCCCACACAGTTTCTAATGACAACTTGGAAGCACTGTCATCAGATTTACCTCTCCACAATTTGTCCTTCTTCACACCATCAGGTCTTTTCTCATGTTCAAGAGCATCAGTGCGTATCGAGGTAGCATCAGTGCGTACCGAGGATGCATCAGCCGGATCATGGGTGGCTGTGCCCGGACTTGCATCAATGGTCTTCTTTTGTTTCTTATGAGAAGTTTCAAGTTCTCTTGTCTGCCACTTTGGATGCTTCGAAAACTCTACATAGCAATGCATCAATGTGAAAGGCTTTTTTTCTTTTTAAGATCCATTTCCTTGAACATAATGTGTGCATCGTTTGTCTGCACATAGAAATGTATTGTTAAAATATGCACATCACATATAGAATATTGCACAACACATATAGAAGTAGAAGATAGACGCATACCTTTTCAGCTATAGTCCTTCCGCTTTCTTCCATATTTAAAATCTGCTGAAGACAACCACAAATTTTTTGGGTCTCTCTGTTAATCAATGTGTAACGGCAATTTATTGCATTAGCATTACGCTCCGGCCATGAGGATTCCTTGTGTGCGTTGTAGTGCTCTGAAATTCTAGCCCAATAAGCATCTCGGTTTTGATCTGTCCCAACAATATTCAAACTTGTATTTGCCCATGCTGCTATCAGAACCTTGTCCTCGTCACTAGACCAATTTTTTCCTTTGTTGGATTTTCCTTTCTCTGCTATTGCAGACTGTTGCTGTGTTGATGGTGTTGCTTGATGCTGAGTTGATGGGGTTGCTTGCTCTCCAATTGGACTTTCTGGTTGTGTTTGTGTGTAACCAAAACCAATGGTGTCCAAGAAGCTTTCATCAAAATCCATCTGCAAAAAATCAAAAAATACACATAGGAAACAACAAACATCTTAGCAAATCGACAATCTATAAATCAGACTACAACATTGTACCAATTCTGTAGCTAATCGCCCCAGACCACAAACAGCCAGAACCAAATCCCAGCCGAGACAATCGATTCTGCTACCATGGAGACACTACCGAGAGCATCCAGCCAGCAGCAAGTGGATGCAGTACCAATTTTACCAACTCTACGAGAAAAAATCATCAGAAATTTGGTAGCAATCTGTATTCTGTATTCTGGTAGCAATCTGTATTCTGGTACTACAACTCTACGAGACAAACGCATCATCCCACCCAGCCCCAAATCGATCGACCCAGCCCGAGCAGCTTGGTGGCTCTAGGTTATAGTGCCAGAAACAATTGCTTGTACGTCACACGTCAGTTGGGAACCCCAAGAGGAAGGTATGATGAGTGCAGCAGTAAGTTTTCCCTCAGTATGAAACCAAGGTTTAATCGGACCAGTAGGAAAACGAGGTTTGCTTCGAAGGTGTTGGTGGAGGAGTGTAGTGCGGCGCAACACCAGGGATTCCGGTGCCAACGTGGAACCTGCACAGCACAATCAAACTACTTTGCCCCAACTTAACAGTGAGGTTGTCAATCTCACCGGCTTGCTGAAAACAAAGGGTTAAACGTATCGAATGGAAAATGATGTTTGTTTGCATAAAATAGTAGAGAACAATGATTGCAGTAGATTGTATTTCAGATGTAAAAGAATGGACCGGGTCCACAGTTCACTAGTGGTGTCTCTCCAATAAGATAACTAACATGCTAGGTAAACAAATTACAGCTGGGCAATTGACAATTGATAAGTGCATATAACATGCATGTGTGAGCTGTGGTGTCTACTATGAGATTCATTTGGGCATTACGACAAAGTACATAGACCGCTATCCAGCATACATCTATGCCTAAATAGTCCACTTTCCGTTTAACATCCGTACCCCTTCCAGTATTAAGTTGCAAGCAACAGACAATTGCATTAAGTAATGTGCGTAATGTAAACAATACATTCATCCTTGAATAAAGCATTGCTGTTTTATCCCTAGTGGCAACAACACATCTACAACCTTAGAACTTGCTGTCACTATCCCAGGTTAAATAGAGGTTGAACCCAACTATCATGCATAAATACCCCCTCTTGGAGTTACAAGTATTCACGTGGCCAAAGCTTCAACAAGTAACGGAGAGCATGCAAGATCACAAATGACATAGACATGATAATATAATATTCAGCTCCACATAGTATCAATATAAGTCAGATCCCAGCAAACACAACATGTAGCATTACAATAAGATGATCTTGATCATGATAGGCAGCTCACAAGATCTAAACATGATGGCACAAGTGGAGAAGACAACCATCTAGCTACTGCTATGGACCCATAGTCCAAGGATGAACTACTCACGCATCACTCCGGAGGCGGGCATGGCGATGTAGAGCCCTCCGGTGATGATTCCCCTCTCCGGCAGGGTGCCGGGAAGAGCTTCAGGAACCCCCCGAGTTAGGGTTGACGACGGCGGCGGCAGCGAATATGTTCTGGATGAAAGGCTCGGTGTTTTAGGGTTTTCGTGTCTCGGGGAATAAATAGGCGAAGGGGCGATGTCGGCAGACCCCCGAGGGGCCCAAACCACCTGGTGGCGCGGCTGTGGGCCCAGCCGCGCCTAGGTGTGGTTTGGCCACCTCCTGGCACTTCTTCGTCTCTCCTTCGGACTCCGTGTACGTGCTGGAAAAATAGGGACGTGGCCTTTTGTTTCGTGCAATTCCGAGAATATTTCCAGAAGTAACTTTCTGAAACAAAAAACAGCAGAAAACAGGGAACTGGCACTGTGGCATCTTGTTAATAGGTTAGTCCCAGAAAATGCATAAAAGTGATACGAAGTGTATATAAAACATGTAGCAAATGGTATAATATAAGCATGGAACAGCAGAAATTATGGATACGTTGGAGACGTATCCAGCATCCCCAAGCTTAGTTCTACTCGTCCTCGAGTAGGTAAAACGATAACAACAAATAATTTCTGAGGAGACATGCTTTCACACAATCTTGATCAATATATTGCAAGGCTCATGTCATGAATGAAGTGACTCAAAGCAATGATCTATAGTTTGCTAACAAATAGATAAAGAGTAAACAATGAATCATATAAGCAAAAACTTTTCATGAATAGTACTTTCAAGACAAGTATCAAAGAGTTTTGCATAAGAGGTAACTCATAAGGCAATAGATTCAAAGTAAAAGGCATTGAAGCAACACAAAGGATGATTAAGTTTCAGCATTTGCTTTCAACTTGTAACATATATATCTCATGGATAGTTGTCAACATAAAGCAATATAACAAGTGCAATAAGTAAATATGTAAGAATCAATGCACACAAAGTTGACACAAGTGTTTGCTTTTAAGATAGAAAGGAGTAGGTAAACTGACTCAACATAAAGTAAAAGATAGGCCCTTCGCAGAGGGAAGCAGGGATTAAATCATGTGCTAGAGCTTTTTAACACTACCACAGAAAGGCCTTTCTGTGGCGCACGTTTTTTACTTTCTGTGGCGCACCTGGAGGATTTCTGGGTGCGCCACAGAATTCTCGCCACAAAAATTATTTCTGTGGCGCACCCAGGGCGTGCTTTCTGTGGCGCACCCAGCGCGGTGCGCCACAGAAAGAGGTCGGCAGCACCCTATACAGAGGAATTCTGTGGCGCACTGTTTGTTGGTGCGCCACAGAAAGTGGTGCGCCACAAAAACAAAAAGCGTGCGCCACAGAAATATGAAACAGAAATACCGGTATTTTTTCGTTTTGCTGTACAAATACAGGATTTATACAGGTTTATACAGAAATACAGGTATATTTGACAGGTATATAAACAGACAAACACATTAATCAATATGTCATCACATATATTACTTAGTGCCCGATCGAGATACATATATACACATAGTCACAAAAGAGCCGAATGTTTCATCATTTCACACTACACATTACAAATCAAGTGTTCGCCGCCTAACTATAATCAAATGTAGTACACATCGGCGATGATGGTGAGCAAGAGCGCGCGGGAGCATGCATGGATCATGGAGTCCTCTTCTTGAGCGGCGCCGGGAACGGTTGATAGCCTTCTTTCGTCTTCCACTCCCTGGTGTCATTCTGTGCCTCTAGTCGTTCTTCGATATCCCTCTGACACAACCCTGAAGATGGATTGGGATATATATTGGTTAGTGATATAAATAGAGTATAATTTATTCGTCTAAGTAGAGAGGCAAGACAATCAATCAATTGTCATGGTTGGAAATCATATGGCTATCCTATTTGGGTTTCATAGCATAGCATATATATAATATATAACCCTACACATGCACTTCTATAATACCTCTGGGGTAGTGGTAGGACCCTGATTTGTGAATGACATCCTCGAGGATTATCGTTGACAACTGCAGCCGGATGCGATGGAAGTCTGTTCTGTAATCAGCATCGGTGAGAGAATCCGCCATTTTGGTGTATTCTGCGAGACCAGATGGAATCTTCATTTTCTCGAAATCCCGGACAATCGCTTTAAGATGATGGAGGGCGTAGTAGGCCTCCTTCACGCTGCCATCCAGTTGCTTGATGCAATGGAAGCCGGTCCCATGCTGGAACTTGTGTGTGTTTTCGTCCGTGTAGAATTCCGACTTCTTATGGAAGGGGCCGCCCTTTTGCATAGGCCTCGAGAGCGTCATCGAGAACACCCTTTATTCTGGTGTATCGTCTCGGCGTGGATTTATTCCCCGAGTCCAAATAAGTGGCAATGGACCACCTCGGGGATACGTAGATGAGTGCGCAGTACTTGTCCCTGCTCAACACAATTGAAACGGAATGTTGGACAAAGGATCAGCGATGGAAGAAATGTACAAGAAGGCATAAGATCCGACGGTGGCGAGCGGATGTGTACTTACTCGAAAAAGAAAGGCAGAAGAAGGGCGTTCTTCCTCTTGTTGGCCAGCATGACCCTTACGAGGTACTCCGTGGCCGTTTCCCGTGTCTTTGATCCTTCCACTAGATGGCTGTCGCGCATGTAGTAGGGATCCACTATCGCGACGTACGGGGTATCATCTCTCCTGATCTTCATCGCCATATCGAGCGCATATAGGCGGATCATGTTATAGTCCAGCCGTTGAGTGTGAAAGAGTTTGAAGATGTCCTCGTACGCTATGAAGAACACATCCGCGGGGTCTTCCTGGACGAAGTCCACCAGCTCGTTTGGCACCTTGACCGCGAACGCCGGGTAACTCGGCTGCTTGTCTTTAAGAAGGAGCTCCTCTAGATGCAAGATAGATTCCTGCAAGGCAATCATGGGTCCTTCTGCAAGGCGGAGCAAGTCCCCAGACAAGATAGGTTTACCAGCTTCATGAACTCGGGGGAAGCCATCCGCACGGGGTGGAATCGTGTCTTCAAGACCCCGGATCTTAGGAGCTGGCTGGCTCGCAGAGGTGGAGGATCCTTTTCTCTTCCTGTGCTTCTTGTTCTTCATCTCTGTGGATTGTGGGGGTGAAGTGAACCCCGCTTTAACAGTTTCTTTCAGTGTGTTAGGGCTGAAAATGTTACCCGGTTGAGCTTGATGATCGCCGGCATCCGGAGGCGTGTCGGTGAAGGCCAGGCGTTGTGTGCATGAAGTGGGACGAGCAGGTTGACCGCGGTGGTCGCGGAAGGGTTCTTCATCCACAAGAGGCATGTACATACCATCCATGCAGGCGCCAGTGTTGATGTAGTCATCGACGTTGACATCATTGTCCTCCTCCTCATTGTCGTCGTTGCCACCAAGTTGAGGTGCAACGGCTTTGTCCTAAACATAAACAATAGCACATCCGTTAGTCGGGAAAGTCGGAAAGTCGGGGAATTCGGAAAGTCAGAACTAACCTTGGACGGTTGCGGTGAAGATGTTCCCAACAACTGTTTGTGGCGGTTGGTGGCGGCGACTACCGGCGGTAGCTTCCGGCCGGTGGTGGCGGCGAGCGGCGGCAGCTTCCGGCCGGTGGTGGCGGCGACCGGCGGTAGCTTCTGGGTGGTGGTGGCGGCGACCGGCGGTTCCTTTTGGGTGGTCGCGACGGCTGCTTGTGGCGCCGGTTCATCCGCAACACCTTTTTGTGGCCGCCTCGACGGGGGCCGAACGACCTGGGGCCGGGGCCTCGAGGTGGCGCCGCCGGTGCGCCTGACCCCATGAAGAACATCCCCAAGACGAATCTGGGTCTTCGGCCATTCCATCATCCACTTCCCGCATTCGCCAAGCTTCATGTGTTTCTCGGCTCCCGGAGGTTGCGTGGGGGGGTCGATGTCATAGAACTCAGGCAGTACCTCGCTCACATTGACTTTCATCACGACCTCGCTCATTCGGGTGTTGTGCATATCGCGGGTCAAAGGTTGTATGATCTTGGCCATTGCGACTTCCTTCAACTCGCCGCCGACCCCCACCCTATGCAGGAGTATGCAAGGCATGTCCTGGGAGTCAACACATGTTGGGCACCATGCATGAGATATGGCAGTCATCAAAGGCATATATAGTCATAGAAGATGTCGCGGACTAACTAATTAGTTACCTTGGTGATGGCGTCGAGCTCGGCTAATGTCGAGACAAGGGCGCCGGTGCCGGCGGCCGGCCTATCATTCTCCGGCCGCTCGTGCGCATTATCATTATTCTCCGGCCTTGGTGTCTGTTGATCCACGACAGGGAGCACCGGTGGGGTCACCAGGACCGGCGACACGTTATTGCTGGAGGTGCTGCCGGCGAAGCTGGGCACGTGTATCGGCCCCTGTTGACCTCTCGCGTTCCAGGCAGCTAACCCCTCCATCAACCCAGGGGGTAACAACGTCCGGAGCTGCTCGTTCACCTTCTCGGCCACTAGCTTGTCCACCATGGTAGAGTCCACCTTTTCTTTCTCTAGTGTCTCCAGCTTCTTCCTTAGCTCGAGAACCTCGGCTCTATCTTTAGCCGGCTTCCTCCTCTCCTTTTTCTTGTCGGTGTCCGTGCTGTAGTACTCGATGAACTTCATCGACGTACCAAAGCCGGTCACACGGCCAGCTGACGTCGGCGGCTTTGACTTGTCCCTCCCCTTGAAAACGTTCATCGCCCGGTTGAAAGTCGTGTCCCACGGGCCGGCCTGAGCCTCCTGGGACGACGGGCCGGCCTCAGCCTCAGCCTTCAACTCAGCCTCCTGCGGACAAAGGAAATAAACGTGAACCCATGTAGAAATCAACGCAAATGGACTTTGAGATATCCGCGGTAATTAAGTTCCTTACCAGCTTTTTCTCGAATTCCAACACATCTTCATAGTCGGTAACGAATTCCCCCGTCCCCGGCTTCAGATAGTAGCGGGACCGAACAAAGTTCCTAACTTGCTCGTCCGTGATTTTATGCCACGGGTTCTCCTTCCCAAGTCTCGCAACCTCGGCATCCTCCTTGTCCCAAACGGGCTTTTTTCCTGCGTAACCGCCGCTTCCCAAATGGTGGTTACCTAAGTTCAGTGCCCGCATTTTCTTCCCCCACTCGGTCCATTTTTCAGCCTCCGGAGATGCCAAGGACAACTTCAATGCCTCGAACTCTTCTATGTCGATGTACGGCTCTTTGGCACTGATCTCTTCCCAGCTAAGACCCTTTTCAATCTTCGCCTTCACCCGGCCTCTCCAGCTGGTCAAGGCGGTGTTCATCTTCGTGATGGCGAAGTTGTCCACCTTTTTGTTTCCATCATCCGGGAAAATGTATCGTTCGTGAAGCTTATTGAGGAGTTGTGTGCGCAAAGCCTCATTCTCCGCGCTCCTGAGGTCATATGTGTTGATCGACACGGTTTCCCGGAGGATGCACCCTAGTTGCATGCCGTACCCTTTTGCGATGTTCCTAGGCTCCTGTGGTTGGCCACTTAAGGAGACCTTAGTGAACGTGTCTGTGATGGGGGCCACCGCATTCGGTGTCCGGTCCTTCCTCTGCTTCTTATGCCTCTTAGCGGTCGGGTTACCACCACCACCGCCATCCGTGTGGTCGCCACCCCCGACATCCGTGTGGTCGCCGCCCTCGGTGGTGGTGGTTGCGTCCCCATCTCTGTCGGTGTCCTCCGCATCCTCCATCTCTAACAGAAAGTCTCCATCGCCGTCACGAGCCAGTTCGGCGGCCTCCGCATCCTCCATCTCCGGGTTATTCACTTCCCAGAACGGCTTGTTCTTTTCTCTAGCTTGTTCTTCGACGCTCATGTGCTTAGAAGGACCGGCCTCGGAGGACATGTTTGCACTGCATTGAAAAAGAGGAAAAAAAGTTAGTACAACAAATATAAAAAAGCATCACTTAATTTAGTACTAAGATACCCCGGCCCATGCATTAGCCGCAATACCCCATATGTCCTATTTTTAGCAAAGTCATGCTAAATTTCACGAAATTTTTTGGCATGACCTTTGCTAAAAATAGGACATATGGAGTACCCGAATTTGCCGGAACGGAAGTTAATCGACGTTCCGGCAATCTCAAGGGCCTCACGGGGTACCTGCACAAGCATTTCACAAAAAATATCCACAACTCCGGCCGGCATCTCCGGCCGGCATCTCCACGACACGATGGTCGGAGCACAAACAACCACGACACGATGGTCGTGGACACATATATCCATCAACACCATTCACAACACATCCATAATTTCTCACCACTTGTCGACGAGCTCCGGAACAGCAGCGCGTCGAGGTCTCCTCTTCAAACTGCATAGTACATAAAAATGTCAAAACTTGTGAATAAATTAACTTCTCACATGTGCTAAAGGCAAGCTCTAATTAACATCATGCTAAAAACTATGCAGCAAGCAACTAACACTATGCAGCAAGCAAAAAATAATAACAAATAAATTAACATAGCAATAATTAACTTCTCTAATTAACAACTATGCAAGCAACTATGTTAATTAATAACAAATAAATTAACATAACAAATAATAACAACTATGCAAGCAACTATGCAGCAAGCAAAAAATAATAACAAAAAACTATGCAGCAAGCTCTAATTAACTTCTCACAACTATGCAGTAGCAAAAATCACTTCTATGCAGTAGCAAAAATCACTTCTATGCAGTAGCAACTTATAATTGTGATTGTGATTGCTTCTCATCTATAAAGCTAAGGTATGCCTAGGTCTACTCGAAAAAGAAAAACTCCTGGGTGCATTATCTGTGTTGGTGATTTTCCGTATTACTCTCTTCATCTTGTGCTAAGTGAAGTGGAACCTGTACATATTTTAATGTTTCTCGCATTTTTGTTGTGTAGTCGAGCTATAAATTGAGAGCTAATAATATTTTTGCATCAAATGAATTTGCAATTTATGCTTTGTGTCTTTGGCATGCATTGCATGTGCATTGGGCATATGTAGAGGATAGGTGTGCAAAGATTGCTGCTTCTAGACGCAATCTTTATGGTACTCTGTGATGTATCGAACCAAAGTGCTCGTGAATCATGAATGCATTGCATCATTCCACTGTGATCAGTATGTAGACGAGAAGGAAATCATGAAGGAAGGTATGAGACCAACTCCATTGTGATGTGTTTGAGACAAGTATGAAAGCATTGTGTGTTAAATGTGTATTTCGTTGTGTTCCAAAGGTCATTACGTTTATGGCAGTCAGGTGTTAGCACAAGTACTACTATCAAACACCATTTAGCAAGTGAAGTTGGTACAGCTACTGCTACAAAGATGAGCCAGTACTACTATCGAACACCTTGCGTGCACGTAATTCGGTAGGGGAGGGAGGAGGGAGAGAGGGGGGAAGCACACCTCGGGGAGGGGGGAGGGAGGGGAGGTCGAGGGCGTCTGCAGGAGAGGGGGCAACGGCGGCGGACGAGGCCGAGCTTGGAGGAGGCGGCGGCGAAGGATTGGGCGGGGGCACGGCCGGTGTCGAGGTCGCAGGCGACCACGGGCGCGTCGAGCACGAGCGAGGCGACCACGGGAGCGTCGAGCACGGGCGGCGCCGGTGCGGGTGGCGGTGGAGGTCGGTGGCGGGCGGGTCAAGCGCGGTGGAGCGCGGTGGGCTGCCGGCGGCGAGAGGTGGTCGCGAGAGGCGAGGCTTCTGTGGCGGGACTTGGTGAAAATTTTGGGGAAGAAACGGGCAGCGCAGGGTGGCCCCACATGTAAGTGCAGCGCAATACTTCTGTGGCGCACCATCCAGAAGATGCGCCACAGAAAGTTAGGATTCTGTGGCGCATCCTCTAAGGGGTGCGCCACAGAAAGTTACGATTCTGTGGCGCATCCGTTAAGGGGTGCGCCACAGAAAGTTACGATTCTGTGGCGCATGAGCTAAGGGGTGCGCCACAGAATGTCCTGGGATTTTTTTTGCTGAACTTTTTTTCTTACAAATATTTTTGGTTAAATTTGGTTCAAAAAATACACACAATATGTCTCATACATATTTAGTTCATTGAATACATAACTCTTGCATTGTCTCACACACAATGTCATACATATTTAGTTCATTGAATACATAACTCTTGCATTGTCTCTCACACACACACACAAATTAAATACACCAAAAAAGTCTCTTCTTCGTCTCGGTTCCGCGAGCTAGATTCTCTTCTTTCCCTTCTTCGCGGTTGAAAACTTTAGGCCGGTGACCTTGAGATTTCTTCGCGTGAACGGACAACCTTTGGTAGGTAGGGATGTCTTCCTTCTTTGTGTACTAGTAGTAGGCATGTCGAAGAACTTGTCGAATTCCTCCTCGATCTTTGGCTCGTTGTCCAAGTCTTGCTCGGTGGCGCCTCCTTCCATTCCGATGATGCTCCTCTTGCCCCTCCTCACGACAACACGGCTAGGCTTTGACGGGTCAGTAATGAAGAAGCATTGCTCAACTTGGCTAGCGAGTACCCATGGCTCATTTTTCGCGGAGGCGTTCTTCGATTTGGCATCGGGTATTACCATGGTGGTGAAATACCGGCCTTCTTTGACGACGTCCTTGGCCCATCTTACACGGAACATTGGCACCAACTCTCCACAGTAGT
Organism: Poa pratensis; assembly: GCA_947311845.1. NCBI lineage: Eukaryota > Viridiplantae > Streptophyta > Magnoliopsida > Poales > Poaceae > Poa > Poa pratensis. Next base: position 35,226,274 of record CAMZMU010000103.1, on the reverse strand, counting down.
TGAGCTCCCATATGTCCTCAATCCTTCCGAAATATCTTTCCTTGACAGTAGCCTCCTCATCGCCGTAGGATAGCATAGTTACTCCTGAGTTTTGATATTCCGACTTCTTGTCCTTTTCCTCGGTGTAGAATCTGTAGCCGTTGATGTCGTACGCCTGATAGGTCTTTACGTTGTACGAGGGACCCCGTGATAAGGAGAATATGAGTCTTTCATCTTCCGTAGATGGTGCTTTGTTCTTTGCTAGCTCCAGTTGCTTTTGCTTGAACCAACGCGTGAAGCTAGAGTTGTGCGCTCTGGTTACGTCTCCCTTCTTCCTCGGCCGGCCCAGTTTGATGTAATGTTGCTCGAGTAAGCATTTGTGCTGTTCCACCCAAGTTTCGATCAATTGTAAGTGTTGTAGCGCGACCCGGTGAGCCCTGTCGAAGTCGTCCTTTCGACCCTGCATGCTGACAAAGGTTGAGCTGGTGCCCTCTCGGTGACCATATCCATTGAGCCTGCCGAAGTGTTTCCTCGTGGGGAGACCAACATCCTGGTTCTCGGTGCTTAGATAATTCTGGCAGAAGGAGATGCACTCGTAGGTTAGAAAGCCCTTGGCCATGCTTGCGTCTGGATGGGACCTGTTGCGGACATATCCTTTCATGACACCGTTCATCCTTTCGAACGGCATCATGTAGTGCATGAACGTTGGCCCGAGCTGCCTGATGTCATCAACGACATGGAGAAGGAGATGCACGCAGATATCAAAGAATGCTGGCGGGAAGTAAATCTCGAGCTCGCATAGTATCAGCACGATCTCTTCCTCTAGCCTGTCGAGCTGCTTCACGCCGATCGACTTCCTGTTGATGACGTCGAAAAAGTTGCAAAGGGCAAGCAGCGTATCACGGACGTGCTCGTCCATTATCCCTCGAATCGCAACGGGAAGTATCTGCGTCAACAGCACGTGACAGTCGTGAGACTTCATCCCGCTAAACCTCTTCTTCGTTCCGTCCAGATATCTGCTTATCTGCCCCGCGTAACCATGAGGAAATTTGACTCCTAGGAGACACATGTAGAATTGCTCGAGCTCCTCCGGACTCATAGTGAAGCACGTAGCGGGAAGCACCACAGTGTTCTTCTTTACCCTTTTGCGGCGACCTTGAGTCCCTTCCGTCTGATCATCATCATCGTCATCGCTATCGGGAGCCTGAAGATCTTTCCTGACACCAAGCCATTTCAGATCGTATCTTGCTTTCGTCCCATCCTTGGTCTTTTCCGGCATGTTGGAAAGAGTGCCAAGCAGAGCCTCGGTGACATTCTTCGTAATGTGCATCATATCGAGGCTATGTGGCGTCTTGAGGACCTTCCAGTACTCCAAGTCATGGAAAACAGACCTCGCTTTCCATACACCCAGCAGCGGATCTACCTTCGGTCGTTTCTTTCCCGGCGCGGGGCACTCCTCCCAATGTTTCAACAGCTCGTCGATTTCTGTGCCGCTCCTCGGCCTCGGAGCTTCTTCGATCTCGTCCTTACCATTGAACAGTTCACCACGTTTTCTCCACGGGTGATCCATGCGAAGCCACCTTCGAGCCCCTGGGTACACGGTTTTCGAAGACCCGGGATTCCTTGGTAGCTGGAGATGCGGGGTCTTATCCATGCACCTGACACATGCGCAGAATCCGTGGCCTACCTGGGCCGATACATATGAGCAACCAGGATAGTCCTGCACCGTCGTGAGCAACGCGGCTCTCATGTCGAAATAATCTCCAGTGTAGGCATCCCACGTACGGGCTGGCGTCTCCCACAACGTGGCTAACTCCTCTTTCAACAGCGCGAGATACAGATGTATGTGGACACCTGCTTGTTTCGGCCCCTGAATGAGAATACTCATGTGTATGTACCTTTGCTTCGTGCACAACCACGGGGGAAGGTTGTAAGGCCATACAAACACGGGCCAGGTGCTATGCGTGCTACTCTGGTTGCCAAACGGATTGAGTCCATCGGTGCTCATACCGAGCCTGACGTTCCTTGCGTCGCCTCCGAAATTTCCGACGGCGTCCAACTCTTGCCACTGGCTAGCGTCTGAAGGGTGTGTAAGGATCCTGCCCTTCTCCGGATCTTCTTCGGGCTTCTCCCTTTCCGTGTGCCATTGCATGAGCTTTGCTTCCTTAGGGTCCACGAAGTACCGCTGCAGACGGGGAGTGATAGGAAAGTACCATACCACTTTTCGAGGAACTTTCTTCCCACGGCTCTTCTTCGTCACGATCATCTTGCCCGCCCTCGTCTTCAGGCGCAACATTTGCTGTCGGCGCTTGGTTGAAGCCTTCCATGAAACCGCGCCTGAGCAGGTGTTCCTCCAATTGTCCGGAATCAGGGTCGATCCATCTCACAAATTTGCAACTTCTACACGGACATCGTATCTGGCGCCCGTTGCACCGATTCATTTCCGCCTTCGCTTCTTCCTTGTAGTTGTTGATTCGATTGGAGCTCATCTTGATGACCATGGTCGCCTACGCGGTATACATATAGAGTATGTGTTATTAATTAGAATTAATTAACCGCAACATGCACACACACACATACAAGCTTCTCATGCGGGAAATCGGAAAGTTGGAAATGTTCGACGAAAAAATTCGGCATGACTTCCCCTAAAAGTAGGACATATGTGGTGCAAAAATTTACCGAAATGGAAATGAATCAACATTTCGGCAAACATCCATGCACCACGCCGGCGCAAGCAAAGATTCATGCAAACCACACACACAAGTTTCATGCATAGATCCGTTCAACAATAGTTTGCTTCATGCAAACCACACACAATCGCCCGCCGACAAGTTTCTCATGCCTTTAACAAACATCCATCCAACAATACCCACCTAGTAGATCTAGATCCGTTGCCGAGACGTGGCCGTGATCGATGAGAGAGAGTGTGTGGTGATGGAGAGAAAATTGTGGACAAAAAGAGAGGAGGAGAATATATATGGAGGCTCTCCCAAAGCGCTCACCAATTATATATCAAATAAATTAGGTTTAATAACAAATAATGGAGAATAGGATGGTCAAAATGGCATGGGAGAGAGGAGGAGCTCGAGCTAGATGGGAGGATGAAGAAGGTCACATGGGGGTGCCACCTTTTTGTAGATCTGGGCCAACTATCTGTGGCGCATGGTGTTTGATGCGCCACAGAAAGTTAACATTCTGTGGCGCACCGTGTCTGGTGCGCCACAGAAACCCAACTTTCTGTGGCGCATCCTGCTTGATGCGCCACAGAAAGTAGGGTTTCTGTGGCGCACCAGCCACGGTGCGCCACAGAAATTCCCCAGATGGACCCTGGCCCAATGATTGCACGTGGGACCCACAGGAATTCTGTGGCGCATGGTGTCTCATGCGCCACAGAAGTCTTGTTTTCTGTGGCGCATCTGTGGACATGCGCCACAGAATGTTTACTTTCTGTGGCGCATGGGCAAAACATGCGCCACAGAAAGTGGCTAATTTCTGTGGCGCACTAGCATCCATGCGCCACAGAAATAATTCTGTGGCGCACGAATTAATGGTGCGCCACAGACTGGCAACCTCTCTATAACCCTTTTCCTAGTAGTGTAAGTTTTTGAAAGCATATAGAGAGCACAAAATAAGTATTTGAGAGGTGTTTGTTGTTGTCAACGAATGGTAGTGGGCACTCTAACCCCCTTGTCAACCAGACTTTCAAAGAGCGGCTCCCATGAAGGACGTTATCTCTACCAGCAAGGTAGATCATCCCTCTTCTCTTTTGTTTACACATGTATTTTAGTTTCTTTATAGATGACACTCCTCCCAACCTTTTGCTTACACAAGCCATGGCTAACCGAATCCTCGGGTGCCTTCCAACATTCACATACCATGGAGGAGTGTCTATTGCAAAATTAAGTTGCTTACTGATAAATCAGGGCAAAACATGTGAAGAGAATTATTAATGAAAGTTGTAATTAATTGGGGCTGGGCACCCCGTTGCCTGCTCTTTTTGCAAATTATTGGATAAGCGGATGTATATGCCACTAGTCCATTGGTGAAAGTCTGTCAGAAGTAAATGACAAGATTGAAAGATAAAACACCACATACTTCCTCATGAGCTATAAAACATTGACACAAATAAGGAGTAATAAAGTTTTGAATAGTTTAAAGGTAGCACATGAAATATTTACTTGGAATGGCAGGAAATACCACATAGTAGGTAGGTATGGTGGACACAAATGGCATGGGTTTTGGCTCAAGTTTTGGATGCACGAGAAGCATTCCCTCTCAGTACAGAGTTTAGGCTAGCAAGGTTGTTTGAAGCAAACACAAGTATAAACCGGTACAGCAAGAATCACATAAAAACATATTGCAAGTATTATAAGACTCTACACTGTCTTCCTTGTTGCTCAAACATTTTACCAGAAAATATCTAGACCTTAGAGAGAACAAATATGCATCAAGTCTCAACAAGCTCTACGTAGTTCTCCACTACTAGGCTTTAACTACATGATGCAAGAGCTTAAACATGATCTACTTGAGAGCTCAAAACAATTGCAAAGCATCAAATCAAAACAAGACAATGATCTACAAGAATGCATATGTCTTTTCCAATACCAACTACTACATGTAGCATTTTCTTTCTTCCAAACAAACACCAATATCTTTGATTAAACATAAACTCTCCAAATGATAATATAATGCAGCAAGAGAGTATTTATAAACAAGTGCTAACAGCTCGAAGAGATGCATGAAAAACAGGAGCTAAAAGCACTGCAGTAGCTAGTTAAGAATACTCAACAAATATAAGTGAAGAACATGAGTATTCACATGAAAAAGCGGAGCGTGTCTCTCTCCCACACAAGGATTGCTAGGATCCAATTTATTCAAACAAAAACAAAAATAAAACACACAGACGCTCCAAGTAAAGCGCATAAGATGTGAAAGAATTAAAATATAGTTTCACTAGAGATGACCTGATAAGTTTGTTGATGAAGAAGGGGATGCCTTGGGCATCCCCAAGCTTAGACGCTTGAGTCTCTCTGAATATGGTTGGGATGAACCACGGGGGCATCCCCAAGCTTAGGCTTTTCACTCTTCTTGATCACATAATATCACCCTTCTCGCTTGATCCTTGAAAACTTCCTTCACACCAAACTCAAGACAGTTCTCATTAGAGGGTTAGTGCATAATCAAAAATTCTCATATTCTGTAATGATACAATCAATCCCAAAGCTTCTGGACATTAGCTACAGCCACCAATGCTTTGTGGAGCAAAGAAATCCACACAAACACAGTAAAAGAGCGAATGCAAAACAAAAGGCAGAATCTGTCAAAAACAGAACAGTCTGGAATGACGAATTTTTTCGAGGCACTTAAGTTGCTCAGATGGATCTGGCCTAAAATAATGAAAGTTGCGTACATATCTCAGGAATATGCGTGATTTTTTCAGAATTTTTTGAATTTTCTACAGGGAGATAAGCTCAAATCCGTGACAGCTAAAAATCTGTCACTGCGCAGAAATCCAAATCTTGCATCAACTTTCAATATAGAACTTTACTTGGCACAACATTGCGATAAAATAAAGATACAAAGGAGTTGCTACAGAAGTAACAAAAATCCTTGAGAAAAACTGAAAATAAAAGATAAAGGGTTGCCTCCCTAAAGCGCTTTCTTTAATGCCTTTAGCTAGGCTAAAAGATTTTAATGATGCTCTCATAGGAATAGAACTTGAAAAACAAAAGAGAGCATCAAGAGGCAAATATCAAACGCATTTAAGTCTAACCCACTTTCTATGCAAGGGAACCTTGTAACAAAATAAATTATTGAAGCATAAAGCAACTAGCATAGAAAGATGAAACAAGTACAACTTCAAAACTTTCAACATAAAGAGAGGTGTTTTAGTGACTTGAAAACTTTTACAACCATATTTTCCTCTCTCATAATAACTTTCAGTAGCATCATGAACAAACTCAACTATATAACTATCACATAAAGCATGCTTTTCATGATCTACAAACACATAATTTTTATTAAGTTCAAAAACAGTGGGGTCATTAAACCCACTTTTGACAATAGTAGTATAATAAATATCATTAGGCAATATAGGACCATCATCAAGAGCATTATCATATATAGCATTAGGGAGCCATTGTTTTATTTCTGAAATTTCGTTTTCTTGAGTCAAGGAGCTTGTTACGTAAAATTTATCAAAAGGAGATATTTCAAAAGAATCATGGCATTCAACAATATAACACTCTTCCTCCTTAGGTAGGCATGGAGGGCAATTAAATAGTGTAAGAGTTGAAGAGTTACTGTCATTAGAAGGTAGATCCTCCTTTTGTTCTTCACTCTCCTCCTCTTTTTCATCCAATGAGATCACAGTTTCAGCAATTTCCTCTTCCTCAGGTTCCTGCAAGGCACAAGTTTCATCTTTTTGAGGAAACATCCTCTCAAGATGTTCAGTAATGTAAGAATTATTATCCTTGTAGGTATCACAACAATATTTAAGTATGGCAATACATTCAGATTTATAAGGGGCATCAGTTTTATGTTCAAGATAAGAACTAATTTCAAGGGCACCCTTAAAAACAATAAACTCTTCAATTTGTTCAAGATTACCAAAATCATAGTTTCCTTTAGCATAGGCAGCCAAGGTTTCATTATCAGTATACTCACATTGGAAAGGGAGATGTTTGTGCCTTCTATAGCAAAGAGATTCATTAAAGCAGTAGGATTCATCATATGTAGAACACAAGTTCTTAGCAAAACCATTCAATCTTCTTATTTGTTCCCATAGATGTTTTCCTTTTGGAGAGAAGCGGTAATTCTTATAACGAGACCCAGTTTCATAGAGATAAGACATTGAAAACAACTAGTCATAATAGTAATTCGAAATAAAAAGGAACTAATTTTTTTGTGTTTTTGATAAAGAGAGCAAACAAGACTAAATAAAAATAAACTAAGCAAGACAAATAACAAAGTAAAGAGATTGGGTGTGAGAGACTCCCCTTGCAGAAGCAATTCTGTTTTCCCCGGCAACGGCGCCAGAAAACGTTGCGTCGAAGGGGAAACAGAAATCTTCTGAATCCAAAGCAACTCGACTTCCCCGGCAACGGCGCCAGAAAACGTTGTTGGTGGCTCTAGGTTATAGTGCCAGAAACAATTGCTTGTACGTCACACGTCAGTTGGGAACCCCAAGAGGAAGGTATGATGAGTGCAGCAGTAAGTTTTCCCTCAGTATGAAACCAAGGTTTAATCGGACCAGTAGGAAAACGAGGTTTGCTTCGAAGGTGTTGGTGGAGGAGTGTAGTGTGGCGCAACACCAGGGATTCCGGTGCCAACATGGAACCTGCACAGCACAATCAAACTACTTTGCCCCAACTTAACAGTGAGGTTGTCAATCTCACCGGCTTGCTGAAAACAAAGGGTTAAACGTATCGAATGGAAAATGATGTTTGTTTGCATAAAACAGTAGAGAACAATGATTGCAGTAGATTGTATTTCAGATGTAAAAGAATGGACCGGGGTCCACGGTTCACTAGTGGTGTCTCTCCAATAAGATAACTAACATGCTGGGTAAACAAATTACAGCTGGGCAATTGACAATTGATAAGTGCATATAACATGCATGTGTGAGCTGTGGTGTCTACTATGAGATTCATTTGGGCATTACGACAAAGTACATAGACCGCTATCCAGCATGCATCTATGCCTAAATAGTCCACTTTCCGGTTAACATCCGTACCCCTTCCAGTATTAAGTTGCAAGCAACAGACAATTGCATTAAGTAATGTGCGTAATGTAAACAATACATTCATCCTTGAATAAAGCATTGCTGTTTTATCCCTAGTGGCAACAACACATCTACAACCTTAGAACTTGCTGTCACTATCCCAGGTTAAATAGAGGTTGAACCCAACTATCATGCATAAATACCCCCTCTTGGAGTTACAAGTATTCACGTGGCCAAAGCTTCAACAAGTAACGGAGAGCATGCAAGATCACAAATGACATAGACATGATAATATAATATTCAGCTCCACATAGGTATCAATATAAGTCAGATCCCAGCAAACACAACATGTAGCATTACAATAAGATGATCTTGATCATGATAGGCAGCTCACAAGATCTAAACATGATGGCACAAGTGGAGAAGACAACCATCTAGCTACTGCTATGGACCCATAGTCCAAGGATGAACTACTCACGCATCACTCCGGAGGCGGGCATGGCGATGTAGAGCCCTCCGGTGATGATTCCCCTCTCCGGCAGGGTGCCGGGAAGAGCTTCAGGAACCCCCCGAGTTAGGGTTGACGACGACAGCGGCGGCAGCGAATATGTTCTGGATGAAAGGCTCGGTGTTTTAGGGTTTTCGCGTCTCGGGGAATAAATAGGCGAAGGGGCGATGTCGGCGGACCCCCGAGGGGCCCAAACCACCTGGTGGCGCGGCTGTGGGCCCAGCCGCGCCTAGGTGTGGTTTGGCCACCTCCTGGCACTTCTTCGTCTCTCCTTCGGACTCCGTGTACGTGCTAGAAAAATAGGGACGTGGCCTTTTGTTTCGTGCAATTCCGAGAATATTTCCAGAAGTAACTTTCTGAAACCAAAAACAGCAGAAAACAGGGAACTGGCACTGTGGCATCTTGTTAATAGGTTAGTCCCAGAAAATGCATAAAAGTGATACGAAGTGTATATAAAACATGTAGCAAATGGTATAATATAAGCATGGAACAGCAGAAATTATGGATACGTTGGAGACGTATCACAGCTCCGTCTGCATCTTCCTCCTCCCTCGAGCGCCCATCTTCCCCCTCCCTCGAGCCCGGCGCTCACCCCCACCGCCTCGAGCCCCTCCTCCCCAGGCTGCCGCGCCCATCTCCCTCCTCCCCTGTCCCCGCGCCATCTCCCTCCTCCGTCGCGCCCCAGGCCGCCGCCCCCATCGCCCTCCTCCATCGCGCCCCAGGCCGCCGCCCTCCACGCCGCTGCCGCCGAACAGGCCCGCGGCCGGAGCTCACCCAACCTCCCCAGGCCGGCGACTGCAGCCCCTCTCTACCCGCCCTCCCCTCTCCATGGCTCGCGCCGCTGCCGCCAGATCTGGCGAGCGGTGCGGCGGCCTCCCGACGGCCGGCGCCTCTTCTCTACAGGTGGGAATGGAAAAAAGGAGGGTGGGAGAGAGCTTACCGGAGGGGATTGGCCACCGGCGAGCTTGGGGCGTCTTCTTCCGCTCGGCTCCGGACGGGGGCGGGAGAGAGCAGCCTCTGTTTCTTGCGTCTCCACGAGCGTGGCGTGGTCGTGTTTACTTCCACGACGAGTAGCCTCGTGGATGGACGTGGATAGTTTGCACGCCCGTATACACGCTCTAAGGGAGGTCCTCACTCTCACCAAGCCACCCACCCCCCCCCCCCCCCCCCCCCCCCACACACACACACACCCCCACCCACGTGACTTAGTGGGTTTTTTCCCTTCCTTTTATAGGTTCAAATACAAACAAACGTAATATCTCTTGAACTGATCATTCAAATCATGATATTTTGCATCGAGATTTTCAAACTAGATCTCATACTGATATGTTTGACACACTTTTTTACACCACTTCCCGAGGCTCGGGTTTTTAGTGTAATCGCTTTTCTATGCACTTGCGTTCGGATGCACTGACCCGAGTGCATGTTATGTCATGTCTTCATGTGTTTTTATGTCATGCCCTAAGCGTCTATCTTGTACTGCATTTCGTTTGACTGATGTTATGCCTTCTGATGGGCACAAACAAATGGATCCTATGAAATATTAGGTGCAAGAACAAATCCAATCCTTTCAAGATCCGTATGATTCCGTACTAGTTACATGTAAGCTAGATAATCATTCCATGAAATCTGATGTAAGGATATTTTTCAGAACATTAGATGTAGAACCCTCTGGATATTTACACATTAGATTTGACACACATACATATAAACAAGACAATGATACATCTAAGTGGCGTAAATCATTACACGGATAAATATACCTTTGTCATATTTATGCAATTCACTTGAATTGAGATAAAATTCAGTTAAGCACAATAGTTGAAACTTAAAAGTAATATTAAAAAATAACAATAACATTATCTTTACATGAAAATATATCGACATAAACTGATATTTGATTCTTATATAGTGAAATCCATATTTTTGTTTTTACAAAATATAGCATTTATGTTGTTAGATACAATTAGATTATATTAGTAGTTAATGTTATAAGTTAAAGAGAAGAGATACATAAGATTTAGTGATGGAGTAACGTGCACACGCGTGACTCAACAAGTATTCTTCATACTCCCGTTATATCGCACACATCTTAAATTGTATCGCCTGAAAGGGACAAAGAATACCTAACACAAGAAGCTAATTGAAACATAAATGTTAACTACATTATTGAGAGGAAAAGAGATATTGTGAACATTGAAATAAGTGATTTGAATGCGTGGTCTAGAAACAAACACAAAAATTGTTGGAGGAGTACAAACAAATAAGCCGACAACAACAATTGGCGTCGGAATCGAGATTGAACAACCAACACTTGAGGCTGCAAGTGATGGTGCTAATCTCTAGACTAAGTCGAATGTGAGACATCCTGTAAATCAGGAGGCGTGTACACGTGCAAGCCATAAAAAACCAGACATAATGAATTATTAAAAGGATCTCATAAATTTAAATTAATATATTTTACATTTAGAAAAATAAATAAATTTTCTAATCGTTTTCCCACCGAGTGTCCAGCCTACTCATCTGATGACGTCTTCTTCTGCATGTTCTTATCGTTAGCATTCACTCCATCTAAAAAAATATGAGGAGGCAAGAGTGATTACGAGTTATACTCAACAAGCAGGTACCGAAGGACAAAGCATGAATAGATAGTATAACAATGAATAAATTGTATTTAAAGAAAGTAAGCAAGGTATCAAAGGAAAAGATAAACAAGGTACCAACTAAACTGGAATTAAAGGAATGGATTATTCACCAATGATCTGGATTTAAAGATGGTGAACGAGGAAGTATCGCTATCACAAATGACTAGCATGTTTCCTTATCCGGAAGTCACGGGGGAGAAATTTCACACATTTACGCTCTTGAGAGTGTTACTGCGACATCGACAGTCTCAACTAGAACCATGTGGGATGTAGAAGAGCGGACCTCTTTAGCCCATGAAGGCACGGTGATTTGACTGACTAGTATGGGCCGCTCCCAAGTATCTATCATTGATCCCCTGTTCGGACCAAGTTTCACTCCCAAGGATCTATCACCGATACCCTGTTCGAACCAAGTGTCGCTCCCAAGGATTCATGGACTCGGGAATTACAACATAGATGATTCCAAGAAATGAACACACATCTACACCGACGGTTGTGAAGCTTTCATAATCTAAGGCCCGACCAAATGTTCAGAAAATCGAGAGCCACAAAACGTGAAAGATCCCAACAATATGATCGTTGAAGGCACGACAAGACTCTCGACTAATAGAAGACACCATCAACTTACAATTTGTAATCATCCCCATCCCCAGATTATTATTTAGTAATCATAAACCTATATTTGATTTGATTAATATTTTCATATTATTGGTTGCTAATAAATTCTACATATTCACGAAAAATAATCCCTGCGGTTCGAAATACGTGAGTTCGGTAAGAGTATTCACACGAGAGCAACCAAGATGGACATGTTAATTTCTATAATTTTTAGGCTCATGGATATGGGCATAGAAGAATTAAAACTGCGTAGTGAAATACATATAAGTATGTGGACAATACAAATAGCTCCTATAGATAAAAAAAATGAATTGCTACATAATGTAAAGTATGGGGATAATGAAAATAGCTTCTGCTAATAGCTTTAATAATAAGATAGATGGATGGCAAATCTTTTGCATTGTTTCAAGAAAAAAGATGGACATACCGATATTAAAAACCGTTTTGTACATCGATCGCAATGGCCCTGTTTCATTGCCACGTCAGTTTCGTATTAAGCAACCATGGGTGGACATGTAAAGCAACAACTTTCAAATTTTATTGGCGCAAATACCGGAGTTTCAAAACTCTTCTTGATTCAAACATATGTAGAAGTTTTTAGACACGTTTTAGCGCGTAGGTTCACTCATATTGCTCCCCATGTAGTGCATCTTAAAACATATCTAAAGTGTTTAGTGCTTTGACTCGTAGGTCCAGATGCACATATACGAAAATATTTTTAAATGCATTTCAAAATATCAGAAAATTTCAAACAATTTTTTTGAGCGTATATCCAAACATTTTATGTTGGCACACAAAGTTTCACAGAAAAAAAGGACATTTTACGTAGACTGTGTAGAAAGACAGAAAAATATGTCATGAAAAGGTCATTCTATAGCAATGAAATTGACCTTGTGCACAAGTCACACACAAAAAAAAAATCTTTTTTCATGAAAGTTTTTGTGCCAACATAGAATGTTCAGATATCCGAAATTTTTTGCTTAGATTTTCTAACATTTTGAAACACAATTTTTAAACAGTGGGTTTATCACTTTATCTACACATATGACCCAAAACAGATATCCCATATAAAACGGTGGCGCGTGATCGATTGATGCTCAGCTGCTACGCATCTTGACAAACGAATGCAGCGGACGTACGCTCGCATGGTTTCGGGCGGCAAGCGAGACGTGTCAGCCCAGCCCGTGGTAGTGAATGCACTGGGCGAGTGGGTGAACCGAGCAGAGAGATCTTGATCGTGGGATACGGTGTGCTCCACCAGCAATACTTGGAGCGGACGGAAGTGAATGCGGATCGACCAGACCGGCGAGGAAGCAGTACGTGCGTGCTTGGATCTGAAATAATGGAGTCCGTCAGGTCACTAGGTCAGGTGGGTGCGTCGGTGTCACTGCGCCACAGTGCCAGCGTGGGGTTGGGAGACGTGACGTGGGCGGCATGGGCTTGGTTGGTTCGTTCAGGGTTCGAGTTGCAGAGGCGCCAGCGGCTAGCTAGCTCGGCTCGAAAATGGGCGGCCGGCGGGCCAGCTCAGACCACCGACCGGCCTGGACTCGGCGGCGCTTTCCAGCTACGACCCCACCAGCGAGCACCACCGCGAGCGAGCCCAGCACCAGACCGTCTCCCGCTCCTCCCCGGAGCGTGCCCTCCACTCGCGCCACCGTTGGCCAACCAGCCGCCCGTAATCGGCAACGCAGATCAGCCTCGCCCCCGTACACGGGACGGGGTCGCTGTTTTCTTCTTCACTTAACACGAAAAAAAGGGGCAGTATACCATCGATCCATCACAGCTTTGAAGAATCGGTGGACGAGGAGCCATACTGTGCTTGTACGTACCTACACTGTAAAAGGCGCTTTTAAGGCGCACGATCTGAGCACCATAAAACCACACCACCCACAGGCTACAGCCCGCAACCACATTTCAGTCCACTCCACTGCATTTGAATGTGACAAAGAGAGGGAAACCAAGCCATGCCGAGGTTCTCCTCCGCCACCTCCACCGCCAGGCGGCGCTTCCTGGGCAGGGCCATGGCCATCCTCACGACGCTCCCGCTCACGCCGACCGCCAAGGCCAGGGCCGCACGGACGCTGCTCCTCTTCAAGAAGCGCGCGCGCAGGCTGCGCCACTACAGCTACGCCTACGTCGGCGAGTACCAGTTCTCCCCCTCCGGCTCCCCGCTCCTCCTCCCGCGCCCCTCCGGCCTCTCCGCCTGGCGCAGCGCCAAGCAGCGGCGAGGCAGGGGCGGCAGGGCCAGGGCCGTCCTCGCATCCATCTTCTGCTGCGCCGGCGGGCTCGACGTCGCCGTGCTCGACGGCCTGCCGCCACGGCCGGTGCTCCTGGACGACGGCGACAGAGCGTACGAGGAGGTGTACGGCGGCGAGGAGGAGGAGGAGGAGGAGTACGAGGTTGAGGTTGAGGAGGAGGACGAAATTGAGGAGGAGGAGGTGGATCGCCGCGCCGAGCGGTTCATCGGGCGCTTCTACCAGGAGATGAGGATGCAGGAGACCCGGCGCCTCCTCCTCTAGGCTGCACCACTGCAGACTGCTGAGCTCTCGCCTCAGATCGCAGGATCGATGGACTCTGTGCCGCATTTCGTTTTCGCACTTGGTGGAATTGTCGCTAGCTATCTTGGCTGCAGTTCGGTTCAAAACGTGTTCGTCGTTTCTCCCACTGTTGTTGCTCTGTCCTGTCATGTTGTGACTCTTGCCTGAATTTACCCAGCTCGTCACAGTGTTGTTGATCAATGTTTCTGTCAGTGTTGTCGACTAGTAATGTTTCTCGTGTTCAAATTCTTGGCTTGGTGCCGTAGTATCTTTTCTGTGACGACACATGTCATAGTCTCTTGTATATTTGAAAATCTGAAGGAGCGGCAACATACAGAAGGAGGCAGCAGGGAGAGCAAATCAAGGGAAGAGTTTTTTTTTCTTTTCTTACAGCGAATCGTGGAAAAGTTCGTAATAACATATTGTGATAAGAGCAATTCAAGGTGCCGGGGCCTTATCCATCGTGTAAATTAAGCACATCGAGGAACGAATGCCTTTCCAGATACAGAGAGACAAATGCTCTGCTTCGAGAACCTCCACTGTTTTGTTCTCTGATGTTTGCCTGTTTCCTGCTGAGTTTGCTTGGACAAGTCCAGGAAAAGTAGCATTCTTTTTTATAATCCCAGTTTGCTCAGTGGAGCTCTTTTGCAAATCACAACGGCATGATGACCGAAAGGTTAAAGCGCTTGAGATAAAAGAGAAGCACATACATTAATTATTTTCTGGTGGATTAGCACCAACAATGACAATTCGAAGTCTTTGCCTGATAGATCATAGATCCAGCGAAAGGTGGAGCACATGCTGCTTTCCTTCCATTATCACAAGGCAAAGAATTGGACAAGTACAAGAAGTTCACGGAAATTCCGGCAAGAATTGGTTGGTAATGGAGGAAATTCGGTCTGCGACTCTAGTAGAGTAGAAAAACCCTTCAAAGTTCTTCACTATTCAGTAAAGGGGCAGAAAATGCATCAGAGGGTAACAACAATGCCAAACACTTTTAGTAGCACGTTTCAGTTAGACAGTACAAAAAGTGAAAATAACCAGAGGCCATTCCGATCTTACATTATGACTCTGCACAAAATTTCCCGTGGAAGAAATACAGTACATATCTGCCAAAGTCGTCTTCGACAAATGCAGCAATTCCAGAGTAATTCTGGCATAAATCGGTATTGCAGCAAGCACAGTAAACAAAAGAACACTGTCCTCAAAGTTCTTACATTATTCAGTGGAAGGGCAGAATGCCTGGGAGGGTGAGAACAGTGCAGGCACTTTTAGCAGCAAGTTTCAGTTAGATAGTAATACAAAAAGTGGAAAATAACTGGAAGCCGTTTCGATCTTACATGACTCTGTACAAAATTTCCCGTTGAGGAAATACAGTACATATTTGCAGAATGTAACTTATACGTGTTCATGCCAATGTCAACCAGAACACCTTCAGCATTGGTTGAATGCAAACTCACCAACAAGGGCCTCGAGTATGTCGTCCTCGATCGCGACACTGATGTCGAAGGCTTCAACTCGGCACACGTCCCATCCGGACCCCACCTGGTCCAGCTCTTTCTCGGCGACCCGGTTTGAAGGGTTCCCGCCGGTGGTATCCATCCAGCTGCTGATCTCTTCGGATATTTTCCTCTTCAGCAGGTCCTTGCTCAGAGTCAGAGGGAGCCTCAGCCACGCCTTGTACCCGCATTTTCCGAAGTCACGGAACTTCGAATCCAGGAACTCGATGATGCAGTCAAACAGGAAGTTGGTGCGCTGGTATCTGTTTTCTTCCTTGAAACCTAGGATCTCCGGTCCACCACACAAGCTCTCGACAGCTTCCAGCATTTCAACGATGAAAGAATGGAGTGACAAATTCGACGGTGTGCCGCAGAAAAGGCTACTGTCCAGAAGCAGTTCGGCGTTTGAAATAGCCTCTCCAACACTGTGCAGCCTGCATTCCAAGATTTTGAAGTCATGCGCCGCAATACTCTCAACTCGTGGCATTTCACAACTGCCATGAGCATCGGTCTTTGTTGTGTCTATGGACATGGCCAAATCTACAATGTCAGATTCCAAATTGAAGAGGTCCTCCATCTTGTTCTCCATGGAAACAAAGAACTCTTTACCCTCTGCAAGCAAAAAAAAAAAACGTAGGTTATCACTATAATCTACTTCAGTACATACGTCAAACCTACTAATCCAATCCATTTTGTAACACAGAATTATTTTAAGCTTCTCTCTAATAGAAGAATTATCTGAAGATGAGTGAAGTGAACTAGATTTATAGAGAAACAAGGTCTTTTGACCCACGTTTATAGAGAACTATAGAAAATATTTACCGATCTTTTTAACAAGATTTCCTAAGGAGGAAGCGTCATTTTGTGCAAGACATAGCTATTCATTTGAGGTTTTATCAACATGTTTGTTTACTTTAGTTCAGTAACCAAAGTTGTGTAAATTAATTAAGGGGAAAGTATGTGTTTAGCACATAAGTTTTTGAGAATAAATCATTCGCCGATTACTAGCTACCAAGATCCTTCCATGTTTGTTTACTTTAGTTCAGTAACCAAAGTCGTGTAAATTAATTAAGGGGAAAGTATATGTTTAGCACATAATTTTTCGAGAATAAATCATTCGACCCAGCTTTATAAAGAAGTACTCCCTCCGTTCCAATTTAATTGACTTGCTATCCACCACATGTGGATGTATCTATACATGTAACATGTCTAGATACATCCATATTTGGTGGATAGCAAGCCAATTAAATTGGAACGGAGGGAGTACAAACTTATGTTTTGCTGGGATTACTAGCTACCAATATCCTTCAATTCTAGATCAACATTCAAGATGATAGAAAAATGTTTACCACTCTTTTCGACTGAACTGCCTAAGGAGGAAGCATCGTTTGAGAAGCAGGCTTCGAGGACTGATGTTGGACTCGGCTGATTGGTCTCCTCATTCATGCATGTAACGGAAAAAACAGCCTCTTGGTCACCCTGAAACTAGAACAAACGAATGTTTTCAAGTTTCAATAGCAAGCAAGAAGAAAAATAGTGTGAGTGCAGTACATTGAATGTCAGGTCGCGTACAACATTAGTTTGGTAAAGGCTTGGAAACATGCAACAACAATTTTTAACAAATTCACAAAATGTACCAATCATGGTTCTTGCAAGTCCTTCTTTAGCAGTTTCTATCAGTAGACAAATTCTTTTGTATTAGCACTAGAATTTCACCATATGTGTAGTGAACAAACGGGAAAGGGAAGACACATGAATAAGTATCAAAGCGGTATCTTCATCATTTCATGTTGAACAAATAAGTGTTTTTGAAGTGAAGATAAGACTTATAAAAACACGGCATAATGACGCCACAAGGCAACGTCCAAACTAACCTGGTAAAGCTTGTGAAATTCAGGCGATTGATCACTGGAATTGCATACAGTCTCAGCATTATTTCGAGGAGCTGAAATATCGGAATAGTTACTGCTTTGGGAGGCTGAGTTGTTGGTGTCATCAGTAAGGGCAGAGATGAGCTCTTGGAGCAATGACACAGTCAAGTTTGCTGAATGAGACTCACTTGGTTCAACCTTATCAGACAGGCCAAGCTCACCGATTTTTGCTTTCAGCAACCTGCTAAATTCCTCTTTCTCAGATGTAGCACCCATGACACAATGATCGGCTTCCAAAGATTTGGCATCCACTACTGGCATTCTTGTACAATTGGTTTCAGATTGTGAACCTCGGAACCCTCTCTTCTCTGAAACTTTGCCAAGTGATGATGTCCTGGATACCGGTCTCATGGATGAACTAGAGGCAAATGCAGCTGCGCTACGGTCTCCTCTACTATTACTACCTGCCGTACCACGGTCGATGTTCTTGTGTGTTGACCCTCTTCTCGCCGCAGATGCATTGCTTACATTCCTATTCGTGGACGCCGACCCGCTTCGGTCGATCAGGTCTCTGCGATTGCTTCTCGGCAGCGTGATCGAACTCATGGACTCCCTCGTTGGACAAGAACTGTTGGCTGTCCTCCTACTGCTACCACGGGGTGCCAGTTCACGAGCATTGCCAATCGAGCGCGTCAAACTAGCCAAGTTCCCGGACCCAACACTCCTCGGAACATCTGGCCTAGAGAAGGTTCCCCGTTTGCGCAATAGCCTCTGTTCTCCAGCCCTTGCGCCGCCGCCGCCGCCGCCTGCACTGCTCGATCTGACCCCGGCAAAACTGCCCATTCCGCCATTTCTTGCCCTGTAATCTTTGTGCAATCCATCCACATCAGAAGTGCCTGTACTCGTGTCTGCATCACCAAAATCTGTTCTTGGTACCACAATTGTATCATCACCACTCATCTCTACGCCAGCAGCAGCAGCAGCAGCATTGCTGCTCATGGTGTCAATGGAGCGCTGCGTCTGTTGCCACCTCGAACTGACGGCATTGTCCCGTTCCGCATCCGGCGGAGGAGCGGTGCCATCGGAGCGAGCGAGGAAGTCCTCGAGCGTACCGCCGGCGTGGCCGCGGTGCTGCGGCGAGGAGCAGGCGTACGCGAGCCTGGCCCTGGAGCTCGCGCGCGCGGCCGCCGGGTCCAGCAGCCTGGCCGCGGCGGCGTGCACGAACCGGGCCCGCCTCGGGCTCCTCGCCGGCAGGTCGGCGCTGTGGTGGCTCCGCGGCGTATGAGCATGCGCGGGGGCCGGGGGACGCCGGGTCAGTGGCAGCATCACCACGACCTCGGACACGGTAACTCCCTCTCCCCCCGCCGGTAGCGGCGCCGCCTCGACTTTCCGCTGCTTCTGCGGCCGGGGCGCCGCGGCGGGTGCGGCGTCTGAAGGCCAGGACTCGAGGCCCATGAGCCGCGCGACGACGCCCGGTGCGGCGGGCCCATCGGGCGTGCTCGGCGCGGGGCGTGGCGGCTGGGCCGGGGACGGCGGCGGCGGCGGGAGGAGCCTCCGGGTAGAAGAGGAGGAGGAGCGGACGGCGGCGGGGAGGAGGCGGCGCGGGGAGAAGAGGCGGCGCTTGCGGGCGAGGCGGCGGTGCCAGTCGAGGAGGTGGAACAGCACGCCGCCGGCGCACCCCCCGGGGCCAGTGCCGAACTGCGGCTTCTTCTCCACGATGGCCAGGCTGGCGCCGCCCATCCTAGCGCCCACCAGGCTGCCACCACCCCGCAATGCCGGCTTCTGCTTCTTCCTTCCTCCGTCTGCCGGAAGCAAGCTCAGCAGGTCAGTGGAGGCAGTGTGGGAGTGTGTACCTGGTTTCGCCGACCCGTGCTTGGGACCGGGCGTGGAAAGTGGAAGGAGGAGGAGGATGTTGTAGTAGGTGGCACGCAACGGCAGCTAGCTACCCTCCACCTCGGCACGCGCCGCGAGGAAGAGAGAAGGTTTAGCGTGGGTAGGGTTGATGACAGGTGGGGCGGCGGGGAGCATGGGGCCGACGGTCAGTGGGGATCGGCCGTGCGCCGACGGGACGGGACGGAGGCGTCGCGGGGAAGGAAAGGCAGGCGATCAGCAGGCAGCGGCAGCTTTGTTCGGCGCGGGGAGCGAGGCGGGTGGAGAGCTGGACGGACCTGATGAACGGAAGCGATGGTACAGGGTACAGTCCTACTACACTGGGGCATGGACCTGATTCGGGTGAGAAGGGAATGCGATGCACCGGACTTCATGAAATTTCACATATTTGACCCGAATTTGAAATTTAAATACGAAATAAACCCTGATTTAAAAGTCCATCTGACCCTTTTCCATGGATGCCAGCTTCATGAAATTCAAAAACTTCACATAGTTGCCATCCTTCAAAGCACGCATGCACGGGGCCATATATTCATTCAAAACACATGCATAAAACCATTGGAAATATGCACCTCTTCAATGATAGTCATCTTGTCGAGCAGGTTGGCGGCGACGCCATCACCGAAGAACTACTATCGGGAACCCATGATGACCGTGTCACCGTTCGCAAGTCCCGTGAGGCGTAGGCAGCCTCATGGTTAAGGTCGATGCCTCGGCCTTGTCCTGGGTTGACGAGCGCACCCGACGACAAGACCACGCTCGGGTTGATGGTTTTTGTTCTTGCCCATCTCGAACGAGTAAATGCCTTTTCTTGCGAGTAAATGCCTGATCTTGCTTTCGTGAGGAGGGTCGTCGAATAGTTCAAATAAGAAGATGGCTCAACATGTAGGGCTTGTCGGTGCCTTTTCTTGCTTTCACGTGTTTGCGCTTGCCAGATCGAAGGGTCGTCGCCAGAGCGCGGTTCGCCTTTGTTGTGGAATGGAGAGGAAATATTTGGTGTCCTCTCTCTTCCTTGTTGTGCCTATGACATGTGTGGTCCATCCATCGGAGACAACGTCAGATCTGCATGGGGCCAAGAGGTTGCATAGGACACCGTAGAAAAAAGATTTGTTGGTAAAATAGCAATTTTTCATCATATATGCACTCAAAAAGATGATTTGTTTCCCTCTTGTTCACCTATAGGCACCTTGGTGCTATATACTCTAGCTCCATTGTTGGTCGCAGGTTGTGAGCGTTCCTATTCCAGCGCCCTTCGAGCTGAATTGATCAAAAAGGTCAGGGTGGCAGACACATTTTCGGTTTGTCCTGGACCGATGTGGGGTGCAGCTGGGGCAGTGATGCGGTTTAGGCCCGATCTTCACGGATTTGTGGCGGAGGGAACAAAGAACACGAAGAACACATGAAGAACACAAGCACACAAAGAGGGGAAACACACAAAACAAAGGGATAACTAGCAAGAAGCACTTGGCAAGATTCAATTGGTAACAATTCCCCAAGGGCAGCCCCCAATTCCCCTCTCCCAAGTACACCTTATTCTTAGGATTGTTTGTCCAATTGGTCAATCCAAACCAACCCAATTTAGCCACTTCAAGAGGAAAGATTAGCAAGTAACAAACTACAAGAGGAAGATCATCTCCACAAGCGGAGGCCTTGGTTCATCTCCATGAAGGGAGGCCTTGATTCATCTCCACGAAGGGAGGTCATGGTTCATCTCCAAAGGAGGAAGGAGACACTTTGAGACGAAAGAGCCTTGCTCTACTCTAATCCCAAATCATAGTCTAACCCTATATCTAGAGCAAGGGGGCCTTTATATAGTGTTGACCCAAAAGGGGTAGGTGGGGAAGGTCACAGGGGCCTCCAACCCAAGCTGGCTCCCGCAGCAGCGGTAGTACCGCTGGGACCAGCGGTAGTACCGCTGGTGCGGGCCTGAACCGCTTTTGCCTCGGTGCGGGCGGTAGTACCGCTCGCCAGGGCTGTAGTATCGCTTGAGGTAGCGGTAGTACCGCTAGGGCAGGTGGTAGTACCGCACGACGGCGCAGAAGGGGGGTCTGGGCGGCACTGGGAGAGGTAGTACCACGGGCTGGCGGTAGTACCGCCCGACCCGGCGGTAGTACCGCACATTGGCGCAGAGGGGCCCTTCTGGCGGCAGTGCGGGCGGTAGTACCACACCCTGTCTCTGGTTCCTCTCCTTGACCATCTTCTAGAGCCTTTTCTTGGTCACCTTCTTGAGCCTTCTCTCGGCCATCCCCGATATAAGTGATGCCTGTAAAATGCATACATGAACTTTGCATTATTTTACTTATATTCCAATCATATTTGCATCATATAAGGGTTATATCAATTTTTTATAATGATTTTGGGAATATTTCACAAGTTCCCCTATTTTTCTGGAATTAACCCTGCGCAGGTAGAAAACCCTATTTTCTATATTTTGATGTTTCAGGGACCCAAACGACGTCCAAATGACCTGCAAATTTAGGAGCATCAATATTTGGAAGGAAGAAGACCTGGGAGCGAAGGAAGCGAACAAACGGAGGCTCGAGGCCCAAAAGGGGGTGGCCCACGCGGCCACAGTACCTGGCCGCGTGGGCCCACCTTCTGGAGCCTCGAAGCTCCGTTGTTGTCGATCTTTTCTCCACCGACTTCATCTTGACCTAAAACCGATTATAAAAATAGTCCCCCGAGGAGTTTCGAGAAGAGGCGGGGGAGAGACACAAAACCAAGAAACAGGAGACAGAAGGCTGCCGCCGGAGAAGATCGGAGAGGGGAAACGCCACCGGAATCACCTCCGGAAGGCTCCTCCATCCCCCCTCCGGAGTCTCCATCAACACCACCGTCAAGACCAGCACCATCTCCATCACCATCTTCATGATCCACTTCATCCCCTCATAGTTTGAGATTGTTCGAACCCTAGATATTGTTTAAGTGCTATTCTACCTGTGTATGATTGGCTACTTGTCATTGTTTGGGGGTGACATTATATTTTCAGATTGTGTTGTACCACTTATACCATTGAATCATATCATGTCTTGGCGTTGTGAGTAGTTCTCTCATGTTCCTGGGGCATAGGATGAATTGGCAATGATTTATATATGACATGTGTTGATATTTTGTCTAGTTTTTATCTTTGATGCAATTCTATGATGGTGTTGTGCGAACGTCGACTGCACCTCACTTCACCTTTATGGGCTCATAGGAGAACACACTAGTGTAATGAATTGAGGGAGACTTGGGAGGACACGTAAACACTTGACCGAGTCATGAAGTTACATTAGGAGGGGATTTATATCGGGGACCTTAGAGTGTAATGCTATGGTGGTACTTTATGTCTTAATAACTCTTGTGCAGTCATTTACTTGGCCATGAGATCCATCATAAGGGGTTTAGTTTATTTATTTACCTACACCTAATTATGGCTCCGTCCAAAGAAGATTAAAACTTGACAAAATGGTTACCTTGTTGTACTAGAAATATTTATGCCATGAAATCCATGTAGCCCTTGGGAATGTTTTCCACGCATAAGAAACACCACTCAAGCTTGTCCTCTTGCTGCATAGAGGATTGGGCTTTCTCTCTCTTTAAGATCTTTCACTCATCATATTTTATTTTCAGCTTTGCATTCTTTACACCAAAAACCCAAAAACACTTGCATCATTTTACTTTGTCTAGTGCATAGATAATAAGAGAAGTGACACTCTTATTTGAGAGGATAAATACTTATACCTTCTACTCCTCGTGGGATCGATACTAATACTTACACATTGAAGATTTCAACGATCCCCTATACTTGTGGGTATCATGACATTTTCTGGCGCCGTTGCCGGGGAGTGTAGCGCTTAAGTTTTTATTCTTGTTTGCACTAGATATTTATTTTCAGTTTTGCATTTAGTTTAGTTTTGCTTTCAGTTTTATATATCAAAAACACAAAAAAATTAGAAAATGGAAAATACCAAAAAAACTCGTGCTATGGGCATAAGTATGGATATAAAAGATGCTTTGTTTAGACACTTGAATGCTGCTAAGATTGCCATGGAATATAGAGAATCAAAGGAAGGGAAAATACTAAAAGGTTTCATGATGGAATTAAATTATATTGCTGAGGAGTTACTTTTACACCATGATGTAACTTGTATTTTTTGCTCTGAACAAAAAGATAAACATTTTGAATTTCAATGTTGGTTCCATGAAGAATGTGTTATTGCATCTTACCATACTGGTGATTATGCTTATTTAGGAATGGAACAAGTAGAGGAATTTGTTACTTATTATGCATCTAGTGAATTGCACACCTTTGCTAAGAAACATGAAACTTGCCCTATAGCTAATAAATTTGGAAGAGAGATAGATTTTATTCTTGAATATTGCATGGACAACTTCTCTCAAAATATTTATGTTGTTGAATATATTAAGGCTCCCAAAGAGAGCACTGATGTTTTGCAGGAAGAAGATGATGAAAACATAAGCTTGGAAGAGGAAGTATGTGAAGAAGAGGATAAAGACCTAAGCTTGGGGATGCCCATGCAACCCCAAGAAGATGATGAAGATGATGAACAACTAGAGAATGAATAGAGGAAACTTCCACCTTCACCACCTATGGATGAGGGTAACCTTCAATATATTGCTGATGATAAACTTTTCCTTAATGATTCCGAAGATGAGGAGGAATACCAACCTATGCCTAATGAGAATATTATTAATAATAATTTTAAAGATGATAATGAGGAGTATTGCTTAAATATGCTATATGATAATGCTTTGGATGATGGTCCTATTTTGCTTGATGATCCTCCATGTTTAGAAATTGTTACTGCTTTATGTGAGGATAAAAATGATATACTTGCTGCTTGTGACAACACTCACTTATGAGAGTCCTACTTTATTTCTGAATTCTCCTATTCACACCATGGAGGAGAAATTTGCTTATGTTGAGAAATACTTGTGTGGCTTGCAATCATCTTTAGTTCCAAATATTTGTTGCAACCATGATATTAAACTTGATATTGATCTTAATAATTATTATGAGAGGGGAAAATATGGTTCTAAACATTTCAATATTATTACGTTTCCTCTCTTTAAGTTCAAAGTCTTGAAATTGCTCTTGTTTTATCTTCCTATGTTACTTACTTTGTGTTTTAATGATTTATTTTCTTACAGGATTCCAATGCATAGGAAGAGAGTTAGACTTAAAAGTAAATTGTTTAATATTCTGTGGTGTGTTCCTTATGCTTCAATTTCCTATTCGGTTTGAGCACACCTTTATATCTTTACAACATGTAAAATAACTTTACTTACTGTTTTCTAATTGATAGTTTAAGATTTTCATTTTATATAAAAAATTGGGAAAGTAAATGAGAAGGATGAGTAATGGAGAAGTTGGGGTCGACCTTGAACATGTGTTGTTCATGCCAATGTAACCGTTGCAAAGTCTCTATCATTAAAACTTTTCCCAAAGCTAAAACCAAATAAAAAGAGTGTTTATGTTGCTTGTTTACTACTGTAACAACACCTTTGTATCTTATTTTTCATCTTTATGGCAAGAATAACCTCTTTTGAGAGGTAGGATTAAACAATAGAGATTTGTTGTCCAGAAAACAGATTCCTAAGCTTCACTGCGAAAAATGTTAAAAATCACAGAAAAGAAATTTTGAGCTGAAATGTTAGGACAGCAATCTTCAGTTATTAATACACATTTTATTAGTTAAAATTTTTCTGATTTGAGCAACGTAAGTGCCTCTGAAAATTCACTCTTTACGGGCTGTCCAGTTTTTGACAGATTCTGTCTTTATTTTGCATTACTCTCATTACTTGTGTTTTCTGTAATTCTATTGATCAAAGAGCAATACACAACCATAGTAACAGTAGTTAATGTTTAGAATCAACTCATGATGTCTTTGCTGTACCTATGTGGATTTATGGAGACACTAACCCCTCTAATCAAGTTTTATGATGAGTTTTGTGTAAAGAAATTTTCAAGGAAGAGTTGAGGGTGATGAACAATGATCAAGAGGGACAAACACTCAAGCTTGGGGATGTTACCCCTAGCTCACCCTACATATATCAAATAAGTACAAGAATTTAAGCTTGGGGATGACAAGCCACCTCACTCCAACCATCTTGATACCAAGTAAGTAAGCCTAGCTATATGGCTATAAAGAAAGCGCTTTACGGGAGGCAACCCGGTTGTTTTTATTTTTGTATCCTCTTGCTGTAACAAGAGACTAGTTTTAGTTTAGTTTCTGGAATTTTTAATAAAGTGCCAAGTTTTACCCATTTTGGTTTGAAAAAGTTGCTTATAGCATTCGGAGATATTATTCCAGCACGAATCTGTGCACGGTATGATTTTTAATTCCTATTCTGTAACTCCGAATGAGCTGATATTTTAACTGTAGAAACTTTTCATCCTCTGTATGCATGAATTTTTTCAAATTTTTAGACAAATTAAGTAGGGTAGAAAAATACGTTTTGCTGCTGCTTTTTTCTGGACAGATTCTGTCCCATTTTGTTTGATGCATGCTTAGAACTTTTAACTTGAATCTTTCAGATCCAATTGAGTTTATGAGTAGGCATACAACATTATACACTTACTGGACATTCATATAAATTTTTGTCTAAGGATTATATGCAGCAAGAAACCTATTTGTTTATCACTACTAATGTCACCCCACAGAAAAGAAATGGGAGAAACGGTGTTTTGAATTTTTTCACAGGGATTAGAGGAGATGCACCAAGAGCTATCCAAGGATGGTGAAGACCATAAGCTTGGGGATGTGAAGACAACCCCACTGGACCTACACACTCTCGGTTTGCACACGTCTAACTTCTGTTTTTCGATCAATGCACTTTATCGCATAAACTTGGAGCGTCTTTTTGTTTGTTTTGGTTTGATTTTTATTTTGAGAGACCACCACATTATCATTTATATATGAAGAGCTACTGGAAATTGGGTTGAAATATGTTGGATGCTATTATAAGATTGGGAAAGGGATGTTTGAGTTGATTTTAAAAGATACATATAGTTGCATGATTCATGAGCTTGTTAATGAGTAATAATTTGCAAGTGTTTTATCAAGAGCTATCTTTTATTCATGTTTTGATGCTGAATGTTACTTTACTTTGTTTAACATGATTAGTTAGTTCTATGGACACTCATGCATGCATTTAGACGGTCAACTTTCTCCCTCTTGCTAGCCCAAAAATTCCAACAAGTAAAAACTTGTTTCCAACACCTTCAACCAAAGTTTTTCCAGTGAGTCCACCATATCTACCTATTAGCTTTATGCTATTCCGAGTATGTTTACCATGTTATTTTGTATTATCTATACCTCTGAATTAAAATGCTTATGTTGTTGATTGTTATGGGAAAAGTTGGTTATATAGCTCTCACGAACTTGATGCACACTTTACTTTTATTGCACTTAATAAACATGACCCATTGTGATTAAAATTATGATGTTATGAGCTTGACAAAGTCTTTGGTTGAGAGTTAGCCAAATGTGTGTCACATGGCAAGCTTTCAACATTGCACTTCATATATTTAGTTGATGTCATGTACTTTTGTTTATGGATGCTTACCATGGGTGAAATAAATATGGAAATGAAGTAGGTTTAAATGAGTTTGTATAAATGGTTAGAGAGACGCCTGGGCCGCTAATCTAAGCCATGCATCATTCATGGTGGAAATTTACTTACATGCTATGGTGAACCTTCTGTGATACACCTTACAATAAAAAGCTATCCAATGGTAAATAAAAAGGGTGTTGAGATTGTTCATTATGTTTGTTTGTCTTGTCATTTTGATATGGGCTTGTTCCATATCCTGGGACAAGAGGTACCCCAGTTGACGCTCTTGATGATACTATTTTACTTACAATGATATTTAAATTGAACTTGCTTTGTTTCCGAGTTGAGTAACACATGGAGTAGGTACTCGTATTCAAGGGGCATGAGACTTTCAACCCATACTTTGTCAAGCACATTACTCATATTTGCTTTCACTTTAAACTTAATCATTCAAGATGCTATGATAGGGGCAATGAGAGCTTGACACCAAGGATACCACATTGCAATCATTAACTTAAGTAGAAGCATTTGGAAGTTAGATGAAACTTATTCATGCTTTACCTCTACTCATATATATATATATCTTTCCAAAGTGTCCACCTTTTATATTCAGATTTCATCTACACTCTATGACCATTGTAGGATGTTCTTACTTATCATTATGCATACTTGGGTCCATAGTACTTTTCATTTATGTTACACTTTGTGAATTATCATTGAACATCCTTACATTGAATATTTGATATCACTTCATAAACTATCTTGCATATTGCTACATCTTTTAAGAATGAACCATTTGACTCTATGTAGCAATAGTAATCATCTTTGATATCCATTGATAGTATTAAATTGCAAAGTCCATGTTAGTTTTATCACCTTCATACTCGAGGACGAGCATGGTTAAGCTTGGGGATGCTGATGCATGTAAAATGCATACATGAACTTTGCATTATTTTACATATATTCCAATCATATTTGCATCATATAAGGGTTATATCAATGTTTTATAATGATTTTGGTAATATTTCACAAGTTCCCCTATTTTTCTGGAATTAACTCTGCGCAGGCAGAAAACCCTATTTTCTATATTTTGATGTTTCAGGGACCCAAACGACGTCCAAATGACCTGCAAATTTAGGAGCATCAATATTTGGAAGAAGAAGACATGTGAGCGAAGGAAGCGAACAAACGGAAGCTCGAGGCCCAAAAGGGGGTGGCCCACGCGGCCACAGTACCTGGCCGCGTGGGGCCCACCTTCTGGAGCCTCGAGCTCCGTTGCCGTCGATCTTTTCTCCACCGACTTTGTCTTGACCTAAAACCAACTATAAAAATAGTCCCCCGAGGAGTTTCAAGAAGAGGCGGGGAGACACACAAAACCAAGAAACAGGAGACAAAAGGCTGCCGCCGGAGAAGATCGGAGGGGGGAAACGTCGCCAGAATCACCTCCGGAAGGCTCCTGCATCCCCCCTCCGGAGTCTCCATCAACACCACCGTCAAGACCAGCACCATCTCCATCACCATCTTCGTGATCCACTTCATCCCCCTCATAGTTTGAGATTGTTCGAACCCTAGCTATTGTTTAAATGCTATTCTACCTATGTATGATTGGCTACTTCTCATTGTTTGGGGGTGAGATTATATTTTCAGATTGTGTTGTACCACTTATACCATTGAATCATATCATGTCTTGGCGTTGTGAGTAGTTCTCTCATGTTCCTGGGGGCATAGGATGAATTGGCAATGATTTATATATGACATGTGTTGGTATTTTGTCTAGTTTTTATCTTTGATGCAATTCTATGATGGTGTTGTGCGAACGTCGACTGCACCTCACTTCACCTTTATGGGCTCATAGGAGAACACACTAGTGTAATGAATTGAGGGAGACTTGGGAGGACACGTAAACCCTTGACCGAGTCATGAAGTTACATTAGGAGGGGATTTATATCGGGGAGCTTAGAGTGTAATGCTATGGTGGGACTTTATGTCTTAATAACTCTTGTGCAGTCATTTACTTGGCCATGAGATCCATCATAAGGAGTTTAGTTTATTTATTTAGCTACACCTAATTATGGCTTCGTCCAAAGAATATTAAAACTTGACAAAATGGTTACCTTGTTGTACTAGAAATATTCATGCCATGAAATCCATGTAGCCCTTGGGAACGTTTTCCACGCATAAGAAACACCACTCAAGCTTGTCCTCTTGCTGCATAGAGGATTGGGCTTTCTCTCTCTTTGAGAGCTTTCACTCATCATATTTTATTTTTAGCTTTGCATTCTTTACACCAAAAACCCAAAAACAGTTGCATCATTTTACTTTGTCTAGTGCATAGATAATAAGAGAAGTGACACTCTTATTTGAGAGGATAAATACTTATACCTTCTACTCCTCGTGGGATCGATACTAATACTTACACATTGAAGATTTCAACGATCCCCTATACTTGTGGGTATCAGTAAGCATTATCGTTGATGCGCTTGAGGACCTTGAAAGGGCCATCTCCACGAGGGTGAAGCTTGGACTTCCTTGCATCCGCAAAGCGATCTTTGCGAAGATGTAGCCAAACAAGATCTCCTTCTTCAAATATCATGGCGCGCTTGTTCTTGTTCATTTTCATAGCATGTGCTTCATTGTGCTTCTTGAGCGTGGCTCGTGTTTCCTCATGGAGCTTCTTCATGTAAGCGGCGCGCATGTCGAAGTCCATGTTAACTTGCTCACGAAGTGGTAGTGGCAGCGTGTCAAGTGCGGTGTAGGGATTTTAGCCATAGAAGATCTCGAAAGGGGTTCTCTTCGTTGCTCGGTGTAGTGCTTGATTGTAGGCGAACTCGGCGTGTGGGATGCACTCTTCCCAATTCTTCAAGTTGGGCTTGATCAACACACGAACTAGTGTAGAGAGGCTTCGATTCACGACTTCGTTTGACCATCCATTTGAGGTGGTAGGCGGTGGAGAAGAGGTGCTTGATTCCCATCTTAGCCATCAACGTCTTCCAAAAGTAGCTCACGAACTTGACATCACGATTCGGAACGATGGTCTTGGGCACTCCATGAAGACGGACGATTTCCCTAAAGAACAATGTAGCAACATGTGAAGCATCGTCGGTCTTGTTGCATGGTATGAAATGCGCCATTTTATAGAATCGGTCAACGACGACAAATATAGAATCCTTGTTTGTTTTAGTGCGTGGAAGACCTAATACGAAATCCATAGCAATATCGGACCAAGGTCTATATGGAATGGGTAACGGGATGTAGAGGCCATGAGACTTTAAAGTAGACTTAGCCTTGAGACATGTAGAACATCGGCGCACAAGGCGGTTGACGTCACGGTACATGTGAGGCCAAAAGTAGTTGGTGGTGAGCATAGCCAAGGTCTTGTCGCGTCCAAAATGTCCCATGAGCGCTCCTCCATGAGATTCCTTCAAAAGGAGCAAACGAAGCGAAGACTCGGGAATACAAAGCTTGTTAGCCTTAAACAAGAATCTTGATGCAAATAGTAATCACCAACTCCTTTGTGCTCTGAGCATTGAGCGAAAATGTCACCAAAGAAAGCATCAGAAGCATACAAATCATTTATCTCACCTAGACCCGAAACACTAATATCAAGACGTGTAAGTAGGTTGGCCTTGCGAGATAGAGCATCCGCGACCACGTTGTCTTTACCTTTCTTGTACTTGATGACGAAGGTAAAATAATCAATGAACTCAACCCACTTAGCATGTCTTTTGTTCAAATTCGATTGACTTTTCAAAATTTTCAATGATTCGTGATCCGAGTGTATGCAAAACTCCTTAGGGCGAAAATAGTGTTGCCAAACATCTAGAACACGAACCAAAGCATACAATTCCTTGTCATAAATGGGGTAGTTTAGGTGAGCTCCATCAAGTTTCTCACTATGGTAAGCGATGGGCCTACCGTTTTGCAGAAGAACACCACCAATTCCTAACCCACTCGCATCACATTCAATTTCAAAAGTTTTCAAAAAATCTGGAAGGGCAAGGAGTGGTGCTTCGGTCAACAACCGCTTAAGCTCATTGAAAGCGAAATATTGCGCATGTCCCCAAACGAAAGGTACATTTTTCTTTGTAAGTTCGTGGAGGGGACAAGCAATGGAGGAAAAATCTTTGATGAAACAGCGATAGAATCCGGCAAAACCAAGAAAACGTCTCAACTCCTCAAGGGATGTGGGAAAAGGCCAAGTACGAATGGCTTGAATCTTTGCATCATCAACCTCAACCCCATCGGAAGAGACAACAAAACCCAAGAAGACAAGTTTGTTGGTGGTAAATGTGCACTTAGAAAGGTCGGCATAGAGTTTTTCGGTGCGAAGAACCAACAAAACTTGAGACACATGTGAAGTATGTTCTTCCAACGACTTGCTATAAATAAGAATGTCATCAAAGTAGACCACCACGAATTTACCAATGAAAGGACGCAAAACATGATTCATGAGGCGCATAAAGGTGGAGGGAGCGTTGGAAAGGCCAAAAGGCATGACAAGCCATTCATAAAGACCAAGCTTGGTTTTGAAGGCGGTCTTCCACTCATCACCCTCGCACATGCGTATTTGGTGGTAACCACTCTTAAGATCAATTTTTGAAAAGATAGAGGAACCGCAAAGCTCATTAAGCATATCATCTAAACGAGAGATAGGATGGCGATACCGCACCGTGATGGCGTTGATGGGGCGACAATCCATGCATAGACGAAGAGTGTTGTCGTGCTTGGGCACCAAGATGACGGGTACGGCGCACGGACTCAAGCTTTCGCGTATGTGTCCCATGGCAAGGAGTTCTTGTATTTGTCGCTCAATCTCCTTGGTCTCCTCGGGGTTGGTGCAGTATGGTGCGCGGTTCGATAGCGGTGCGCCGGGTACCACTACAAGAAATATGCTATCCTATGACCTTTTATTATGACGCTCAAAATATTGGTCATAGATCTATGACCATTTTGAACCAGTTGGTCATACGCTGTTTTTGAGGGTGTAAACAGTACAAATTTATGACCAATTTTGTCAGAAAGGTCATGGTCTCCTAACATGAATTGGTCATAATCCAGATAGCCCTGGCCTATGACCTTTTTTCTAGACGACTACGACCAATTTAAATGGTCATTCGCATTAGTGGATAGCCAACTCAGCAATCTCGCCTACGTGTTAGTGCTTAGGTGTCATTTTCGCTTACGTGTCACTCTGACTGGACAACCAACTCAGCGGTCTCGCCTACGTGTCACTGACATTTTCGCTCATGTGTCGCTGTGACATGTAGGACCCATTTGTCACCACCCAACCTACCTGACATGTGGGTCCCACCCGACGCTGACATGTGGGTCCCAAAACGGTGGACATGACCGTTCGTAGGTAGGGTTTGAATCTTGCAAAATTATTGTTATATCTCTGATGAAATAGGTACTTGTGTACCCAAAAATGTTTTTTACAAAAAATTTCGATCAAACTACGGGGCACCTGTAGTTCAAACTACGGGGCACCTGTTTTTTTTCATTCGGAAAATGAAAAATGGTTTTTTGTACAAGGAAAATGAAAACTTTGTTCGGCAACATTGTCCATGGTTCCAAGATGCACGTTTCTGCCAAATATGGGATCATTTCGATAAACTATGCCATGAATGTTTTTTTGCCTCTAAAGTATGTAAAATTCTATCTATCAATTTCTGTAATCGATAAAAGAAAAATTAAAAGTAAAAAAAAAACACACACTCACACACAAGCGGGCCCAGCCCACGTAAAGCCACAGCTGCAGCCGGCCGACTACCAGTCTAAGCCGAAGACACCAACCCTATATCACTCCTACGATCCCAGCGACCCAACCCTAATTCCCCACTCCAGTCCAGATCGCATCGAGCCGCCTCCCCCATCGCATCGTGGCCATTGCTCGCCGTACTCTCTTGACGCCTTCTACCTCGAGATCGCCGGCATCGTCGGGCTCGGCCGAGCGGCCATGATAACTACCTTGACGCCGGTGGCCGGTGCCGCCGGATAACGGTTTCTGATCTCAATCTATCTCTCTATGCAGGCACCCCTGGACGCGAGGTTGGAGCCTCACTGGAACGTGGATGGACCGGACCTTCAACGCCGCCGCCACGACCACCTCGATCAGATCCTCTTCGGCTTGGTCTTCCTCGCCGACGCTGTCGGGAGCACTGTGAGCACGAGCCCGCTTCTCTCTCCCTGCTTCCCCGAGCCCCTCCCTCCCTTCCAACAGGCCCTCCACCTTCTCTCGCCGCTACCTTGCCGCCGGGGTCGTCGGGCCGCCACGACCACCTCGATCAGATCCTCTTCGGCTTGGTCTTCCTCGCCGACGCTGTCGGGAGCACTGTGAGCACGAGCCCGCTTCTCTCTCCCTGCTTCCCCGAGCCCCTCCCTCCCTTCCAACAGGCCCTCCACCTTCTCTCGCCGCTACCTTGCCGCCGGGGTCGTCGGGGTTGTGGCCAAGATGGACGAGGCCGCTCGATGTGGCGTCGGGGTCGCTGGATCTGCGTCTGGGTCACCCGATCTGCCCGCATCTGTCTATTTCCCTCCTCACTCCATCTATAATCACTATGTCTAGGGTTCTTAGTCTCTCTCTCTCTCCTCTCTCTCTCTCTCTCTCTCTCTCTGCAGGTACCCCGAATGCGAGTTTGGCGGGAGGTGGAGCCCTGCACGGAGGTTGGAGCGGCGGCCGGAACGACGCAGCGGCAGTGACATCGACCCATGTGCCTTCTCCCGCGCTGCCGCCCTAGGTCGCCATGCTTCACATGACCCTACCCGAAACTACACCGCTGCCTCCTAGACCACTCTGTAAGTACGTACCTGCCACCTAGATCCATCTAAGTAGCCATGTTTGTTATACTAGTTGGTTCAAGAGCTTTTGTTTGGTTATATTTGAATGCTTCTGCATGCTATTATGTTTTATATGCTATTATGGTTCAAGAGCTGTTGGTGATTTTGAAGGATCATAGCTGCAGTAGATAAAACGTGTTTAGTTTGGCAGCAAAAAGGACAAGGATGTGCGAAGCTCCTCTTATGCTTATTGTTTGGTCATTGAATATACTAAGTTTAAATGAAGAATTTGTGTTGCTATTAACTTGGCAGTAAATCATTGATACTGTCTTATGATTCTGCTGCCATTGTATCCACGTCCTGAAGATCTTCTAGGGAAATGTTGTTCTACTGCCTAGTTTCTGCGATAATAAATGTATCTACACAATGTTAACGACTAACTAAAGGTAAAGCAACTCACAAAGAATTAATATGCACAATGAGTTTACAAATTTGCATTGCAATTTCAGTATTGGTCTCCGAAGTCATGATTGAATGTGAAATATTTTTATCTTGAAAGCTCAAGCTATGTGAATCAGAGGCTTGATTTGTAACTTCCAGACATCATTGTTCGTAAAAGATTATAAGATCTACCTTTTATCTTTTAGGATGCCTAACAGTATAGTGGTAGTTAATATGCTATATGTTTGAGGTTGTTTGTTAGTGATCTGTGTGGAAGCTCAACCTGTGAGTGTTTCTTTGTATGCTTTTGTCTGTTTCAAGCATAAAACACATATCTATAGATGAAGAATTCTGAGCATTCTTATGTATACATACTGGGCTTGTTGGGTCGGCCGGCCCATGCACAAAATGAAGTAATAATTAAGTCGGAATTGTTTCATCCCTAGCATGAATTGGGCCAAGCATTTCATAAGTTGTATGAAGTTTAAGTCCCAGTTTTTTCTTGTAAATTCTCTTGCCATTTATTTCATATGAACTAAGAAATTTACATTTTAATTATGACTGTCCTAGTTTTATTTTGGAGCGTCTTTATATGTCTTCAATCTTGGTTGCTTCTGCATTGAAGCATACATGTTAATTGCTGCACTTGTTGAATGAGACTATTTGTGTAGTTCGCTTCATGGATATACATGTGAATCGAATCCTTTTCCCTATCTAGCTGGTTTAGATATTGGTGTACCTGATCATGCAAATTCGTGGCACTAGTTGATGCTTTTCTGAATTTCCTTGTAAAAAACATGCACTATATGGTGATCTTGATTTCCTGATGTTCATAGTATGTTTTACTTTTTATATGCAATCAACAATATTCTGGCAATGTGCTCATTAGTGATATCCTGTGTTTTTTTGGTCAGGCGTGACCCAACTGTTCCAGCTCTGGCTGTGCTGCTGCTGCTGCTTCTAGGCCGGCTGTGGCCTCCTGTACCTCTCGCGCTGTGGTAGGCTTGGCTTGCCCCTTCTGAAGTAGCCAAATCATGAAGAAGCAACACCACTGGTTGGTAGTGTCCCTCGCCGGCCACCTTTGCCTCGGGACGCAGCTGGGCATGGAGCGGCCGGAGCTGGGAGATCAAGAAAGTAAGCAGCTTCCTCTCTTTTCCCCTCCCTAACCCGGTTCACATATACTTGTCGTTACCTTCATTTTTTTAACCAGAATAATAAATCATCGTGCTTGTCAAGAGAGAATTTCCTTTGTTAGGCTTTATATATATGCTTGGTTGTGCCCCATTCTTAGCCGGATGGCATAGGGAATGGTTTCTCGTGAGGTGCATTTGAAAAACTTCCACCAGAAAATCATCTACGAGTTATACTTCCATGTTTTCGTCTTGCTCAATCCTGTTGCAGCACCATGTTATGTTTTGAAATTGGCTGTGATAGGACTTGCATATGGCTAAACAAGATATATTTGAGACTTGCATATATACTATAACTAGATAGAAACTATGTCTTCTTCCTAACCATTTTGTTCTATAACATGCAGATGATGTCCTTCGTTCATGTTTCTTCTCGAGCTCGAGGATGAAGTTGGAAGAAGCAGAGTTCTAGCTCATGTCATACTTTGATAGCTAGTTATATTTCGATATTAAGTTGTTTTTGGTAGCTGGATGCCCTATGTGAGCTATATTTAGTTGTAAAGCTGAGTTGTATGTTTGAATGGAATGTGCCAATTTTGGCGGTTTGCTCCTTTTGAAACCTTTTGATTGCAAACCTGAGCTACTATTGTTTTCTGTGTGTTTCGGCTTAAATATAGCTTATTTATTTACTGGCAAATTGAAAACTAAAAAATATGACACTGAAAACAGGGTCACATTAATAAGAACCTGACAACAGGGGCCCGCTTACACCTAGCAGCTGGGACCCTCTTTCCAAAACCTGACAAGTGGGACCTATCCCCATATTAATAAAAAAGAATAGCTGAAAATGCGCTCAGACGGCCCATGGCCCATAAAATAAAAGGCCCAAATTACTGGGCTTGGCCCGTTTAGGCGCCTAAAATTATCAGGAAAAAAATGAAGTGGGCTAATTTATTGGGCCCGGCCCAAGTAGACGGCCGAACAGGACCGGGCTGATTCTGGTCTACGACCATTTTATTTGGTCACAAATTTTCCACGTCAGCTTTGTCACGTTGGATTTGACGTGGCATGGCCAAATTGCCAGTGACCAAAAAATTGGTCATAAATTTTGTGACGTTTTCTTTTGGTCATAGAGGTCTATGACCAATCCACAAAAAAGGTCATATTGGATCGTTAGTGATGCTCATAACGTGACCAAGTGTTTTTTGTCACAAAAAGGTCATAAATTAAAACATATGACCATTCAGTGACCAATATTGAGTCCCGCAAAAAAAAAAAAAAAAAAAAAAAAAAAAAAGTGACCAATATTGAGGGTCATAGGATAGCATATTTCTTGTAGTGTACAAGGTCGATGCGGTGCTCGATGCCGCGAAGAGGAGAAAGTCCCGGAGGCACATCTTGAGGGAAGACATCTTCAAAATCCTTCAAAAGAGACATCAAAGGAGGAGGAAGGTTTGTGAAAGTGTTAGTCATAGAAACTTCACCCTTGCATATAAGCACATAGTGAAGGGTGGTTGGGTTTTCTCTAAACTCCCTCATCTCTCTTTTGGTGGCAAATAGTGTAAGTTTTGTGGGAACTCTCTTTGAAGTGTTGATGCATGTAAAATGCATACATGAACTTTGCATTATTTTATTTATATTCCAATCATATTTGCATCATATAAGGGTTATACCAATGATTTATAATGATTTTGGGAATAATTCACAAGTTCCCCTATTTATTTGAAATTAACCCTGTTTTCCAGAAAATGTCTTTTTTTACTGTTTCAGACTTTCCGGGAGCTTTGGGACTCCAAAAAGGGCAAGGTCAGAGAGCACGGTTCAGAATTTTCGAGACGAACGCAATGGGCTTAAATTGAATACCAGAAGCCCAACAGGCAGGAAGATAGAGGGTCCCACGCGGCCTCCTTTGCTGGCCGCGTGGGCCCACCTATTTTCCCCCTCGGAGCTCCGTTGCCGTCGATCTTTTTTCCACCGACTCCGTCTTGACCTAAAAACGTCTATAAAAACAGTCCCCCGAGGAGTTTCGCGATAGGCGGCGGAGAAACACAAAACCAAGAAACAGGAGACAGAAGGCTGCCGCCGGAGAAGATCGGAGGGGGGAAACGCCGCAGGAATCACCTCCGGAAGGCTCCTCCATCCCCCCTCCGGAGTCTCCATCAACACCACCGTCAAGACCAGCACCATCTCCATCACCATCTTCGTGATCCACTTCATCCCCCTCATAGTTTGAGAGTTGCTATACCCTAGATACTTGACTTGTGTTACTATTCATGTTTGTGATTGAGTACTTGCAATTATTTGGTGGTGAAGTTATATTTTCAGATTGTGTTGTACCACTTACACCATTGAATCATATCATGTCTTGGCGTTGTGAGTAGTTCTCTCATGTTCCTGGGGGCATAGGATGAATTGGCAATGATTTATATATGACATGTGTTGGTATTTTGTCTAGTTTTTATCTTTGATGCAATTCTATGATGGTGTTGTGCGAACGTCGACTGCACCTCACTTCACCTTTATGGGCTCATAGGAGAACACACTAGTGTAATGAATTGAGGGAGACTTGGGAGGACACGTAAACCCTTGACCGAGTCATGAAGTTACATTAGGAGGGGATTTATATCGGGGACCTTAGAGTGTAATGCTATGGTGGGACTTTATGTCTTAATAACTCTTGTGCAGTCATTTACTTGGCCATGAGATCCATCATAAGGGGTTTAGTTTATTTATTTAGCTACACCTAATTATGGCTCCGACCAAAGAAGATTAAAACTTGACAAAATGTCTACCTTGTTGTACTAGAAATATTTATGCCATGAAATCCATGTAGCCCTTGGGAACGTTTTCCACACATAAGAAGCACACACTTGAGCTTGTCCTCTTGCCACATAGAGGATTGGGCTTTCTCTCTCTTTGAGAGCTTTCACTCATCATATTTTATTTTCAGCTTTGCATCTATACAACCAAAAAACCCAAAAACACTTGCATCATTTTACTTTGTCTAGTGCATAGATAATAAGAGAAGTGACACTCTTATTTGAGAGGATAAATACTTATACCTTCTACTCCTCGTGGGATCGATACTAATACTTACACATTGAAGATTTCAACGATCCCCTATACTTGTGGGTATCAAGACATTTTCTGGCGCCGTTGCCGGGGAGTGTAGCGCTTAAGTTTTTATTCTTGTTTGCACTAGATATTTATTTTCAGTTTTGCATATATCAAAAACACAAACAAATTAGAAAATGGAAAATACCAAAAAAACTCGTGCTATGGGCATAAGTATGGATATAAAAGATGCTTTGTTTAGACACTTGAATGCTGCTAAGATTGCCATGGAATATAGAGAATCAAAGAAAGGGAAAATACTAAAAGGTTTCATGATGGAATTAAATTATATTGCTAAGGAGTTGCTTTTACACCATGATGTAACTTGTATATTTTGCTCTGAACAAAAAGATAAACATTTTGAATTTCAATGTAGGTTCCATGAAGAATGTGTTATTGCATCTTACCATACTGGTGATTATGCTTATTTAGGAATGGAACAAGTAGAGGAATTTGTTACTTATTATGCATCTAGTGAATTGCACACCTTTGCTAAGAAACATGAAACTTGCCCTATAGCTAATAAATTTGGAAGAGAGATAGATTTTATTCTTGAATATTGCATGGACAACTTCTCTCAAAATATTTATGCTGTTGAATATAATAAGGCTTCCGAAGAGAGCACTGATGTTTTGCAGGAAGAAGATGATGAAAACATAAGCTTGGAAGAGGAAGTATGTGAAGAAGAGGATAAAGACCTAAGCTTGGGGATGCCCATGCAACCCCAAGAAGATGATGAAGATGATGAGCAACTAGAGAATGAAGAGAGGAAACTTCCACCTTCACCACCTATGGATGAGGGTAACCTTCAATATATTGCCGATGATAAACTTTTCCTTAATGATTCCGATGATGAGGAGGAATACCAACCTATGCCTAATGAGAACATTATTGATAATAATTTTAAAGATGATAATGAGGAGTATTGCTTAAATATGCTATATGATAATGCTCTAGATGATGGTCCTATTTTGCTTGATGATCCTCCATGTTTAGAAATTGTTACTACTTTATGTGATGATAAAAATGATATACTTGCTGCTTGTGACAATACTCTCACTCATGAGAGTCCTACTTTGTTCTTAAATTCTCCTAGTCATACCATGGAGGATAAATTTGCTTATGTTGAGAAGTACTTATGTGGGCTGAAATTATTTTACACTAATAACCATTTCACCCACAACCATCATGTTTATGGTGCTTCTTGCAATTATTTTGAGAGAGGAAAACATGCTAATATCTTACATGATATTTTAATAATCCTCTATATGTTCCTAAGCTTGCAAAGTTGCACCAATCTAAAAGTTCCTTTGTCAAATTTGTTTCCACTACTTGTAACTATTATGAGAGGGGAAAATATGGTTCTAAACATTTCAATATTATTACGTTTCCTCTCTTTAAGTTCAAAGTCTTGAAATTGCTCTTGTTTTATTTTCCTATGCTACTTGCTTTGTGTTTCAATGATTTATTTTCTTACAAGATTCCAATGCATAGGAAGAGAGTTAGACTTAAAAGTAAATTGTTTAATATTCTATGGTGTGTTCCTTATGCTTCAATTTCCTATTCGGTTTGAGCACACCTTTATATCTTTACAACATGTAAAATAACTTTACTACTGTTTTCTAACTGCTAGTTTAAGATTTTCATTTTATATAAAAATTTGGGAAAGTAAATGAGAAGGATGAGTAATGGAGAAGTTGGGGTCGACCTTGAACATGTGTTGTTCATGCCAATGGAACCGTTGCAAAGTCTCTATCATTAAAACTTTTCCCAAAGCTAAAACCAAATAAAAAGAGTGTTTATGGCAAGAATAACCTCTTTTGAGAGGTAGGATTAAACAATAGTGATTTGCTGTCCAGAAAACAGATTCCTAAGCTTCACTGCGAAAAATGTTAAAAATCACAGAAAAGGAATTTTGACCTGAAATTTTACGACAGCA
The DNA here is from genome assembly GCA_947311845.1 of Poa pratensis. Taxonomy (NCBI): domain Eukaryota; kingdom Viridiplantae; phylum Streptophyta; class Magnoliopsida; order Poales; family Poaceae; genus Poa; species Poa pratensis. The sequence goes on along the minus strand of CAMZMU010000103.1, from coordinate 35,186,043 downwards.
ATCTTCAGTTATTAATACACATTTCATTAGTTCAAAGTTTTCTGATTTGAGCAACGTAAGTGCCTCTAAAAATTCACTCTTTACGGGCTGTCCAGTTTTTGACAGATTCTGTCTTTATTTTGCATTACTCTCATTACTTGTGTTTTGTGTAGTTCTATTGATCAAAGAGCAATACACAACCATAGTAATATTAGCTAATGTTTAGAATCAACTCATGATGTGTCTTTGCTGTACCTATGTGGATTTAATTTATGGAGACACTAACCCCTCTAATCAAGTTTTATGATGAGTTTTGTGTAAAGAAATTTTCAAGTGGAAGAGTTGAGGGTGATGAACAAGATCAAGAGGGACAAAACTCAAGCTTGGGGATGTTACCCCTAGGCTCACCCTACATATATCAAATAAGTACAAGAATTTAAGCTTGGGGATGCCAAGCCACCTCACTCCAACCATCTTGATACCAGTAAGTAAGCCTAGCTATATGGCTATAAAGAAAGCGCTTTACGGGAGGCAACCCGGTTGTTTTATTTTTGATTTTCTTTGTGTCCTCTTGCTGTAACAAGAGACTTTGTTTATAGTTTAGTTTCTGGAATTTTTAATAAAGTGCCAAGTTTTACCCATTTTGGTTTGAAAAAGTTGCTTATAGCATTCGGAGATATTATTCCAGCACGAATCTGTGCACGGTATGATTTTTAATTCCTATTCTGTAACTCCGAATGAGCTGATATTTAAACTGTAGAAGCAACTTTTCATCCTCTGTATGCATGAATTTTTCAGAATTTTTGACAAATTTAAGTAGGGTAGAAAAATACGTTTTGCTGCTGCTGTTTTTCTGGACAGATTCTGTCCCATTTTGTTTGATGCATGCTTAGAACTTTTAACTTGAATCTTTCAGATCCAATTGAGTTTATGAGTAGGCATACAACATAATACACTTACTGGACATTCATATAAATTTTTGTCTAAGGATTATATGCAGCAGAAACCTATTTGTTTATCACTACTAATGTCACCCCACAGAAAAGAAATGGGAGAAACGGTGTTTTGAAGTTTTTTCACAGGGATTAGAGGAGATGCACCAAGAGTCATCTAAGGATGGTGAAAACCATAAGCTTGGGGATGTGAAGACAACCCACTGGACCAACACACTCTCGGTTTGCACACGTCTAACTTCTGTTTTTCGATCAATGCACTTTATCGTATAAACTTGGAGCGTCTTTTTGTTTTTGTTTGTTTTATTTTTTATTTTTATTTTTGAGACCACCACATTATCATTTATATATGAGAGAGCTACTGGAAATATGGGTTGAAATATGTTGGATGCCATTATAAGATTGGGAAAAGGGATGTTTGAGTTGATTTTAAAAGATACATATAGTTGCATGATTCATGAGCTTGTTAATGAGTAATAATTTGCAAGTGTTTTATCAAGAGCTATCTTTTATTCATGTTTTGATGCTGAATGTTACTTTACTTTGTTTAACATGAATTAGTTAGTTCTATGGACACTCATGCATGCTTTTAGACGGTCAACTTTCTCCCTCTTGCTAGCCCAAAAATTCCAACAAGTAAAAACTTGTTTCCAACACCTTCAACCAAAGTTTTTCCAGTGAGTCCACCATATCTACCTATTAGCTTTATGCTATTCCGAGTATGTTTACCATGTTATTTTGTATCATTATACCTCTGAATTAAAATGCTTATGTTGTTGATTGTTATGGGAAAAGTTGGTTATATAGCTCTCACGAACTTGATGCACACTTTACTTTTATTGCACTTAATGAACATGACCCATTGTGATTAAAATTATGATGTTATGAGCTTGACAAAGTCTTTGGTTGAGAGTTAGCAGAAATGTGCTGTCACATGGAACGCTTTCAACATTGCACTTCATTATATTAGTTGATGTCATGCACTTTTGTTTATGGATGCTTATCATGGTGAAATAAATGTGAAAATGGAGTAGGTTTAAATGAGTTTGTATAATGGTTAGAGAGACGCCTGGGCCGCTAATCTAAGCCATGCATCATTCATGGTGGAAATTTACTTACATGCTATGGTGAACGTCTGTGATACACCTTACAATAAAAAGCTATCCAATGGTAAATAAAAAGGTGTTGAGATTGTTCATTATGTTTGTTTGTCTTGTCATTTTGATATGGGCTTGTTCCATATCCTGGGACAAGAGGTACCCCAGTTGACGCTCTTGATGATACTATTTTACTTACAATGATATTTAAATTGAACTTGCTTTGTTTCCGAGTTGAGTAACACATGGTGTAGGTACTCGTATTCAAGGGGCATGAGATTTCAACCCATACTTTGTCAAGCACATTACTCATATTTGCTTTCACTTTAAACTTAATCATTCAAGATGCTATGATAGGGGCAATGAGAGCTTGACACCAAGGAGTACCACATTACAATCATTAACTTAAGTAGAAACATTTGGAAGTTAGATGAAACTTATTCATGCTTTACCTCTACTCAAATATCTTTCCAAAGTGTCCACCTTATATATTCAGATTTCCATCTACACTCTATGACCATTGTAGGATGTTCTTACTTATCATTATGCATATTGAAGTCCATAGTACTTTTTCATTTATGTTACACTTTGTGAATTATCATTGAACATCCTTACATTGAATATTTGATATCGCTTCATAAACTATCTTGCATATTGTTACATCTTATTAAGAATGAACCATTTGACTCTATGTAGCAATAGTAATCATCTTTGATATCCATTGATAGTATTAAATGCAAAGTCCATGTTAGTTTTATCACCTTCATACTCGAGGACGAGCATGGGTTAAGCTTGGGGATGCTGATGCATGTAAAATGCATACATGAACTTTGCATTATTTTATTCATATTCCAATCATATTTGCATCATATAAGGGTTATACCAATGATTTATAATGATTTTGGGAATAATTCACAAGTTCCCCTATTTATTTGGAATTAACCTTGTTTTCCAGAAAATGTCTTTTTTAGTGTTTCAGACTTTCCGGGAGCTTCGGGACTCCAAAAAGGGCAAGGTCAGAGAGCACGGTTCAGAATTTTCGAGACGAACGCAATGGGCTTAAATTGAAACCAGAAGCCCAACAGGCTGGAAGATAGGGGGTCCCACGCGGCCTCCTTTGCTGGCCGCGTGGGCCCACCTATTTTCCTCCTCAGAGCTCCGTTGCCGTCGATCTTTCTTCCACCGACTCCGTCTTGACCTAAAAACGTCTATAAAAATAGTCCCCTGAGGAGTTTCGCGAGGAGGCGGCGGAGAAACACAAAACCAAGAAACAGGAGACAGAAGGCTGCCGCCGAAGAAGATCGAGGGGGGAAACGCCGCCGGAATCACCTCCGGAAGGCTCCTCCATCCCCCCTCCGGAGTCTCCATCAACACCACTGTCAAGACCAGCACCATCTCCATCACCATCTTCGTGATCCACTTCATCCCCCTCGTAGTTTGAGAGTTGCTATACCCTAGATACTTGACTTGTGCTACTATTCATGTTTGTGATTGAGTACTTGCAATTATTTGGTGGTGAAATTATATTTTCAGATTGTGTTGTACCACTTACACCATTGAATCATATCATGTCTTGGCGTTGTGAGTAGTTCTCTCATGTTCCTGGGGCATAGGATGAATTGGCAATGATTTATATATGACATGTGTTGGTATTTTGTCTAGTTTTTATCTTTGATGCAATTCTATGATGGTGTTGTGCGAACGTCGACTGCACCTCACTTCACCTTTATGGGCTCATAGGAGAACACACTAGTGTAATGAATTGAGGGAGACTTGGGAGGACACGTAAACCCTTGACCGAGTCATGAAGTTACATTAGGAGGGGATTTATATCATGGACCTTAGAGTGTAATGCTATGGTGGGACTCTATGTCTTAATAACTCTTGTGCAGTCATTTACTTGGCCATGAGATCCATCATAAGGGGTTTAGTTTATTTATTTAGCTACACCTAATTATGGCTCCGTCCAAAGAAGATTAAAACTTGACAAAATGTCTACCTTGTTGTACTAGAAATATTTATGCCATGAAATCCATGTAGCCCTTGGAAACATTTTCCACACATAAGAAGCACACACTTGAGCTTGTCCTCTTGCCACATAGAGTATTGGGCTTTCTCTCTCTTTGAGAGATTTCACTCATCATATTTTATTTTCAGCTTTGCATCTATACAACCAAAAAACCCAAAGTTCCTTGCTTGCTAGGTTGTGGCAACTTCCACCATCGATGATGACCTTGATGGACTTCCTATTGATGTCCGCTCTTGTTTGAAACAAGTTGCATCTTTGGTCTTATTCCACGGGGATATTGGTGGTCAAAGTTCTTGTCACAACCAATGAAGGGCTCTTGTCGCCATCACAAAATATCTCATTTGATTCTTCTTGCACATTTTGCATTGTGGCGACCTTGGCATTGTACTCATCTTCACTCATAGACTCATACTCTCCGTTGCCGTTGACGATCATGACCTTCTTGTTGGTGCACTCAAAGGATTTGTGTCATTGTCCTCCGCACGTGTAGCATTGCAAAATTCTTGTGCCGGACGACAATCCTTGAGGTGCGTTGTTAGAGAGAGGCGTCTTCTTGAAGGGTTGAGGTGCTTGAGTGGTGGATGTAGAAGCTCTTGTCGTGCCTTTTGCTTGAGGAGGGGCTTGAGTTGGTGTAGACGATGATGAGGAGGGCTTGTTGGCGAATAATGCCTTTGTCTTGAGTTATTTGAGCTCTTCAAGCACGTGACGCTCGGCCTTTGTAGCTTGATGTACTAGCTCAGCCAAAGAGGCATATGGTTGGAACTCCACGATATTCTTGATTGGATAGTTGAGACCATTCAAGAAGCGAGCCATGGATTGCTCTTCGTACTCGTTGACATTGGCTCTCATCATCGAGATTTCCATCTCCTTATATTACTCATCAACCAACTTCAACCCTTGATTTAATTCTTGCAACTTCTTGTACAAGTCACGGGTGTAGTGGCTTGGAACAAAGCGCTTGTACATTGCCGCTTTCATTTCCACCCAAGTGTTGATTGGTTCTTGGTGGTTAGCGATGCATGCATCTTGGAGTTATTCTCACCACAAGAGAGCATACTCTTCAAACTCCATCGTGGCTAAGGAAACTTTCTTGTTGTCAGAGAAGCGTTGTACGCGTAAGATCTTGTCAACCTTGAGGACCCATGAGAAGTAGGCTTCCGGGTCACTCTTGCCGAAGAACTTGGGTATGTCGAAGCGAACGTTGGTCAAGTCATCATAGATGTCGCGATGGTCACCACGTGGGAATGCACGTCCATGCCTCCTTCGATTGAGTCCATCACCATTGTGGTGGCTTGACTCGTTATCACTTGACTCGGGACGGTGTTGTTGGTGACGATCATGTGGAAGTTCTTGGCGAGGACGAGGAGCATTGCGAGGATGGTTCTCTTGTTGAGGCACGGGTTGTTCGTTATTGTTCGTATTTTCATGATTTCGATGGCGAGGCCTTGGGGGATGACGGTGAGGACGACCTTGCTCATCAAAGTCATTTGCACCCGGGATGCCATTGCCATGAGCTAATGGGTCATGATGATCGCGTTGTTGCGGTGGTGGTGATGGTATGCGGTCACGACGTTCATCATTTTGGTGCGGTTGTTCTTGAGGTGCATTAGCATTGTTCACGTTCGGAGAAGGAGGACGGTTTCCGTCATGGCGAAGTCGATCATGGTCGTCGTGCATTGGAATTTCTTGGCGTGGTTGTTGCGGTTGTTCGGGGCGAGGGCCATGACGTCCATGACGTTCTTGTGTCGACCTTGAGGTACTTCTTGTACGACTTGAGCGTGACGAAGAAGAAGATTGACGATTCACAAGGTTGTTGAGGGCTGCGGTCACTTGCTCCAACGTTTCTTGTTGCGCTTGCATGCGGTCGTTGAAGTTGGCTTCTTGAGCTTGAAGGCGGCGCTCAAAGCCGCCTAAGCCATCATGAAGAAGGTGTCGAAGACCAACGAACTCGGTTTGGGTGACATAGCCATGATCACCACCGTGGATTTCCTCGTCCGAGCTTGGGCTTCCAGTTGTACTTCCCCTAAACATTTTCTCAAGACCAAGTGAGATATGTGGTAAAGAAAGAACCAAAGACAAACTATATCCCAATGATAATGTGACTTGAGAGGAGAGAATCCGGTTCTAACACCCAACACACACACTTATGAGGATAGGAAGGTATGAAGTGGCAACGGAAATCAAGCGAACTCGGCGAAAAGCATATTGTTAAAGGTAGTGAAAATCCACAATGATCAAATCACCGAAGAACTCCAACCACAAAGTATGAGAAAACACACACAAAAGCGAATGATGAGGTTGTGCGACCAAAGGGTGAGTACTCGAAGAAAAGCAACCTAGCAAAGACTACGTGCTCAAGTATCAATACAACGCACGAATGACGCTAGTTCAATTGCTTTAAGTGGGTAACGGATTTGCACAAGTGTCGAACCCTCACACTCACTTTGGCGATTCAAGCTTTGTCACAACCTATAAGAAATGGTACTTGGCGCCACTTGATTCTTTTTCTTTTTTTTTTTTTTGATTTTTGCTTTTTGATGATGATTCCTTCAACTTTTGCTAGTGCCAAGACCTCTACTCGATTGATGCATGTAAAATGCATACATGAACTTTGCATTATTTTACTCATATTTCAATCATATTTGCATCATATAAGGGTTATATCATTGTTTTATAATGATTTTGGGAATATTTCACAAGTTGCCCTATTTTTTTGGAATTAACCCTGCGTAGGCAGAAAACCCTATTTTCTATGTTTTGATGTTTCAGGGACCCAAACGACGTCCAAATGACCTGCAAATTTAGGAGCATCAATATTTGGAAGGAAGAAGACCTGGGAGCGAAGGAAGCAAACAAGCGGAGGCTCGAGGCCCAAAAGGGGTGGCCCACGCGGCCACAGTACCTGGCCGCGTAGGGCCCACCTTCTGGAGTCTCGAAGCTCCGTTATCGTCGATCTTTTCTCCACCGACTTCGTCTTGACCTAAAACCGACTATAAAAATAGTCCCCGAGGCTCTTCGGAAAGGAGCGCCGCAGAAACACAAAAACCACGAAACAGAGATCAGGAGCTGCAGATTGGAGGGGAAAACTCCGGCGGGGCGCTGCGGGAGAGGTCTCCACCTTCTCCAACGACTTCTCCACCATATCCATGCTGAAAAGGGAGTAGTCCACCCCTGGACTATGTGTTTGTGGAAGTAACTTATGTATCTCTCTCTCTCTCTTGAGCTTCACTAATTAGCACCGTATGAGCTACCGAACATGATTACGGTCATCTATGTAATACCTTTGTGGTGGATCTTTATGAGTTAATATATGTGTGAGATTGCAATTGTTTTGTTTCAGTTATGAAAGTAGATGCATATTATGTACCCCGTTCTTGTTTACTTGTTATGATCAAGCATGTTTATGAGAGCGTGTGTGGGGGAACGTGCATTAGATGGAGTAACGGGGGGTGGCTAGTGCAGTGAACGTGAGAGAAAGTTCCGCGATCCACTTGGGTATCTTTACCTTACTTTGTTACCTCACTAGGGATAAAAAGAAATACCTTGCTACCGGAGATGTGGGTGTGACCATTGCCACTACTCCATGACTAGATCTAGCATGTTCTTATTTCAACTTCATGTCATGAAACTTAATACTATGCTCTGATTTATCTTAATACTAAGGTGTTATGATTTAGTTCGCATCTTAGTGGAGTATAAGAGAGATTAATAACCAAAAGATCTCTATGTTAGGACGTGATGCCCATATGATTAATAACTTGTCATGAAACTTTGTTACAATCTCATATGTTAATTCTTGTGTTCCATTGTCTACCACTTTATTAAAGAGAGAGTGCATTTGTGAAACCATGAACCCCGGTCTATTTTTAATCATAAGAAACACCTTTCCAACCACTTTTAAGCATCTTTTATTTTCAGCCATTTATAAATACGAAAATACAAAAATACTTTTGCATCTTGCATTCATCATATAAAACCTTGAAAAATATCATCCATCATTGTTTCCATCATCCTTGCATATTTTTATTGTATATTTATTTATTGTTTTGTTTTATCATTCTCACACCTTGTGCTTGACAACCACTTGGTGAGGTTGAGGGCACAAAACAATTTATTTTTGTTTGCAGGTTTCCAAGGGAAGGATAAGGAGGCAAAACTTTCACTACTGATTCCCCGAGAGTTCGATATAAACCCTCGAGTCAGCCCTCGTGGGGAAAACTGTCTTGCCCGTACTACACACTCTGCTATTGGGGTCTCAACCTAACCCATTTAAGGGCCATCATCGATACACACTCGCCAATACATTGAGACACTCACTCGGATCAACACAAGTGCAATGCCCGCAATATAAACGAACTAGTCCGATAGGTCAAGGTGCGCAAAAGGAAGAAGGGCTCACAACGGAATAGAATGACGGGGAAGAGTCGAGTCCTTGGCGGCGTCGTCGCTTGGCGTTGAAGAAGTCGCTGCGGAAGCTTGTCGATGTCGTAGACGTGTAGTACACACCAGCCAAGTACTCAAACAACAAAGAGAAATTGCCAAAACGAACCGAGGAAAGAAGAAAAAATTTCTGAAAAATTGACCCTGAAAGTAGTCGGGGCGGTAGTACCGCCAGTCCGAGCGGTAGTACCGCTGGACTCAAATCTGCACGAAATCTGCACGATTTTGGGCGAAAACGGGCTCCAAAATTTCTTCGAATCCGTGGGAAAATGGCAAAATTGAGGCTAAGGAATGCAAACCAAGGTGGAGGGGGTCCTAAAGCAACAGATCCATGGATCAAAACTACCAAAAACTCATCAAATCGACCAAATCGCTCGAATCCCTAAATGAATATTTTTGGTGGAAATTTTTGAATTTCTCAAAAAACGAAGAAAAATTAGGTGGATTTGTGGGGAAAACAAGATCAAATCTGTGGCAACCTAGAGCTCTGATACCATATGATGCGGTTTAGACCTGATCTTGAAGAACACGAAGAACACATGAAGAACACAAGCACACAAAGAGGGGAAACACAGAAACAAAGGGATAACTAGTAAGAAGCACTTGGCAAGATTCAATTGGTAACAATTCCCCAAGGGCAGCCCCCAATTCCCCTCTCCCAAGTACACCTTACTCTTAAAATTGTTTGTCCAATTGGTCAATCCAAACCAACCCAATCTAGCCACTTCAAGAGGAAAGATTAGCAAGTAGCAAACTACAAGAGGAAGATCATCTCCACAAGCGGAGGCCTTGGTTCATCTCCACGAAGGGAGGCATTGATTCATCTCCACGAAGGGAGGCCATGGTTCATCTCCAAAGGAGGAAGGAGACACTTTGAGATGAAAGAGCCTTGCCCTACTCTAATCCCAAATCATAGTCTAACCCTAAATCTAGAGCAAGGGGGCCTTTATATAGTGTTAACCCAAAAGGGGGTAGGTGGGGAAGGTCACAGGGGCCTCCAACCCGAGCTGGCTCCCGCAGCAGCGGTAGTACCGCTGGTGCGGGCCTGAACCACTTTTGCCTCGGTGCGGGCGGTAGTACCGCTTGAGGTATCGCCCTGTCTCTGGTTCCTCTCCTTGACCATCTTCTAGAGCCTTTTCTTGGTCATCTTCTTGAGTCTTCTCTCGGTCATCCTCTCCATCATCTTGGGGCCTCTCTTGCTCATCCTCTCCATCATCTTGGGTCTCCTCTTGCTCATCTTCTCCACTCCATTGTGGATCATCATCAAGGTGGTTCCTGAGTATGCATAGAGTTTCCGAATGAAGTAGCAACCCATTCAACGGGGTATCGATGTCACACATAGATAGGAGTGAATTCAGCTTATCATGCAGAGCTTTGACTCTTGCTCTGGTAATTGGGCTACTTGGCGTGTCACGTGTAGGGCGCACTACATCGGGCAGTTTTCTTCTTGGGGTCGGCACCCTCATCGAGCCTCATTTTGTCTTGTGTCTCGGTACAGGATCACAGGAGGAGGTGGCCCGGTCAAAAGCTCGTGAGAAAAATGGACAGGAAAATCGGGGAAAGCGCTACGTGCAGGCGTGACGGACCACCGACAAGAGCGAGGCCGTACGCTCTACAACATCCGTGCTTTAATCATGGTGACCCGGCGGCTCGGCTGGGCTGCAACCGGCCTGGACTGGAGCCTGGGGAAGGCGACGAGACGAGACTGAGCGTCTGTGGCCACGGAGCCCGGACCGGACGAGCGCCGGTAGGTGCGTGTCTTCGTCTTCTACTGTATTTCCGCGGGTGCGTGGTGCGCGGATCGACCGACAACGGCACTGCAGCAGAAAAGGAGAAAGAGAGGCCGAGAGAAAGTGAGTGGATCGACAAGTCGTGCAGGTGACTTTTTTCTGGGTCGCGTCGTCGGCGCATCGAGCTGGCCGTGCCGCGTCGGCGTCCGCGTGGTCAAAGGCGACGGACGGAGGGACGCCCGATCCGTGACGAGGCGTCAGAAGACAGCATATCTGCATGCACGCACGCACAGGAGACGGACACGGACCAACAGTACTGTTGCTTTTCTTTTCTTTTCTTTTGGATCCATCCATCCATCGCCGGCCCTTCTCCTATTCAGCTGCAGCGCCCACACCACCGACGCCGTCCGGCCGCCACACAGACACCACCGCACAGGCCGTGTGACTTCAGATTCACTCTTGTCGCTCGCCGCCTGCTCGCGATCCACGCATTTCTTATTGCTTCGGTAGTTGCTGCCGTACGTCGCTAACTCACTCTAGGGATGCCAACCATTGTACTGTACTGTACGAGACGTTCAGGTTTCTTGTTGCTTGGGGTAGTCGGTGCCGTACGTCGAATGAACCTCATTCACTCTAGGGATGCCCAAACACGTACTCTACCCACCAGACGTTCCAAGGTATCAACCCGTTGGTCTAACCTTTAATGGTTTGGTTGTATCGGACAATGACAGTGGTTATTCATCGTTACCTTGTTCAAGTCATGCAATGCAATGCAATGCATGGAGTTTACTCAGACTTGCGCTCCATAGTGAAAACTTTGATCGGGTTATTACCGACGGGATCGAGAAGGCGTTGCTGCTGGAGGCCGTGTGTTGTTCGGGTGGTGGTTGATGTCGCTTCAGCTTGACACTTGGGTGCCATTTTTTTCCTTTTTCTTTTTCAATTATTTGGCTGTGTGCATTCTCGATGTCTTTTTACAGTACATCAGGCAAATATGGGCCGTTTATTTCTGAAATCCGACGCTCCAGAATCGCAATACTACACCAGATTTTGTGTAGTATATTTCGGAGTGAGGGGCATTTTTGGTATTGCACTATTTTAAATCCTACAGTCAGGTTTCCCGCACCTCTCCATGGTCGCCATTGTCGGCACCTACCACCGCTGTCGCGGCGCCGGCCGAAGCCCTGCCTTGCCTACATTGCCTCTGCCGCGTCCAATCAAGACTCTCGCCTCCGTCAAGAAGGTCGCCGGACAGCGCCCCCAAGTCCTTCTGCAACGACAGCCGCTGCTGCCACTGGTGCGACGACACCGTGGTCCGTAGCAACGACAGCGCGGACGACCAACCCTTCGCTTGGAAGCTCGCCGTGTTGCTCAGGAAGGCACTCCACCTCGCCACTGCCCCACCTTGGAACGTCTGCCACGCAGGCACACAATTGTACGGTGGTTGCGGCGTCAGTGTTAACGACCACGCGCAGAGCTCAAGAGCTCATCGAGGCGGCCGTCGCGGAGACTCGAGGCGGCGCTGTCCTGGTCGCAAGGAGAATGAGCTCCGGTCGGCTCGTTCTCCCATGTCGAGTCAAAATACAGATACGAGATCGATCTGGGAAGGCGGTGAACAAAAGCCTAGTCTCCGCTCAGGAAAACGGGGCGACACTGCTTCTCCCGGTCGCTGCGTGACGAAGGAGCTCAGTGCCAGGTCTTCAGGAGCGGGCCTGGGGCGCAGATGGATGTTGGAGAGAGGAAGAAAAAGGCAAGGAGGCGGAAGGGGATAGAGACGCCATATCTCCGGCGAGGAGAACACCAGACTAGGGCGAGCGGTGACACTCGTGGGCGCAAGGAGTTGGTCCAGCGACCTGGAGCAGCGCGAGGATGCGGGGGCGGCTACTTCCCCATCGACCTTGCCTCGCGTGGTGCGGACCGGTGGCGCAACAAGAAGCTTTGCATCTAGATGTGATTATTTGTATTAGTTACCGATTAATTATGATTAACAATTCATGAAAGGACGATCCTATCCTAGCAAATTACTAAGTTGTCCTTGGGCCTAATTATGGCGCAAGCCATATTAGCCATTGGATCTGGTTAATACTACACACAAAATTGTGTAGCAGAATGTACCGTAAAACATCCCATGTCTTAACTTGCTCTTGATATTGAGTTGATGCAGAGGCCACGTGTACTTGATACTGAGTTGATACGGAAGGTTGTCTTGGTCCTGTGGAAGGTGAAGAGATGGTGAAGCGCTGGCGTCAAGCTCAAGCCTTTGAGGCTCTGGTGGATAGTGCCCGACTGATGCGTTTCTGAACAGTGAATATCTTGTTGTGGGTCGCCAGTTGCTTTGAGTTTCTTTACTTGCTGTTAGGAAGTGGATGTTTTCGTTTTCTGTTCGTTTTGTTTTCTGCCGTTTGGCTGAGTGCTGTAAACATATACCTGTGGTTGCATTTTTAATGTAACCTGGGGCGAGGCCCTTTTTATCTAAAAAAAAATATTGAGTTGATATCCTTCTAGGGAGAGGCAGGCGAGTAGGCGACAGAGGTCAAACTGCAATTGCTAGACATCCGTGAAGCCCGACGTTCAAGTTTTTCTCGGTCCAGCCCAAATACGCTTCCCAGCCCAGCTATCTCCTCCGCTAATTCTGGCCCATCTTATGGCAGCCTGTAATACCCCTTGGCCACTGGAGATCACCAGGACGTGAGGAAGATAACAATCGTTTGTGGAGAACGAATAACCTTGGTTGTTTGAGGAGAACAGCCGAACCGAAGGGGAGGAAAAGCGAGACAGGGAGGAAGAAGACCACGGGAGCAACCCGGTTCTGTTTCAGTTCATTTCTTCGATCCCCTTTCCCAGGCGTGGCAGCTCCCTTTTGTTGGCTTCCACTGGTACTACTGGCCCATGAAGCCCAGGCCCACCTGCCCAATGTACCGGGTGTGACAGTACCGCCCCCAAAAAACATTGCTTGTCCCCAAGCAATGGCATGAATGTCGATTCCATGAACGCCTTAATCTCCTGCTTGTATTGAACATAGCATCCAGAAGCGCTGAAAGAGCAATAATGCCACTTGTATGATGTCGACACGGCAGGCAGCAGTGCATCACATATATATTCTGAGCAACCCTGAAACCTGGCAGCGAGTATTTGTTGATATTGCTTCACGAAGCATTCTAAGTCCTTCTGGCCAATACCAGGATCCCATTGCTTGTACTCAAGTTCGCTTGACACGCCAAAGAATCGGCACAAATTCTTGCACTTGCATGGTTCTTCTTGTACTTGTAGATGCCAGGACATGTCATTTTTCTCCTTGCTACTGCTTTCAAGAGGCCAACAACGACAGGCCCACGAAAACACCAAGGGATCCCCAGGTTGAGATTGGAAATATGTAAGCTCTTCAGTTAACTGCACATATGCACTTGTTCCCAGACCAATGGCAACACTTGTACATACTTTCACCTCTGGATTCGAATTTGTGCAGTTCAACGTCATACCGATTTGACACCAGCAAATAAGAGGTAAGCTTGGGACGTGTACATACCAAAAGATCCTCATGGGCCAAAGTACTGAATTCACAACTTTCTTGATGCATCTGCAATGTTCTGACTCCCACTGCTTCCTTGGGACAGTTGCATCGACTATGAAATTGCCAAATGGTTGTGTGCAGACTAAGGGAAACAAATACATAAGGCAATCACCAAGACCAGGACTGAAACCATTTCGACTCCATGGTAGCCATTTATGCAACACCAAATACGAGGTTGGCCTGCCATTGTGCCCAAAACGGAAAGCATTTTGAGGTATATTCACAAGGAAGAAATGGATACCTTCCCTAGTGTGGCTCCATTGGTAAAGTGCATGGTACTTCCATGGCGGATCACCATGCAACACTTGATTAGCAAAAGCGATACTCCGGTCATGATCAAACTCCAGGAAAAGTGAGAGGCCACCAACATGAGTTAGAACCTCGTCAGACCAGGGCACATCCTCAAGAAGCACTACATCACACATGTCATCTGTAGAACCCAATATCTCATCCACAGAATCCCAAGCAAGCTCCAAAAAAAGTGAGATGCCCCCAACATGAGTTAACACACCATCGTGGTTCTCCATGGCGAGTGTGTCGACATCTTGCTTCGGTTGCCCTTCATGCATCATGTCCTTGCTGAACACTTGGAAGGTAGCAGTAGCCTCGCCTTCCTTGTTGTTGGACACATCAAGCATTTTGTCGATTACCTGGTGGCCAGCTTCGATGTGCTCCTGGAAGGGCAACAACCAGGTTGTGTGCGTCAAGCACTCCGTGGGCGTCGCAAGTGGGATGGTCGGAGGCGTGTGTAGAGCGGTGGTAGCAGCTAAACGGTCGTCCAGGACGACCGAGGATGACGACAGCATGGTCGCCGGCTGCAGCGAGGCTCGATCTGGCATGACCAGCGATGTAGTTGTGGCGGTGGGAGGTGACGCCCTGCTGCTCGCCCATGAGGTGGAGGTGGCTGGGATGATGGTCGGCCACGCATGTTGGATGTCGAGATAGCAGCAGCAATCAAAGATACACCGTCCCTGCAAAGAATTTCGAGCGTATGCTGCTTCCTGCCATGATCGGAACTCCACAAAGGCCCACACATGAGTGTCTCTCTGCACCACAGTAATCTTGTTTCCCGCGCCGTAGGGATCGAACACCTGATGAAGAACCTCCTCCGTCACTGGCTTGTGCAGATGGCTCACTGTGACGCTAAGAGATGTGCATGTGGTCATCTCTCGCTGCCCAAGCATTGCGTCGAACAGGTGGTGAGCGACATGAGATGGTGGAAAAAAATTTGTGGATATTTTCTGGGATTGTAATCTGGGACCTCTGGATCTGGGATGAATCGGTGGTGGTGAGGAAATTTGGATGAAATTTGTGGAAGGAACCTCAGATTGGTGAAGAACAACTGAATCAAAGGGGGAAAAAATTTCGTGGCTATTTTTGTGGAGACTTTTTCTGGAGGATAAACTAACTCTGATACCAAATGTAATACCCCTTGGCCACTGGAGATCACCAGGACGTGAGGAAGATAACAATCGTTTGTGGAGAACGAATAACCTTGGTTGTTTGAGGAGAACAGCCGAACCGAAGGGGAGGAAAAGCGAGACAGGGAGGAAGAAGACCACGGGAGCAACCCGGTTCTGTTTCAGTTCATTTCTTCGATCCCCTTTCCCAGGCGTGGCAGCTCCCTTTTGTTGGCTTCCACTGGTACTACTGGCCCATGAAGCCCAGGCCCACCTGCCCAATGTACCGGGTGTGACACAGCCATTCAATCCAAGCAGCCCAACCCACGCATGCTTGCCCGGTTGCCCAGAGATATTTTCCTTCCAATTCGGCTCCTCCAAGAAAAAGAAAAAAAAACGAAAACAAGGCCAATTCCATTCCAGTTCCTCCCTCGCCCTATCGCCAATCAGTTTCGCCCGCCAGCCATGTCGCTCGCCATGGCCACTCCCACCACCGCCGCCCACCTCCCTTTCTCCACCTCCTCCTCCGCCCACCGCCGCCGACACCACACCGCCCCGCTCCGCCGACGCGCCCGCCTCGCCGTCGTCGCCTCCGTCCCCGACCCCGCGGCGGGGCCGGTCGAGTACACGCCCTGGCTCATCGCCGGCCTCGGCAACCCCGGCGCCAAGTACCACGGCACGCGCCACAACGTGCGTACGCTCATCCCTTTCCTCTCTTCTCCCATCACACCCATCCGATGTTTGAGATAGCCCCTCCCTCACTTCATTTTGTGATTAGGTGGGGTTCGAGATGGTGGACCGCATCGCGCGGGAGGAAGGCATCGCCATGAACACCATTCAGTCCAAGTCCCTGCTCGGAGTAGGTACCCTGCTCCTCACTCACTCACTCACTCACTCACTCCTGTACCTGTATCGTGTTTGCGTGTTGGCCTGAATTTCTTAGTTACGAGGAGTACTACCTGCCATGGATGTTAACTGGATGGCAATGTTTGCTGCTGTAATTTGGAATACCAATTGAACCGTGCAGAACACCCTCCTCTTTTACCAGTATGTAGACAATGAATTAGAGCATCTCCACTACTATTGGGAGCGCCGACCCCTGTCACCCCCACCGGCCCTCCTAGTAGCGGCAAAGTTGCCGGAGGGCCCAATAGCGCGTCCAGCAACCACGCTTCATGCCCCGTCTGTAGGGACTAGGGAGGGAAATCGGAGTGCCGGCAACCGTGGCAACGCAAGCGACCTCGGATATTGACGGGCGGGACCGACGCGTCATTGGCACAGACGAACTCTATTTCACTTTCCCCTTCCCCACCCAATTTTCATTCTCCCGCCTGCTGCCTCCCCCGCCCACCTCGTTCCCGCCCTTCCAACCTTCGGCGCTCCACGTTCGCCCGCCGTCGCCATCGTGCCGCCGATTTCTCCAGCCAAGTGTACCCTCCCCTTTTACCAGTCTGTAGACAATGAATTAGAGCTTGATTATGTATGACCGTGCCTGTGTACAATTTTAGCAAAATGAATCTGTTGGCGGGTGTTTGCTCTACTCTATTTGTTTCTGGAAAACAGGCAGCGATTTTTTTAAACTTTTAGTGAACTCTAGGGAAACTGGGTTTCACTGTCTTGGCCCTTTTCCCTGCTCGAATTTCAATAGCTAGACACTGAACATGTGTCAGTAATAAGCTGACGTCCTTAAAAAATGTAACATCCAATTAAGCAGGATTTCGTTTTTTTCACTAGCAGATGTCGTAATAGAAAAAAACTCTGTTCTGAATCTATTTATTTGTGGTCCTATTACTAAGGACAAACAATGCATTCATGCAGGAGTAGCTTTTATAATTCAACACTTGATTTTGGACCAAAACTTCAAAATAGTAAACTGTATATTTGTTAAGAGCAAATGAAACACCATTTTCTCATGTTTGATCTTCATTTGGTCTCAGGTTTACACCTTTTTGATTCCCCCTAGAATTATGTAGTTTACCTAGCCAATTGCTCCGTGTTGTTTGAGGTACTACATATTTGTAGTGGCATATATCTGATGCATTAACTGCTTCTGAACAAAGTAATCTTGGCTCACCAAAGTTTGGCTAGTTGAGTGAACATTTTCTTACTGGATGCATCGTTATGAATGGCAAGATGTTGTTGCAGTCTTTGTAATCTTGATATTTGATTGTGTTGTCACTCATTCTTTGTGGTTGAATTTGGTGCAGGTTCAATTGGGGATGTCCCCGTGTTGCTGGTCAAGCCACAATCATACATGAATTACTGTGGTGAAGCAGTGAGTCTTTATTCTTGACCTTCATGTAATAAGCATGTCGTGGGAATTATATTATTTCTGGACCAGTTGCTTAAATAGATTGTGATATATTTACAATAGTAATATCACTTTAATGTATGCATACATCTGGGGTGGTGGCTGGTACCTAGTAGCTATATCTGGGGTAGAAAATTTTGCCTCCTTGATATAAATTGTTAGTGAAGAATCACATATGACTACAGGATATGACTACAGGGACCTTCGAGTGCTGTCTCTAGCATCTATGAATCTATATAGGTTTCCAATAATCATAAGTTACTTAAATTGGATGCAAAGTATCAGTTACGTTGGTAATCTGTTGAGTGCTTCATAACTATACCTAGATATATCAATTCTCATTTCACTTAGTATACCATGGATCATGTCTTACCGAAATGAACTACTATTAGTTGGTGCCAGGACTTGTTGAACGCCTGTTGTCTCTATTCTGATGCAATCTTGATCTTCTTATTTGTCATGTACTAATGGAAAACATTACTCTATCATGTGAAGATTGGACCGCTTGCTGCCTACTATCAAGTACCTCTGCGACACATTCTTCTGGTACATTATATCATTGTTCTCTTAATGGTTTACCACAACCATTCAGTATCATGTGCTTGCGACTGAAATCAATGAGTTTTTTTTGTTGCAGATTTATGATGAGACGAGTCTGCCCAATGGTGTGTTGCGAGTTCAACGGAAAGGTGGTCATGGCCGCCATAATGGGTAACATCGGAAGTTCCAAATCATTTGAACAATTAGTAGGTTTACTACTTCTAGTCATATGGAACGTGCTGATGGTAATCACATACAGAATGCAGCAGATTTAGTTGAATTACTTCATTTTATCTTTCTGGAGTTCGGAGTGAACCAGAATTGAATTAATTTATAGTAAATATAATGAAACTTGGCCTGGTTTAGTATTGTGATGTAACAGAAAGATTTACTTCTCGATATGTTCGTCTAAAGTACTCAAGAACAAAAATCATGAGTTTGCTGAAGAGGCAGCGTAGAGTCAGAACATGTATTACATGGATCGGGAGAATATATTTAGCATTGGTTTGTTTATAAGTATTATACTTTTCAAATGCTGTTTATGTGATTTTAATATCTAACATCCATTACTTACATTTCACAATCTATTGCTTACACTCTGTAATTACCATCTTCATGGGAAAACAGCCTACAGAACGTAATTGAGCATTTGGATGGATGCCGGGAGTTTCCTCGTTTATCTATAGGTATATATGTTCACCACCTAACTCTTCAATTTCGTACCTGAAAAAGTGAAAATTCATATTACGCCAATATTGAGCTGTTGACTGTTGGATACAGGCATTGGTAGTCCACCTGGTAAAATGGATGCACGAGCTTTTCTTCTGCAGAAGTTTAGTTCAGAGGAACGCGTTCAGGTATTGACTTGGCCCTACGTTTAATTATTTAATCATATTCATATTGTCATATAGTGTGAAAATCTCGTTATCTTCCCTCCTCTTTTCCACTATGTTCATCTCTCTTTTTTTCTCTCCAGATAGACATAAAAAAAATACCAATACCGAATTTCAATTGAATTTTTTTTTTCAATTGAACATTGGCTATAGGGAAAAGAGAAAAGGTCTCCCACTATTTTGTTCGATAATAATTATAACCAATGAGCTTGAATGTTTGGTGAAGTCTTGATTTTAATTTAGCTACAAATTATTGATGAACACATCTTAATTATAAACAAAGATTGACGATGTGGTTCTGTATTGGTCACACTGCACATTTTCTAGCACTCGGTTGTACCCTTTTGTTGTTGACACAAAGGGACTATCTCAATTTATGCGTACTTTCAATTGTAACAATAACAAGTTACACGGGGAGTTTTGGCATACTTGGTTCTGGGGAGCAACATTAGGGATCTTAACCTGTACTTTATCATCCTAAAGAAAACTGCTCTTAGTTGAATCTGAATTCCCTGTTTTCTAGTGGTCTGCCCTATTGTGGGAGGAACTCTGATATGGCTGTTGCTACATGGTTGTTGATTTAAACCTGTTTTGTTAATTTGATCAAGATTGACACCGCGTTGGAGCAAGGGGTGGATGCTGTGAGGACTCTTGTGCTAAAGGGTTTTAGTGGAAGTATTGAGAGATTCAATCTGGTGCAGAAGTACAAGTTCAACAGGGTTTGATGATCTGTAGATGCTTGGATCTGCCTACTTTTTGAAGATACATGAATATGCACCAACATTGTTGGAAGTGTTTGATGTATAACTGATAATTTGCATAACCTACTTAGGTGCAGTAAGTTCGGTACCCGTTAGTTTTGAGGATGTTAAGAACTTAGCAGCATGTACATAAGGTTAGAGTTCTGCACATCTTCCGAAAGATAACTCATGGTTTACTCAAATTGGAATATAATAGGTCCAATTGATAAAGTCCATGAGTTATATAGGTTAATGATTAAGACATTTGAGTCTGATGTAAAAGAGGAATATAGACTATTTCATTCCCCCTTTCCTAATTCAGTGATTTGTCCATGCAATTTAATACTTGTTGTCCTTGTTGGAGTAGATCATCTGCCTGCAAAGTGGCGATTGCATGTAATTTATTATCTTTGACCGTACAACTCGTTTTCATCAACATGATGTGGTAAAGTTGTTTAGTAGTGTGTCATGATATGGTTAGAGATTTCTACACCCCCACGTTATCTCACCCTTCAGAAAATTATTGTAGAAGATCCTCGGCGCTTATTTGATAAGGACTTGAAAGAAAAATATAGTTTTTTTATTTTCTTATGCTGATATATATGTCAGTTCGAACTTGTCGGTAGCTGATAGATCACAGAAGTTTCTTGTGCTATGTAAAAGTTTGCACAACTTCTTGCATCAGCTAACCTATACTACCAATCTACCATCTAGAAGAAGCAGTAAAGCTAATGTAGCTCTAATTTGTATTATGTTTTCAAGTTTAATCTAGAAATTTGGTGATTAACTTGAATAGGTTAGATTATGACTAAGTAAATACTATTTGCTACTATCTAGCAACCTACTTTATAGCTCGAGTTTTGAAAACTTAGTCTGGACAGTGTGCTACTCCCTCCGTTCCACAATGTAAGATGTTTTAGGTGTTACACATGCATGTCTAGATTCATACTAGAAAGAATGGACACATGCACTTAAACATGTCTAGATACATGTGTGTGCATGTGAATGTGGGAAAAGACTAAAACATCTTATATTGTGAAACGGAGGGAGTACATGCTAATTTAAGAAGGCAAGATCTGTTAGACGGGTTATTTATTTGGAGTGATGGCAGAGAGTTAGAAACCCTTGAAGCGTTTGAGCTGATAAGAGTAGAGGAAGGTGGAGATAATAACTGAATCATCTTTTTAATTCATGGCTGGTTTATACCCATCTTTTCCTTTACTACCATCTTATCCTTGTCTGCATTTCAATTGCATGTTCAGAATGTACATGAGTTGATTAGCTCCTGATCTGGAACCACACAATGTTACTACCACAATCACGAAAATTAACAACCAATAATTATAGTGGAGCATACATATTCCTTAACACTAGGTTTGGTTTTGTACTAGCACGTCTTCATGTTCCTTTTGTATTTTTGACTTAAAGGTTTTTACATTTTGAAATAGATGCTGCTTTGCCTCCATTTTTCCGAAAAATGGTGCCATTCATAAAAATTAAGTTGGTGATGGTAAGGACATGTATGTTTAATTTTCTGGAAGTATGCCCTTATAAAACAGTTATATATATGTTTCATTTCATTTCCTTGCAGAACAACTACATTGGTGTTTATATGTCATCTAATTTAATTAGTGAATGTTACAAGATCAATTGCATGATTTGGCAATACAGTAGTGAAGGTACAGATTTAGAATCCTAGTCTTTTCTTGCAACTGGGAATGGCGACTGGCAACCTCCATCCATTAATTATTTGTTGAGTTTCACATATTACTCCAGAAGCTTGCATAGTTGGAGAAATGACCTATGTCTAATGCTTGGTTTTCATAGTTGATTAGTTGTCATATAATAAAACAAGGGGACTGTTTTTTCTTCATAATAAGAGCACATAAATATCTTTTGCCCAGTCTTAATTGACCATACTTGATTAAATTAAATTTTCCTGCAGTGTTCAAACTTCAAAGTGTCTGAGAGCAAAGATGAAATAAGCACTCCTTTAGAAAACAAAGATATAAGCTTTGGGTATTTGTGTAAATGTGAAAGGATCAGTTTTGAGTAACTGTATGAACTTCTGATGAAAGAAGTTCCTAGAGAGCAATAGCAGAATGGAAAGTAACTTTTTTCTGAATGAAATAACAGTTTGCTTTACTAGAACATCAGTGGGCGAGAAGGAGCTAGTTCCAGTGCAGAGCTACCAATATTCCAGAAAAGCAAGAGATAACTTGTGGTGTGATGTTACCAGTAACAACCAAGTGACTTGTCCAATACATCACACATGATACGATATTTGTCAAAGGCTTAGTTTTGACCTTGGTTTTAAGACCAAAAAACATTAGTCTGGTATCCTCACTTCCACTACTTTTCGCTAGAAAAATTCCTTATGCCTAATTCTTTATTAATCACCAAGTGGATTCCAAAGTTTCAAAGATTATATTATCTAAAGCTCTTCCCTCCACCATCACGTTACCTAAACTACTTGCTAATCTCTTTCTTAAAGTCATCACACAAGTAGGACATGGAGTAATCATACATCTAATCCATGTGCATCCATCTGTTGATCATTCGCTTGCCGAGCTGTATTATATTTACCATGTGTCGTAATCGTAGCCGTATTAGCTTAATTTGCGGGTTACACTGGATCTCTATGTTTTATATAGTTTTCTGTGGTGACGTTTAATTTTAGTGTTTTGTCAAGCTTTAGACATTCTAGACTATTAGATTTTGGTCTAGGTGTTTCTTTACTCCCTTATTGCATGATTAAGTATAGGAGAATCACTTCGTCACATGACTTTAAGTGAAATCCACCCAATCTCAAGTGCTTATTTTTATGGAGTAGGTAATGTCACTTGGAATGCTAGAACATAGTTTATAGTCCTTGCTCACATTGCTTGGGTTTGTTAACTAGCTTTCAAACTTATTCTGAAGGAAGTCATCAAGCTCAATTATTAAGCCAAGCCATTTTTAATCTCCTGTGGTGGCCCAAAAAGCACTTGCGGAGAAAAATAAAGAGATATGGTTTCTAAGTTGAGTGTTATGTATATATTGCTTTGGAGTAAAATGGGTGAGGTCATCCTTGGGATTAAACTACGTGTTAAACTTGTCATCATGAGCCACAAAGAAGGATTTTCTCTTGAGAGCACAGCTTGGGCGGGTCCCTGCTGGGATTCGGGCGATCTTAAATGTTGCCAGCTTTGTGCTTACACAATCAATTAACATAAAAGTTGGGGGCGTGACCGGGAGCCTTTGTTTAGGTAACACAACAAACTCAAGACAAACTTGGGACTAGTGACATGTCTAGCTTGCTTGTAATCAAGTTGTCACTTGTATCATATCAGCACCACATCAAGTTACAGAGCAGTGTTCTGTTTTCCTCTGCTGTGATTAAATGGTCCACATGTGTTAGGTACTTGAGAGAGTAAGGTGCAAACTAGTGAGAGCCACACTAGTGACGTGCTATCTACCTTTCATAAAACCTTGAGATAACAGACTGTCATGCTTTAGAGCATTAGTGTAGTAACCCTGTAGAACATTTCTGGGGTCAACACCGTTTACTCCTTTGCTATACGGTCGAATGCAAACATGGCACATTTTCTTCTATGAAAAACAAAGATGCATAACCGTTTCAAAGCTCTCATATTCCTGGGCATGAAATCTGGAATAGAGTGAAATAGAACAATAATATGACAACAAAATAATGTCCGCTTAGCTGTGTTTCCCTGGCTGTGAGAGTTAAAAAATGGTCTAGATGAGGTGCTCTGCAGAGTAAGGTGGAACAACTGCTGCAAGAAATTGCTAATGATGTATGTAACACCCAAATGAAGTTGTCCCTTGTCGGTAGTCCCCCATCTTTAATCAGGGGAACAACAGGATGATTCACTGACCCTATTTTTGTTTTTTGTCATAAACTAGGAAGTAGGAAGTGGAAAGATATGGAAGAAAACATAGACAACTCTCATTTGATTCCCTAAATGTTACTAGATCACATAGAATTATCATCAAACGAGGGGAATTATCAGCAGGGACAGAATGCCCAGAGACTCTACACTGGATGTAATGCATTGGGTCCAGCAAAAATTGTCTAACCCCTCCCTTACAATAATTAAATAAGTTGAATATGAATTATGACCAATGAGCTTATTTAGGTTCAGTTCTGACATGTATTGTAGCACCACTTATTTATATTAGGACGGTTACTTACACTTCTCCAATCAAATTATAATATTTTGCATAAGATGAGTGTAAAACCTGTAGTATTGTTTAGAACTCAATCTAAATTTGGTTCAAGAAAGAAATACACTTGCGAATTGTGATCAAGTACTTCTGCAGCTTATGTTTCGGTGAATTTAATTGGTACCAGAATAGCCAAACATCCAGAGTTCAGGAATCGTCTTACAAAGTATGGTCCTCCTAAAATTTATTACATGATCCACCACGGGTAATTTGAGTCCAGATATTTTTAGTTAACTTGATGATACAGTGCATCTGTATTTGCAGGTCTATTCGAGTACATGTTAGATTCTTTGCAGCATAAACTAATGATATTGGTGCCGCAGAGCTTCTATATTATAATAAAAGACCATGTGCTTTTGCTGCAAATTGCAGTCTGAGGAAAACATTTAGGATCCCTTACCCTCCAACCGCCCAAGCTTCTTTCAGACAGTTCCTCCTGGAATCAAAACATATTGATTTTTCAAAAGAAGTTGGTATCTTTTTATGGGGCCCTAGTATTACCCATCCCATAAGGAAGCCCAGAGCATGGAAGGAAAGGACAAGTAGATGAGGACTTCTGAAGTTATAGAAGCCAAAGTTTCTTTATAGAACATAGCAACTTGCATGGCTCTACATATTTTGGATTTTGCTAGGTTCACCACTAGCATGTGGGATGGGCTGGAATCAGTCCTAACCAACTAATGACTTGTACTGTTCTCTTTCGGTTCAAGCCTTATGCAGTATACAATGGATTAATACTTCTCATTCTACATTTGTTTTTGTTTGGAAAATTTGATTGTTTGGTTGTAGTGTACATGGAATATTGGTTCCAACTTGAATAATAAAATACTGAGAGTTCCATTTTTTCAATCGTAGTCATATCAAAGATAATAGGATATTTTTATGAAGCGATAGATAGACCAGGTATGCTAATTCAAATGAGTTAGTGTTTGTTGCAAAATTATCAATCAATTTTAATGAAAATAATGATGGATAGCTGGGAGGAACTAGTACCAATCTAAAAAATAGTCATCCAAATCCGAGCTGAAGAGGATTCGGGGGTGTACACCCACACCTTCGACCAACTGAATATATGTAGGTGTCTTCTGGCAGGAAAAATGTTTTTGATCAGAAAAGATAAAGGATAGTAGTTACTCTTTTTGGAGAACATATAAGACTGCATTTTAGCTTTAAAAAACATATTTGACTGCAGAGCCTGCAGTAGATATGACTGAAAACAAGTTCAGTGTTCTGGATAGTTCAGATCTGGCCTATACAAGAGTAGGATCTATCTCAATTATGTCTTCATGGTGGTCATATTTGTGCACAACTTTCCTGTCTCACATGATTGTGGTTCTGAAATCTGCATCATAATTGTGTGATTTTACTTTTTTAGGAGATGTTGATGTTTCCTGCATTTGCCATGCACTACCTTATAGACTTGAAAAAAATCTAGCTACAGTTGGAGATGTCAAATCAGTATCACATTGATTGGAACTTCAATTTGGCATAGCTGTTAAAATTCTTTTGACTGCAGCGCAACGAGGACACTTATTTACAGTAAGCAAAAACTGTTTCACTAGGAGATTCGTTCATTGATTTAACATTAAAGGTTGCTACTTAACATCAATAGAATATTTACTATAGTTTATTTTCTTTGTAAACAGTCTTGAGCACATTGTATGCCGATAACTACGCTTGATCCTTTCTTGTCGGTAATAATTGGCTACCGGCTGGAGGAATATATATTTATGAACTAGTGGTTTTCTAACGCTTGTCTCGATACATAGCACTGTATAAAAAATAGATTAACAGGTTAGCAAGAGAAGATCCCATGCATGTGAGGTATCTTATTTAATAGCTGCTAGCCTGTACGACATTTTAGGTAACTGTAAGTATCCAAACTCTAGGATCATCTTGATAACATATTTATTCTTTGTTCCTGTACAGAATACGAGTTTGGGTTACAGATGTCAGTGTCAAGCAAAAGGTGGCTTTGTTGCATAAAAACGGGCTGTGTCAGTTAACGGATCCAAAAGATCTATTAAAATGGTTCTTTGACTCTTGCTTGATTTGTTATAGATGGAGGCATGTCTAGAGAGAATAAACAAGTACAAGACGATATACTTTATGGTCATCAATGCAATCAAGTATTTGCTCAACTTGGCTAACCTGAAACCATTAAAGTAAGATGGAGGTCCATGACCTAAGCATGGTTAAAACTCCAAAGTAGTAAAAATATTGGATCAGAATAAAGCCACATCTGTGGTGACAGCTATATAACCGCGACTTCTCTCTAAGCAACAACTGCTGATAATATATTGTAGATGGTATCAACTTTTTTTTATAGCAGCAATCGCGACTCCCAAGCTCATGTTTTAGCTGAAAGGGATAGAAAGAGGGGAATAGATGGGAGCCAAGTTTAGGGGACAGGGTGGGCCTTGTTTAGAAGTTGGAGAAAGACTTTGGAAAGAGGGGAGACAGGAAGGGAATTCGGGGCGAAAGAAGCTTTCGTAGATGGTGGAGACGAGATTATGTTAGGAAAAAAGATGCGAGAATTCTAGCTTTCTCTGGGGTTAGTAGGATTTGGGGAGATTTCTTTCCAACCTGGTTGAAGAAGAAGTCCAGCGAAAAAGCTTGCTGATTTGAACTCATGTACTCCCTCCGTTCGGAAATAGATGACTTAGATTTGTTCAAATTTGGATGTATGTACATACTAAAACATGTCTACATACATCCGTATTTAGACAAATCTAAGTCATCTATTTCCGAACGGAGGGAGTAGGTTGCAGGAGGCGCTGAGCTCGAGATTATGCCACTGCCCAACTGGTTTAGCTGTGTGAAAACACACAAAGGAGGAGGGCGGGCGATCTTGGCGCACTAGTTAGTAGTAGTTACAGTAGAGATTTCCAAACCTGATCTTTCTGGAGAAGTTGCATCCTGAATATGCATGCATGGTGGTGCCTCCCTGCTTTCGATTCTAAGTCAAGCATGATAGTACATGTTAATTAGTGTCAGTACAACAACAACGATCACTTTTTGGATTGTTGGCTTTTCTTTACATGTTAATGATCCCAGCTTTGTTGATTAATTCCCAGTTATGGTAGTAGTACAGCAAGTGGAAGTTGATCCTTTCACTTGAGTAGACTTACAATAATTGAAGCAGATTAATACTGATGCCTCACCACTTAAAATGATGTGAAATGTCCGGAAAAAGCTGGCTGATTAGCAAGGTTTGGTCAGATATGTTTTTCGTTTTTGTTAACGTCAGTGTGTGCATTTTTTCTATTCTTCTGCTTTGGGTTTGTGTGGACAGTGGGGCTTAAACTTCGGCCAGACAAGACAGATATATGTTTCAAACTGTCTTAGTAGTTATCACGTCAATAATTACTGTCACTTTTTCTGCGACATTTTGAAATGTGATGGGAAGTGATGATGCTCCTCCTTTGTTTGTTGCAAGGAAATCTGGGAGGCATCTCATCAGGGTGCATTATGTGGAAGTTAACGAAAATGCTAGATAAGCTATTTCTAGTTTTATCAATGGATGGGTAAAATAAAAACAAAACTATCATTATCACTCATGTTTTCTTGCGTCTGATGATTGCTTTTACAGACGAAAAATATTCTATAAATTTGTATTGCATGTCCTTATACGAGTGATATATTTTCACGCATAACAATGGTACAGTATTATTCTTATAGGGAGTTGATGCATATTTTGGATCAACATTTTGTATCTGACTAAATTTTCTCAGCTTTCATTAATTTGAGACTGGTTATGCGCTCGAGAAACTTAACACCATATGTATAGTCTTGCTGCATTTTCCGTACATGAACAGGAATATACATACGCACTCATGCATTTGGAATTTTTTACTGCAAGAATTCCACTAGTAGAAATCGGACCTTTAGTCCCCGGTGGGGAGGGCCTCTAGTCCCGGCTGCTCACCCGGGACGACCGAATCGAGACTAGAGCCCCCCCCCCCCTCTAGTCCCGGGTGTATTACGAACCGGGACAAAAGAGGTCCCCACGTGGGCGCTCTAGCAGCGCGTGGTGGAGAACCTCTAGTCCCGGCTCGTAATACGACCGGGACTAGAGATATGGTTAATTAATTACAAATCAGAAAAACAGATATATGTTTCAAGCTGTCTTAATAGTTATCACGTCAAAACTTACTGTCACTTTTTCTGCGACATTTTGAAATGTGATGGGAAGTGATGATGCTCCTCCTTTGTTTGTTGCAAAAGGAAATCTGGGAGGCATGTCATCTCATGGTGCATTATGAGGAAGTTAACGAAAATGCTAGATAAGCTATTTCTAGTTTTATCTGTGGATGGGTAAAATAAAGACCAAACTATCATTATCACTCATGTTTTCTTGTGTCTGATGATTGCTTTTCCGAATGAAAAATATTTGTATTGCGTGTCTTTATACGAGGGATATATTTTTCATGCATAACAATTGTAGAGTATTATTCTTATAGGGAGTTGATGCATATTTTGGATCAACATTTTCTATCTGACTAAATTTTCTCAGCTTTCATTAATTTGAGACTGGTTATGCGCTCGAGAAACTTAACACTATATGTATAGTCGAGCTGCATTTTCTGTACATGAACAGGAATATACATACGCACTCATGCATTATTTACTGCAAGAATTCATATATAGAGCTATGAATGTATCATTCTTTCCATGTACCAGAAGCATTTTGTTGTATTTCTGATCCCTGGCTGACGAATACTATACCATTTTTGCAAAAGACATAATAATGATCCAAGCGATGGGACTCCCTCAAAAGGCGACGATTCTTTGCGGAGGTCATCCGTCATCATGGCAGGAAAGGAAAGCTGGCCAACACAAGGGAACAAAAACGGGCACATACCCACGTACGTAGACATACATTCCAAGCATACTCTTTTGGACACATACACCACATACACTCCACAAAGAATTTCATGCTACCTTTGCAGTAAGCTGGTCCAACTGATCCTCACATGCACATGAGCATTTCAACTTTTTTTTTTTGAAACGAGGCAAAAGATTTGTCATTTTCATTAATAGAGAAGAAAGTTTTTAGAGTTCTGTTGTTTCAACTTTAGTTTGTACTACACACACATTCACAATTAGATTAACCAAGCACAAGCTAGCTAAGTGTGGCACCCACTGACTTAGCTCAAATGCATGCATGGTCCCTCTCTTATCTCTTAATTTCTTCTACTAATGGATAGTACATCCATGGAGGGGCACGCATACATATTAATATGGTTTCATCCATGCATATATCAAAAAGAACCCTGCATTATTGTAATGCGTCGCCTCGCCTCCACACAACACACGGCATCATCGCCAGTGTAAACTATTTGCATTACGTACTACACGGAACCAAAACATACTGTAATTGATTGAGAGCATCCTGCTCCATGAGCCTGACCCCTAAAGAAATGGAGCGCCTAGTACGTATTAGTTGGCCACTTAATTAGCTCTAGCTACCCTAGCTAGTGCCTTCAAGACACATTTGTTTTACAATATAGATAATATATTATCGTGTAGGTAGCTGGATAGGAAGTGTATATTGTATAGGGATCTACTGCTTCTCGGAGGTTGCTAGCTGAATATATAAAAATGTTCCGGATAATATATCAAGGCAAGGAGCTAGCTCTATCATGCGTGTGTCGATGGATTGTAATAAACCAATTGAGGAGTCGTTCTCTGTCCAGCTCCAGGCACGTACATAGAATACTGAGGATCATGGAGCCCGGACAAAGCACAATCTAGAACCCAACAACGCTGTCTCTAGTGAACCGTGCTTCTCCTGTTCCCAACTACTACGACTCCTCCTGATCTCTCTCTCTCTTGTGCAGAGGATGAGTACTTTGCATCTTCTCTCTCTAAAGTGTACTGGTCCTTCTCTCTCTAAAGTGCATGGGAGATAGTATAATATATCTGTGCAATGTTAGGAGGAGTCCCTGCGTATGCATGTATTCAAGTCATGCAGCATATATCCATTCCACTGTGCTTGTGCATCCAGCTCCGGGTGTTATATATACCGGCCGACCCCTTCTAACCTGACACAGCCACAGCCCATGCACATCCAGCTTTGACACCATCGATCGCTCCTCTCATCTTCTTCTCTCCTGTAGCTGCTGTAGTCTGAGCATGACAAGCCCCAGGCTAAAGCTCTTCGGCTTCCACTTCTCATCCTCCGAGGAGGATCAGCAGCAGGAGATCATGGAGTACACCGAGCCTGATCAGGCCGGCGAGCCGGAGAAGGCCGGCGGGTCGGACTCCTCCTCGTCGTCTACCACCACCACCACTGCCACAGCAGCTGCGGCAGCGGGTGCGGGTGGCGGTGGTGGTGGTGAAGCGGGGAGGAGGTACGAGTGCCAGTACTGCTGCCGCGAGTTCGCCAACTCGCAGGCGCTGGGCGGCCACCAGAACGCGCACAAGAAAGAGCGGCAGCAGCTCAAGCGCGCGCAGCTGCAGGCCGCGGCTGCAGCAGCCGGCCGCGCCGCCGGAGGAGGCGCGCTGTACCCTCGCGGCGCCGGCGGCATGAACCCCATGATGTCCGCCTTTGCGCAGCCGGCTCATCTCCTCAGTAACGGCGGCGGCGACGGTGGGGCGCCCACCAGCTGGGTCTACTTCTCCCCACGCGCCGCCGCGGTGGCCGGGGGCGCCCAGGGCCAGCAGTTCCACGTCTCCCACGGCTGCGTCTTCCCGTCCGGCCGCGCCACCTCTGCTGCCGCCTCCCCCGCCGTGTTCTCCTACGGCCCGTCCGGCTCCTCTGCCGCCCAGGCCCCCTACGTGGTGGCGCCGGAGGCCGTCGACCACCACGGCCGGAGGCTCGTCCACGCCGCCAGCTTCGGGAGATACCCCAGCATGGCGATGGCGCCTGAGCTGGCCGCCGTGCCGGAGGACGCGATGGGGCTCGATCTGCAGCTCAGCTTGTGACGATCGAGCTATCTGCTACGTCCTGTTACTTTGGTAACAAAGAAAATTAATTACCCACTGCTGCGTACTAGACTCCTCACGTACGTTCGTGCTAAGCTCGATCGACCGACCCCGGCCTCGCTAGGTAATTAAGTAATTAGCTAGCGCGGTAGTAGTAACTAAAGTATTCTTAGCTTAAATTTGGAGTGTAAGCCGTCCGCCTGTAACTGGAGGACTCCCGGCCATGATCGATGGCCCGCGCCTTGTAAATTCTTGTCAATTCCATCATCCATCCATCTCTGCCATTTGCAGTAGGAGTACCAATTAATATCACCAATTTTTTTTTTGTTGCTGTTTCTTTTTTGAACTGTTTTGTTGTTGCTGTTGAATGTTGATGTACTATTATTAATCTCAGTTCATAATCTCAATTACGTCGGTCGATCGATGTGGAGGAGGACGTGTTTGATTTGATTTGTCAAGGATGTCACACCGATGACCACATTACGCAAGAGTATTCTAATTGGGCATGCATCCATTTATAATCAAGTCGGCACTTGGTGATAGGTGAGTGCTCCATGAGTCAGTTTCCCTCTTCCATTTTCATCATGCCACCTAAACTTTTTAATTACTTTGCTCCAATTAATTAACTATTCCTATTTCATCATGCATAATACATTACTAACAGTACGACTAACCGTTAACCAAATCACTAGTGGTACAAATTGACCTTCATCTAGAATTAACCCAAAGTCACTTTCCATCATACAAATAGATCAATGTATGTATAGTTAGAGTGATAGAGGTAATAGCTAGGAAGCACACATGGATGAATGCAAAAAATAAGTCTTATTTTGTGTGGCGATTGGACGTAAGATGTTGAAGAGCGCACCAAAGCGTGATGGAACAAACCTGGTTCCGTGTGCAAAAGAAAAAAAGAGCATCCGGCCGTGCGGATTCACTCATCCCCGCCACTGTTCACCACACCCTGCGTGTCAACCGTAGGACACCGTCCACTGTATTCTACAGTACATGCATGCGTGCATTGGGTCTTTTTGGTCATGCAAAGTACATACTTTCCCTGTGCAATAAAAATATCAAATGATAAGGATTTGTGTATATATATCTATATGAGAAATATGTAGATCTGGGTAGCTACACACCATAATCTAACCATTGCATCACATTGAATCAATTATAGAGAGCACAAGATTGGGAATCAGACCTGGCAGCGGAGCTGACGCCGTTACATCGGGTACATGGCGCAATTCAATCCCGGACCTAGGTTCATGTTACCACCACCACCAAAATATCACGCACTGGACCAGGCCATCTCGAGTTTTTCTCCTCCTATTTCTCCACCGATACCATGTGATTTTCCCCAATCCCTACCCAGAGCCAGCTCCAAACACCACGCGGTCACGCACGGTGGCCCTCCTCTTGCCTTATCGGCGCGGCGGCCTAGGGCAGGGGATGCAGCGGATTATACGGCGGGAAGAAGATGTAGCGTCGAGTTGACGGTGCATCCTCTTCAAAATTTACTCCGGCGGCCAAGTCGGTCGGAAGCAAGGGAGGCCATGCGGTCGGCTACTTCCCCCGTTCAAGGAGGTGCAGCGTACCATGAAGCTGCAAACACAGATTTCTTTTCTGTTTTGTAGTTCTTGAGTTCCTCTTGTAGATTCGAAATTTCTTGAGTTCCTCTTGTAGATATGAAACACAACTCAAAATTTCTTGTGTTCATGTAGATCTGGATGCACGTTCTTGAGTTCTTCTTGTAGATCTGGATTCGGGTTCTTGAAGATCCGGAGCCACATCGTTGAGCTACCCTTGTAGATCTGAAGCAGAACTCGAATTGTTTTTATTGGTTTGTGGGATACGATTTTTTTTTATCAGAGCTATCTGTGCAAGATATTTTTTGGTATATCCGAATGTTGTATGATGGATCAAGGTTTTTTTAATGGTTGTGGGATACGAATGTTAATGCTAGCTTGATTTGTTCGGAACTGATTTGTTTGTAAGTTGACTTTTCATGCAAAGAAATTTCTTGTTGATGCACAAAATCCGAAAATGGCTTCTTAATGCATAAATTCGAAAATTTCTTCTGCATCGCCTGCGGATGAGCATCTTCAACATAGAAATGCCGTGACAGTTATTACCAAAAAAAAAAAAGACCATGGACTGTGGACTCCACATCTAAATCTCCACCACCACACAAAAACAAACGACCCACACTGGCACACTCGGCACCGGCACCCGCAATTCAAATTCCCACGATGAAAACAACAACTGGTACATGTCACGGAGGGTAGCAACTCCGTTAACACTCGTCAAGTGCAAGCAACAATATCTACTACAGCCAAACGCAATGAGATCGTGTACTCTCTATATCCAACGGTGAACAGGCTATGCATAGCTACCCACCATGGTAGAAAATCCGCGTCGATATCTATATATAGGGTCGCACTATTTGACTCCCAGGGAGTAGAATAGGTATTCTACACCCACCCCGTATCTTTTGAACCATAAAGAATTTTTACGTCACGTAAATTTTGCCGTACTTAGTAAGTTAGAACATGCGAAAATATTAACATGACGTAAAACTTTTTTATGTGGCGTTCAAAAAATATGATTAAAATACACAATTTTAGCTATTTTTACGCTGTTATGACTCATATATTGCATTTCTTGTGTAATTTTTTATTATTATGGGACACCATGAATATAATTATTTGGATGATAAGCATATTTTTTTATCAAACAATGTAAAAAAACCCCGGGTGCAAAATAACTTATTCTGCAGAATAGGGTGTCTATCTATATCTATAATTCTATATAGTGCATGTCAGGAGGCCCAAGACTCCATGCATGCGTTGATTAACGCCACCTAAGACTAGCCACAATGGGGGTATCATAGGTGGTATCATGCATGCCATGTTGGCAAAAAGCTGACGTGGCAGTTCAATTAATGAAGAGAGAGGTGATAGTGGTATCATAGGTAGATACCGTAACATAACGGATTCCAATGCAAGATGAGTCTACAACATAATAAATGTAGTACTATATGATACCACACATATGTTACTACCCATTGTGGAACTAGTAACATACACTAGTATCATATGCATGATACTACTATATGATACTTCCCATTGTGACTAGTCTAAGCCAGGTGAAGGGACACACACCGGTCTCCTGGTCCTGGGCAGTAGTAATTAAACACAGTGCACATAACAGGAACGTAGGAGATTTCTTTTTATGGTAATGTCCGGGGAAACCCTGCCATAGAGATTCCACGTCCACTCGCACCCGGCCACATAGGCTAACCACGTTTCGGGCTCTCATTGGACCGCTCCGGCCAATGTCAATTCGACACATGTCCCGCAATCCCATTGGCCGCCTCGACGACAACCATCGGCCACGTACAATTTGAAAAGCCCACACATGGCATGGCCATGGATGGCGGCCAGTAGGATCAGGCTCCGCTTTACGCTTGGGTTTTGTTTAATGCCTGTGTGTGTCACCAGTAGTTCATTGCTACTACTCTAAGACCCTAAACTATGGTTAACTAGTCAACATGTGTACAGTGGCGACCTGAAGTGGATGATTATAGATAGATCATCCTAAGATTCGTATCGATTATATTAACCACGGCTTGCCCGTCTTTTCCGTCCACCACAGCTGTCACGCGCCCTCGCACCGGTTCCCTCATTTTCTTCCACCTCTGGCCCTTTCCTCCCGCCCTTGAGACCGTATTATAAGACATGATTGTCGGTCTTGCATTCAGCTCCTAAAATTATTAGCAATTACACGCCACAAACTATCTTTATGAGTTTAGTTTTTACGTATACACCTTGGTCCGCTGGTAACCGAGGGTCGCAAATTAAGCTTGCATACTAAAAAATCACCGCAGGTACGTATATATCGTCATGTATAACGGTTAATTAATTTATTGCATCGACTAACTGTTGCTTATCAAACTTGCACCATGTTTATTAAGGCACACCATACAAGTTAAATTGACCATGACTCTTAACCCCACTCGAAGCTAATTAAGAAAACGGTGGTTCATTGTATAATGTCGTATACATGTCGTTAAGCGGTCGCTTTACTCTGCAAAGCGTCATGGGATATAAACTAACCTACATCGACTGCCATAATTGTACGGGATGCATGTAACAAAGGTTTCCATAGGATGTCTCCAAAGAGGCAACTAGCTGTGGTCACTATCATATGGGGTGTATTTACACAGTAGCGTCAGCTCAATCCGCTCGACAAATCGATAGGGGACAACAACATCACATATATTAGACCATCTCACTCTCTTAATTTGGGTTAACTTGGTTGTCCTTATTAGTGACCAAATCAAGTTAGCATTTCATTACCAGCTTAATTGATATGCAATCAATTAATTTGATGTGGTGGTGAGGCTAACAATCTAGGGTTGCATCATCTTCGGATCCTGTGTTGCTTGTGGCACTAGTTAATTGGTGGCCCAAGTACACGTAGGTATAGGTCTTTTATTTTAATAAAAAGACAAGAAGTAGGTGACTACGCATATATGACCACCCTCTCTAGTGCACATTTCGTTCTCATTTAGACCAGGCAAGTTAATTGCGCTTGCATTGATCTAGCCGGCCATTTTTGATTGTTTGATGATTGAAAATAAAGATAAGCTACCTAGAGTATTTGAACAAAATATATATGGACTACCAGTAGCAAAAGCAGCGGAGCCAGCGAGTTAATTGCACTTGGATCTAGCTGGGCGATTTTGGTTGGATTGTTTTGGGCGTGTTTGGTTGCTCACACTGATTTGGGTTTCATGACGTGTGGCCAATGGAGGTTGTATGTGCTAACACTCGGTTTAGACCATTTTCTGCAGTTCTTTTGGTTGCATCGCATCCCTGCTCATTTTCATGTCTACTGTTTAGTTAGCTGCACATGTGGTTTAGACGTTGATCCCGCTAGAAACGCTCGATTTAGACGTTTCCGTGGAGCGAGGCTAGGAGGTGGCTCCCGAGCTGAAAATTGCAGTAACTTCTGCACACGATATGCGACCATGGAGATGGCGGGAGCTCGTGGACGCGCACTGTAGCGACAAAGTAGGTGGGAGAAATCCGATCACCTCCCGCCCAAACCCCCTCCTTATTTACACTCTCACCTCCCAAATATATAGAACCATTTTCCCCAATTGAGTTCTCATCTCCGATCGGCGAGCAGGTAAGCAGTGCACGGATCTCTGGAAGCCGGCGACGATAAGTCTACTACCTCCTCTACTCAAGCCAGCGAGTTAATCGCTCAGCCCAAGCCTTCGACGACGAGCCTCCCTCATTACGGCAGAAGTTAGCCTTTATCTTTATATGAATTTGGATCACATCAAAATAACATTCATATCATCTATGAGGTACAACGATCTTCATAGCAAGCATGCACTTCAGATCATCTACGAACGACAATGAACTTCATAACAAGCATGCACTTCACTCAAGTCTGTGGATATATGAACATGTCGTAACGAACCTTAGAATCCACATATACATCACCGTGAATCTAGTATTCGCCGGGAAAAAACAATGTTGCCTATTGCCGGAGGTGGAGAATCAAGCGACGCGAACCATGCTAAATAACCCGAACCGAAATTTAATCTCACCCACCCCTCAAATTTACATTTACGAACCAATGTAACCTAGCATGCGGATTAGATAGTTACAGTGGCCGTCGGAGGTGGATCTGGTGGCGCCGGAGCCAGTGGTGGACCTAGCCATCCCTAAGCCTGGGCACTTGCCCGGGCTTCCGGCCGGTCAGCGAAGTCTAATTTGGTGGCAACCTTGATCAAAAGTAGTATTATTAGCCTTTAATTTCACTGTTTGCCCTGACTTTAAATTGTTCTTGGGTCCGCCACTGGCCAGAGCCGGGCCATGACGCAAGGGAACGTGAAATCTGGGACGGCAACCAAACCGGCCCAAAGTATTTTTGGAAGTACGAAAAAATTCTACAAAAACTATCAATATGGATTGCAATGGTGAAAACCGTTCGTACTTTGGACGATCGGTTCACAATATATTTAGTTTCAATATCTTGTTTCTCAAAATAAATGCAAAACTTCCATACTCACGTTCCTCTCTCTCACCCACGTCCCCACTTATGTTCAAACAGGGAGATACCAACAAGAGCCACGATGAAGGAGAACACAACGTGTGGAAAACACTGAGGGCAAATCTTCGATAAGGTTGGCTTTTTTTTTTTAGAGATTTTGATATATATTTGTGCACAATATTACAAAGAAGTTTCGAGCTAATAAGCTAGCTAGCTGAAAGGGATGTTTATATAACTAATACTTGATTAGTTTGTTTTGATTGCACGTATAAATAAAATTAGTTACCTTGTGAGAAAAATATGATATTGGAAACTTCTTAGGGATCAAGTTTTTCTGTATTCTTGTAGTGGTTAATGTGATGGGGAAGGTGATGTAAAGCTGGAAATATTGATAAATAAATTGCGTCGGTAGGTGTCTATCTTGATATCAACTCGGGCGTGTCCTTGTCATGTCCCGATTTCCTGAGGCAATTGTAATCTTTGTAGCATTGAATAATTAAGCACCCAAGGAGCATCATTTTAGTCCACATGTACGAGCGTATGCTTGAGTTGGAATCTAATTTGATTCTCTAACATTTATGCTATATAACAAACTTGTTTGCACATCTGTCGTCTAAATATTAGGATTCACCCGGATGTTCACGTACTTCTTGATGAATGGTAGAGTTATTTGCCAAAAAAATTGCTTAGAAATGTTAGGTGGATTGACTTTTTAATTTTTATGGATTTATTAAAAACGTGTAAATGTGGCCCAGTGAGTTGTTTTTATCGGTCTTAAGGTGTTTATGCTAGTTGATTGTTTCCACTCCGAAAGCATGTATTCTCAGCTCATTAGTTTGCTATATACTGCCACCTTGAGTTAGCACTCTTTGCCGAGACAACTTGTAATGCACATGACCAAAAAGAGGCTGCGATCACTTTCCTAGATGCAGATATGAACCACCTGGTACTAGTTATATCTAGTTTTTGTGATCACTTTTGCCATGGTTGTTGTATATTAAGTCCACTTTGGTACCAAAACATTCCTTTGTGGACGAGGACACTCAAAGGGTTCGATTCTTTTTGGACTATGCTTTGTCTTGTTTCATCAACTTTTGTTTGGACAGAATTGCAGAAGTAGCTAGCTGATGTAAGGACCACTTCTTAGGATACATATGTACACTTTATATTTTTAGTAATTTATAAATAGTGCTAGCCATAGTGCTATCTAGTTTTGAGCACTAATTAATACTACGCAGTGCGAGATAATGCATCAATATATGGATTGTGGCTGCATATATAGTTTTGTAATTCCAAGTGTTCTCATGGTAACTAAATTGAGGGGGTGGTGCATAGTTCAGAGAGGCCAATAATTGATCACTACAAAACATTGTTTATATTTACGAAAAAGCGGCCCACTTTTGAAAGAAGGAGACATAACAAACAAACTGAATGACCACCGAGCGACATTTGTTGCCCTAAAGGCTTCCTTGAACCATACTTTGTTAAGTAGGACACCCAACCACTAGGCGCAACGAGCTGATGAACCATCATATTTCCCAACAAACTACCTATGCATGTTGATACCCTTACCACAAGGCATCTAGAATTATTATTATTTTGCCACCCCTAGGAGTAAAGGCTAATAGGACTAAGAAAATAAACTTTGGCCTGAGGCTCCTCCTTCCCATGCGAGTCACCATCACCTAGATGTCCCAACTACAAACAAGATCTCGAAAGGGGAGATTTGAAAATACTTTTGCCATGATCTCACTTGAGTCCTTGATGCAGTTTTATGTCATGAGACCTTATCCTAAATGGGACGTGATTAGACTGTGGGTCCTAGCCGGCCTCCTTGTTGTTTTCTAGCTAGGGTTCCTCAACTTGATTATTGTACATGCGCCGAAAGATGTGGCAAGCCTGTGCGTGTTTCCGGAGGATTCAAATATATGCTATAAGTATATGTGTGTGGTGTTGGAGCATATCCCAATTTTGGGCAAGCATGTGAGTTGTCATGCATCCTCTAGTGGAACCTGAACAAGACAAGCAAAAATCAATTAGTGGCTTTGAAAGCATGGAATAACAACTATTATTAGCTTAGTTTATATATGTGCTACACCAAGTTTCGGACACGAAATTTTTAACTCTCACAACAAACAGTTGAACTGATTTCCATATCCAGGCAGGTCATGAGGAA
The DNA here is from genome assembly GCA_947311845.1 of Poa pratensis. NCBI lineage: Eukaryota > Viridiplantae > Streptophyta > Magnoliopsida > Poales > Poaceae > Poa > Poa pratensis. Next base: position 35,146,958 of record CAMZMU010000103.1, on the reverse strand, counting down.
GAGTTGAATTATACTAGAACATCAAAGAAAAGTCATGGATCTCAGCAAGACAAAAAAAATGAACGCACAAAAATCAACAAGAGTTGAATTATACTAGAACATCAAGCATCTGGGTTGTCATGCATCCTCTAGTGGAACCTGAACAAGACAAAAAAAATGAAACAATTTGTGGCTCTGAACGCACAAAAAATCCACTGATATAACTTGGTATATATGCTACACAACTTTGAGAAAAGGAAATTTCAACTTTTAGAGCAAACAGTTCAACTGCTCTCCACACATGCAGGCAGGGTCATGAGGAGGAGTTGAATTATACTAGAACATCAAAGAAAAGTCATGTATCTCAAGGCATGTAAGAGCATCTCCACTCGGGGCGCCCAAATGGCCGCCCAAAGGCTTTTGGGGCGTGCCGGACAAATTTTTGCTTCCACTCGCGGCGCCCAAAAGCAAATTTCGTCCGGAAGCGCCCAGTTTTGTTTCCGGCAGCGCCACATGAAGCCCTTAGAATGGGGAGGCCTTGGGCGGCCCCGGACACAAAACTTTGTCCGCTCCTTCCAATCAGCAAACTCCACGTACCTCTCCCCTCTCACTCTACTCTATCCTCTGTCACCCCACGTCCCAATCTTTTATCTCACATGCATCGGGAGAGAGCAGCAGTAGCAGAACACGCCCACCACCACACCCCCGCCGGCCGCAGCATCGCTGCCGGGGCGCCCAGCAGCAGCACGCCGGCGCCTCCAGCTCGCCCGCCATGTCCCGGAGCTCGCCGCCGTGTCCCGGAGCATGGAGGTCGAGGAGCAGCCTCCCGGCGGCAGCACGCCAGCGCCTCCAGCTCGCCCGCCGTGTCCCGGAGCTCGCCGCCGTGTCCCGGAGCATGGAGGTCGAGGAGCAGCCTCCCGGCGGCGGCACGACGAGCAGAGGGGAAGAGGTGGCTGCGTGCCCGCGCTGAGCTGAGCACAAGGAGCCCGAGGTCGTGCTGCTTGGCCAGGCTGACGCCAATGTCGCCCTCCCTCTCCATGCTTCTCCCTCCCGTGCGCACGGCCAGAGCCGCGCCCAAGGACGTCCAGCGGCCACCGGCTCCTCGCCGCCTGCTACGGATGCGCCTCGCCGTGGTTGCAGAGCAGCAGGTCGCTGTCGTCCACGTCCTCCCCGTGCGCCCGGCAGCCGCCACGCTCGACCACGGGCTGCCCGCTCTGCCACTCCCGCGTGGCCGTATCGACCCGAAGGACGTGCTGCTCCTGCCCGCGTCGACCCTGGGCGTGCTGCTCCTGCCCAAGGAGGAAGACGCGGCCTCCTTCGCCGCCGTCCTGGAGGACGCAAGTGACAACGCCATCCTCCACGTCCTACGTCCATGGCGAGGTGTCGCGAGGCTCGTGCCCACCGCACACCGCAGCGCCGGCGTGGTCCAGCTCGACTCCACCGGGTCATGCGCGCCGGTGCCGGCGTCGGCCTGCTGCTGGCCGTCCACGCCCATCAGCTGTTTGTGAGAATGTCTAAACAAAATATGATGGCAGAAAAAAAGAAAAAGAAATGGCATTGGGCGGTGCGACTGGGGAGAGCGACGCTCCATATAATTTATCCGTCCGGACACGCCCCAAATCACTCATCCGGACACCGTTTGGGCGGCCGTTTGGGCTCTCCAAGTGGAGATGCTCTAAGAGTGCACTAGTTAGCTTGCTAGGTTGGATTTCCATCATCAGGACAGAAAACAACATTGCTTGTTGCTGAGGAGTTGATCAGTCCCCCTCCCCTAACTAGCTCGCTAGCTTGTCCACAAGGGAAGCAAATGGAGTGAGTCAATGTCTTGTCTCCTTTGGAATCATGTCAAGACCCTCTTAGGGCATCATCCTCATGTGAGTTGTACTTAAGTACTACCCTCTCTCCCTTGTTTCATGGTGCTGGGCCCTCACTGCACCAGCCAGTCAGGGCTCAACAGGGCAGTGCCAAGGTTTTAGTAGCCCTAGGAGTGAGCGCTATGATTAGAAAGGAAGATGCCATGCTTAAAATTAAGCTGTGACACACATCTATCTATTTACAACGCAAAGATGAAAAGTGCACGTACCTTGGGTGGAGTGGACTCCTGATCATTTGGTCTGATGAAGGAAAGCTTGCCCGCTTTATCGGTATCTGTACTTTGCATCCTGCCTGTCACCGCTTGTGTTGTTTTTGTGGCACAGCTCCTCATATCTTTTTCCACGGGGGCTCTCAGCTCAGCTCAGCTCAACTGGGTGATTGCTGTTCGTTTTGGTTGGTTGCAGGGTCTGTAGCTAGTACTTGATGCATGTATGGTAATCTATCAAAGTATCTATCTATCTGATAAAATATCCTTTTTCCTGTTCACTGAAATTCGAGTTAATAGCACTTGTCGAGTTGTGTGACCAAATAATCACATTCTGGAGAAGTGTGACTTAAGTGCACATTGACGTTGAGTTGTGTGACCGCGGGTGCCATTAACTCCTGAAATTCAGCACATTTCACACCTTGTAATAACACTACTTTTGCTTGTGATGTGCCAAGTGTGAATGTTGACCTACTTTCAGTTGGCTAAGCACTTTGGCTGGCAGAAAGACAGTGCGGTGCGGTGCCATCCACCCTGGCACACCTCAGAGTTTACTGATAAGTTGCGCTGGAGCCTCACATCATATCTTCAGATTAATCTCTCCCTGGCTAGGGTTCAGATCTTCATGCATGCATGATTAGTGCTGCGGGTAGAGTATGAGGCTGCTTAATCAGCCAGACTGGTCCAAAACTAACTCTAGCTAGCTAGCTAGCTTGGCCCGTTAATCAAGCCACAAAGCTATCTTATTTTTGAGATGCTTTCTACCGCGTACGGAGAGCTAGCAATCTATACTTTCTATAATGGCACTTGTGGAGTAAGTAACAATGCCAAATTGGCCACTAGTGCTAGCTAGTGTGCTGCTGATTAGCGCCTGCATATGTAGGTTTGTTAGTCGTGGGATGCAGTCATGAGGCGTACGTCTAAGCTCTAAAGCGCTTGTCGGTGCTGATGAAGCTAGCTGCCATCCATCCAGCTTGAGTTGCTTGCAAGGCAGAGGAAGAACATCAGGGTGACGAGCGAATTAAAGCGAGTAAAATATCGGAGATAGGCCGATGCTGCACCAGCAGGAACAGGCAACAAACACTGAGATAGAAAGGTAAAAATGACAAGGTGAAGAAAGGAGATGACAAAGGTATATATCAGCGATGGTGTGTTCACTCACGGTCACAAATCACATGTACTGATGTGCCACGAGATGCTGAGCATGGAGCTGCTGTGACTGTGAGTGTGTTGGCTTGGCTTTATCTTCGTCAGTTTTCTTCTTGAGGTTGAGGGATGATCTTCGTCAGCTTCGCGGCCACCTGAACTGGTACATGGCGGAGGCCTTTTTTTCGTCTCGGCAAGGCCCAGCCCAGGCCTGACTACATGGCGCTTCTCACTGATTCCTCGGGCCTGGCCTTGTCTCCGGCCCGTAAGGCCTTCCCCGGGCACCCGCCGGTTCAACTTCGGAGTGGGAGCTGTTTAAAATGTTCGTCTATTTGAATTTTTTAAAAAAATTAAAAAGTTTGTGGGTTTAAAAAATGTTCACAAATTTGAAAACATCTTCACGAATTAATTTTTTTTCAAAATTTTGAAAAACAAGGCAAATCCTATTTGTCGTGTACTGCGTGCGTTACCTAGATCCGTGCATGTTTTCTGGGCCTGGCCCATTTATCTCTGAATACTTCTCTTTTTCTTTCTCACATGCTACATGAGGTTGAGCGTTGAGGTGCTCCGGCTAATAAGAGTGCAGGGTTGGGGCGGGTTTTAAAAATGTTCACAGCTCAAATAGATTTTTACGAGTTAAAAAAGGTACATGCACGGATTAAAAAAAAATTCATCGGGTTCAAAAAAGATAAGATCACGGATTAAGAAAAGTTCAAGGGGCAACCAAAGTTCATATTTTAAAAAATATGGGTTAAAAAAGTGCTCATGGTTTGAAAACAAGGTACGTTCTCAAGTAAAAAAAATCGCGGGTTAAAAAAACTGTCCACTGCTCAAATAGATTTTTAGGAGTTTAAAAAAATGGTCGCATGGTTTGAAAACGTACATCCATGGATTAAAAAAATGTTCACCGGGTGAAAAAAAATAATACAATCACGGATTTATAAAAAGTTTGAGGGTTAGCAAAGTTCATATTTTAAAAAAGTTCATGGGTTCAAGAAAGTGTTCACAGTTCGAAAAAAAGGTAAGCTCACAGGTTCAAAAAAAAATCACGGTTTAAGAAATGTTCACGTCTCAAGAAGATATTTATAGTTTAAAAGGTATTCTCATGGTTCGAAAAGGTACATCCATGTATTCAAAAAAATATCACCAGGTTCCAAAAAATACGATCACAATTAAGAAAAGTTAAAGGGGCAGCGAAAGTTCATATATTTAAAAAGTGTTAATGGGTTTTAAATGGTGTTCACAGTTCAAAAACAAACTATGTTCACAGATTCAAGAAATGTTCGTGGTTTTTAAAAAATGTTCACAGCTCAAAAAATATTTCGAGTTAAAAAGTGTTCGCATGGTTCGAAAATGTTAAAATTGTTTCTCCGGTTAAAAAATATACGATAACGGATTAAAAAGTCCAAAGTTCCAAGAAAATGCGATACATGATTACAAAAGTTGAAGGGCCTGCAAAAGTGGGAACGCAGATTCGAAAAAATTCAGCAGGTTCGAAAAAATGTTCATGGTCCGTCAAAGCATTTATAAAGATTCACAGATATCAAAAACATTTTCACGGGTCCCAAAAATGTTCACGGTTGGACATGCTTGAATGTTAGAAATATTCATAATCCCAAGTTTTGAATGCAATAGCTTTTGCGTACAACAACGCTCGTGCCAAACCGGTACGTATGTGAGGGGCTGAGGGCAGAAGCGATCAGGCGATCTCAAGGCTGCTAGGGTTTCGTCCGGCCGCCGGCGACGCCGCCGGTCTTCTGCGCCTCCGATGGCCTTTTAGGTCTTGGAGGGGCGGCGGACCCCGGCCTCTCGCCGGCGGGAGGGTTCCCGTTTACAGTTTGTTATAGTTTTTGTGTCTTCATCCGGGTGGTGAAGCGGCGGCTACATCCCGGTGTCAGAATAAGGTGGGATCTTGTCCGTTTTCGTGTTCGTTCGTGTGGTTGCAGGTCAGATTATCCGATCTATGGTTCTCATCTTTGGCGATGGTTAATAATCTGGTGCGCTGGCCCTTTGGGGTCTTAGCACGACGACTTCCCGTCTGTCTACTACAACAAGCTCTCCTACGACAAGCTTTGCCTGACTCCGGGAGGAGGACAGCGGCGCGCCTTCGGCTCGCTCCAGTGTCAGTAGTCGTCGCTAGGTGGTCGATTGACCTATTTGTAATTTTTATTACTTTTTTGGATCTTTTGTACTGCTACGGATGATTAATAGATGGGTGGTCTTTTTCGAAAAAAAACAACGCTCGTGCCATTTTTTTCCAGTGAACAGAGCACGTAGTTTTTTTTAACATCGCAAAGCACGTAGGTAATTTCCATGTTTTTTCTTAGTTCGTAGTGTGGCAGTTGCTAACGTTAAATGGGCCAGCCCAATTAGGTTGCTAGTGGGCGGCGATAGTACTAGCGCACGCAAATGGCGGAGAATAGGAGGTCCCCCAAAACAAACTCGCTGGTCTCCTCAACCCGCCTCTCTCCCGTCCAGCCCATCCGACCACGATGAGCAAACCGGGCGGTGCCCCGGCGGCGGGGCCACGGCGGGCCCGACGGCGGCTGCCGCAGCAGCCGCGGCGCAGAAGCAGAGGGCGCTCCTCCAGAAGGCCGACGCCGACATCGCCAGCCTCGTCGACAACTTCTCCCATCTCATCAACATCGCCCGCGTAAGCCCCTACCCCCACCTCTCCCCGGTGTCCTCGCATCCTGGCTAGCTAACCCTGTCCCTAACCCTGCGGCCTTCCTCGTCCTGTCAGGTCAACGACCCGCCCGTGCGCAACACCCAGGAGGAGTTCCAGATGGAGATACGCGCCTCCCGCATGGTAACGGCGACGGCTTAGCTCACTCGCTGCCCACCATCTGTTCGGTCATTTGTTTCTTTCCACTGGGTTTCATCTAGTCATGCCAAAATTTGGAACGTTCTTGTTAGTTGACTCCAGTGCTACATGATTAGTTCCTATGCCGTAATATCCATATGTTGTAATTTGGCGATGCCATATCCAGTGGCAACTAGACATTATGAGCTAGTGTAATTTTGGCACCAGCCAGAGTGAGAAACTCAGATCTAACCAGGCCATGATCCTAGAAATGTAGCTCGGGATTGTGACACGTAATCCTGCAATTGACATGGTGTGGAGATGAGAAACTCAGCATGAGAGAAAGAATTGTGCAGTCGTGATGTTGCTACGGTGAAAGTGCAGATGCTACATTCAGGGAGGATATGATGACAACAGAGATCAGTCAAACTAAGTCTATATGTGCAGGGTAAAATTTCAGAAATATTAATAAAAGATAAAGCATGGAAATGCCTTGGCTCAATGGCCCCGGCTCCTAGTAGATGGCCTTTTAATGGTTATTTTTGTCACCATGATTAGTGCCGCGATTGTAACTAATCAAAACACTTCTTTTCCTCTACGGATACTATATAGTTGCAACTGATTTGATGTCTATGTTGTACTGCAGCCTACTGTGTTTTGAGTTAATTCTAGAATACCACCAAATCTTGTACTCCCTCCGTTTAAGTGTATTGGGCCCCTAATGAATTGCACCGTGACTAAGGTTGGTTTCTACTGGTTCCAATCAATCTTCTCTTTTTTACATGCATTGGTGGCACGGGAATCTTGGGTTGTTCCGTACATGCACTGGTCATGGTCCACCAATTTATTAGCCTAATTAATTGATTCGGGCCTTATTCCTTGTTTGTTTTGGAACAAATAGTTTTTCATAAGAGGCCTAATACACCTAAACGGAGGGAGTATTATTCTGGACTTCATCTTCTTTGGTTGACGAATGATGTTTACTGTTGTCCAGGTACATTCAGCGGACTCTCTGTTAAAACTAGTGTCAGAACTGAAGAGGACAGCCATCTTTTCTGGGCTTGCTTCTTTGAGTGAGAATGTTGATAGGAGGATTGAGGTGCTCAGTAAGCAGGCTGAGGGGACAGAAAGAATGCTGGAGAGAATTGGCCAGGAGGCAGCAGCGAGTCTTAAGGAGTTGGAGGCACATTACTACTCATCTGTTGTGCGGACTCCGCTCTGCGATTGAGGTGAATAATCTTTGTCTGACAAAAAAAAGTGTGTTAAAGATGATTCCTTACAGTGACTGTCAAACTGTTACATTTACCTTTAGCGTCAATTAACTGAATCAAGATTTATATATGCTTGGTACAGTAGTTTAACAAATGGTACGATATATGTTCTATAGCAACATTTGCAATCAATAATCTAAGGAAATACAACCTAGTCGTTCAAGGACTTCATGCCTCGACAGTAGACACAATCAGACTTTGAAGTAGAAGAAACCACAACCAAACAATTAAGACTAGTATTCAATATTGGTTGTTGTTGCTTGATACTTCACGAATGGTATTTTAAATTCCTTTACAACTACCTGCGCAACTGCGCTTCATCCTTCGGTTTTGCTGGGATGCATTATGCTTACCTTTTAGATTCGTCTTGTTGATCAATAAAAAACTGTTAGCGAAGCTTTCTGTCTCATGTTTCCCTTTTCGTTTTTGTTTTTTCATAATCTAAGCCTAGGTTATCAGTTGATGACTTACTGGTTACAATTAACAGTCGAAGAAGTGAACTGATGAATAGTTCATGACGAATCAAGTGTCCAACCATGGTATCTTCTAGGAAAATACAAAAGTTCATGTTTTTCTGCAATTACTAGTTAACAACATGGCAGCTATCGGCTAAGTTGAAGAACTTGCTGCTGGCATATACAGTAACCTGAATGCTTTTTCTTTATAAAATAATTCTTCTAGGGAAATTTAAAACGAAAAACCTGCATACTGAAATTATGGAAGCTGTACCAGGGCAACGAGCCTTACACCTGAACTCTTTTACCCGTTCCTTAAATGTTGAGCATATGTTCTTTTGACATGAATTTGATTTTTTACTAGTGACTGCAAACACTATACCAGAAAAGTCTCTGTCGTTAACTTTATACCGGCAATTCATGGTTTCAGGATGTCTCTGGCTCCCAGCTAATGGCAGAGTGACCCTAGAGAAGCTGTGCAAGGAGACATAGTCGATGTATGTTCTGTAAAAATGACTTCAAATTGTTTAGGTCGAGAATGAATGTAATCATTCCCAATGATGTTGTGTTAGTTGTTGAGATAGCATTCTAATTCTAGCTTCATCTGTTTTCTTCTTCTGATTTCTAGTTATTTTTCAGAAGGTTATACTATGATTTCTACTTATGCAAGGTGTTGTGTTCTGCTCCTTTTCTGACCGTGTGCTACTCCATTTTTTTATTTCATTACAACTGTGTTGCTACAGGACGATAGCCAAAAAGGCAATCTTATTAGAGCATCTCTAGCAGAACCCGCAAAAGGGGCAGACCTGCAAAATTCCGGCGAGTTTACGGGTTTGGTGCTCGTTTTGGGCCAGACCAGAGCCTGCATATTTAGCCCAGCCCGCAAACGTTTTGCGGGGCCCGAGAAACGAAGCGGCGAGCCCGTATTTAGCCAGATTGCGACCGCTGATGCGGGTCGAAATCCCCACTCCTCCTCGCACGCATCGAGAAATCCACCCGCCCCTCCGCCGTCTCCGACGAGCAATCCACCCGCCCCTCCCGCAGATCCGGCGTCCCCGAGCCGCCATGGCGCCGAAGAGGGAGGCTACTCCGCCCCTCCCGGCGACGACTCCGAGTTCGGCGGAGACTTCTCCTCCGAAAAGCGGGCGCAGGTCGCCCACATCGACGGCGCCCGGAAGCGCGGCTCCCGCAAGTACAAGCTCGGGGAGCCGATTCCGGCCGGGTGGAACGTCCGCAAGTTGCCGGAGTTCGACCGGCTCCGACGCGAGCGCGAGATTGAGATCCGTCGCCGCCAGCAGCTGCGCCTCCGCCACGGCGAGGGCAGCTCCTCCGCGGGCGCCAGCAGCTCCTCCGCGGCCCCAGGTGCTCCGCCGCCGGAGGACTACTGTGAGGGCCCCTCAGATTTACCAGTCCGAGGTGCCCACGTTATGTAAACAGATCACGATCCCAATGATCAGTGCATCGCGATCACATAACCAACATGGTATACAGAGTTACATCATCCAACTCGATTAGTACAAGACTTACATAAATGGTGGTCACACGACCAAGCCTGCAACCATCGTCACGCAGGACAGAATTAACTACAATATAGCGGAAGCTTTCGGCTAGTGTCGGCCCTCGTCACAACCGGACGCATTCCCACAGAGCAGTTGACCGGTGACACTCAGTTGGCGTAGTCGTCGGCGTACTCCTCATCTTCGGCGTAGGTCTTCTCGTTGAAAATCTGGACATTGGAATATCCAGGGACACAGCCATGAGTACAATTACGTACTCGCAAGACCACCACCATGCTTAAGTTTTCATGGTAATGCAACAAAAGCGTTTTCGAAAACTGGGATAGCTGCTATATATGACTATAGGGCTTAATTTTCGCAAACGATGCTTTTAGACATAGAGAATACGACATCTCTATATCTTTGTTAAAAAGAAACATTTAGAGATAGAATTCTCTTTTGTAGAGATCGCCGGAACTATCTCCACATCTTTGTAAAACACTTTGTAAAACTTTTCAAGGACACTAGGATGAGGATACCCCTTTTTCTTTCCACGAGATCCGACTGATTGACTCCCCGAGACCAACCATCTTTTCTCAAATTCCGTACCTCCCAGGTACCTTTCTGATTCTTCTTTTAGTTCAAAACAGAAAACAACTTTTCTTTTTTCACCAGTCGCCCAGTGTGGCCTTTGCAACCGTCCATGACCGCGGACGCGGCTATTCGAATAGATTTACACTCTGCAGAGGTGGTACACTTTCACCACAAGATTCGGATGGTCTGCCGTGGATCAACCACGGACTGTACAGAGACAGCATGCACACATCAGACGGCCGATCCTAACTTCCACTATGTCAGCGCTAGTATAAGAATATCCTCTTCGAGTGGGTTTGTTCTCCCCGGCACCAAGTGAGCTAGCCGTATCGATCCGGTTTCCCCTAGTCTCACACCGCCATGACAGGAGACCCACCGTTGCTTCCCGGTGGCACACGCAGTCCACACTTTGTATGCCCATTCCCTTGCAGCATTCGGTTCCGGGGACTCTAACCCCTTCTAGCCAATTGAGGAGTATTCGAATACTAACACCAACAAGCTTCCGCTAAGCCCCGTGCCCACTTTGAGGTAATGTGGTTGTACGGGTTAATTGTTCGGGCGGCAGCAGGGACTTCGTAAACAAACCTCCATCTCCGACTGCTCCCAGCAGCTCGGGTTTTCGTAAACTCACCGAATGCTCCCAGCACTTCGGGTTTTCATAAACATTTCCATTTGCTCCCAGCAACATGGGTTTTATAAAAACACTTTCTCGCCGATCGCTCCCAGCGACTCGGGTTTTCTTTCAAAAACATTTCATCAAATCCAGGCTCTCATCCTAAGGTTTTGAGGTAAGAGTATAAATATATACTACTAGAGAACATAATTTTCTTGATAGCGCCTTCAGTAGAAGGCTTCTCAAGTGAAGACTTAATTTTTATAACACCTATTATATTCTAGTAGATATCTTTGGCCAAACAACATTTTGTAAAATAGTTTTTGGGTGGCAAGATGCCACAAAGGAAATAAAACATGCATTATTTTATTTTGAAAAACAAAACATGCTTGTGAAAATAATAGGATTTCAGTAGAGTGGTGAGGTGGCTTGCCTTGCTCAGCAAAGTGTCCCTGGTCTTGTTCTTCTTCGTAGACAGGTTCAGCTCCCACGTACTGCTCCTCCTCTTGCGGTTCTAACGCATCGGAAAAATAAACGGAAACAACCGTCAATTCTAAAATGCGGGTTGACAACAATCTAAAGTAACTAAACCATACATCAATCACTTCCAACACAACAATCTCTGGATAATTGAATCTGAAACAATTACTAAACACACAATCAAGTCATGAAACAAACTAAGTGCAAACACTTGATGCTAAGATGAACATGCTCTAAAAATGAGTAGTGAGAGACACTTCAATACTTTTAGCATGTTTGAACTAGGTCAACCCAAGGTAGCTTAAGGTTCTGGACTTTAGATGGAAATATAATATTTCACAAAACAGTTTAACTAAAAACAGGGAATTAAAATAAGACTTCTATTAGTGGCCAAAATGCTGTTTTGAGGAAATAAGGCACAAGTCCTAAAATAATGTTCATAAAAATAAATCCTTCTACCACAGTGTTCCTAGTAATCAAACCAAGCTATGGGAGTTGGATTTGCATCAGAAACTATCACCAAGAACAAGATGATAGTTTCTGTTTTAGGAATCTCCTGCATGCAAGGTTAATTGCTATGGCACGGTATTGATTTTATCTTGCTGTAGGAATTGGATTCACTCGGTTTGGATAATCCTAGCTCGAGATATCTCAAAAAGAGTGGAAAACATACTTTTTATTAGATTTAAAGCTCAGCACAAAATATAATTTATTTTCAGACCAAACCAGCGCTGCATGATTAAGAAAACACATAGGAACAGTACAAAATTCAAATCACTTAGTTTGCATGCTCAACGATTTAATGGTGAATTAAAACCTAGAGCATAGTTAACAGGAATTAATAAAACAAAAATGGATTTGACTGAAAAAAAAAAGTTAGACGGGCCAGATCTGGAGCTGGGCCTGGAGGCCGGCCCAACATCGCACAGCAGCGGCTGCCTGCTTCCTCTCGACCATCAGCACACGGACGGAGGCAGCCATGGCGCTGAGCTTGGGTACCTCACCTAGGGTGCACGAAGGCTGAAGATGAGAATCTGGATGGAACATGGAGGTTGAGGAAAGGCCGGGGATGGCTTCAGTTTTTGCCGGGAAGCTCCAAAACGACGACGAGGGCGATGCCATCCGTGGTTGGCATGAGAGGGTGGCGGCAGCTCCGGTGTTCCTACAACGAAATGAAAATGTCTCTGAGCAAGATCTCAAGAAGGGGAAGAGAATGGAGAAAGAATGGAGAGCAGAGGATGTCGGAGTCGGCCGCGAAAAGCAGGGCAAGATCTCGAAAACAAGATGGGGACCTCGTGCTCTTCACGCACAGGGAGCAAGAGGTTGTCTGTGCTTTGGTGGAGGGGAAGAGTGAAGGTAGGAGAGTGTGAATGGCAAGGTTAAGGCACGGGAGACGGCTCATAGCTTCTTATCCAAGCCGATGCCGGTTCATGGTGCACTAGATGCATGGGCTTGTCAGAGGAGGGGCAGGGGGCTGCTATTGGGCGAGGGAGGCGGTGGAGGAGCGTCTGCTCGAGCTACAGCACGCTGTGGGCACAGGTTTCGGGCAGGGAGTCGTTGCCTTGGGTGGAGATAAGGCAAGGTCAAGTCCTGCCTACCAAGTGCTCGATGAAATGCCAAAGAGAAAAGGACAAAGAGATGCTGCGCTAGGGTTTTGACCAGGTCGTGGCTTAAGGGTTTCCAGAGGTGTTGAGGTCCAGTGCACACTCTAAACAACATGTTGGACAAGGGGATAGGAGTAAAACACGATGTGGCCATGCATGGCATCATTGCCACGACCACCTTCTCTCTCACTCGTTCTACACGAGTCAACTGCGGTAAAAAATCTTAGACATGTTTGAGGGGGTGATTAGATGGCCTAGGGAGGGTTGGGTGAAGCAAAAAGGAAGATTAGAAGAGGATTAGGGCAGGTTTGGGTGTTGTTAGAATTTCAGAAACTGTAAACGTGATGGTCTCAAAACCAACATGGTTAGGTGACCAAACAATCCAAAAGATGAGTAATAAGCATGCAGAGGTGATGTACTATCTATGGGGATCGCAAAGGTCACAAATGCGCAAATATACAAGGAGGTTTGAAGGGTTTTGCAAGGGGTCGAAAAGAGAACAAAATAACAGTTTCAGAAAAATGCAGTTTTCAGACTTGGTGAAAATTCTAAGTTCCAGGAAACTGTTATCATGATGGTAACAAAACCATCATGGAAACAAGACCAAATGGACGAAAGAGTCCAGAACAAAGGTACAGGGATGAGGTGCTATCTATGTTGATCACAGTGGTCACGAATGCACATCTTTGCGGGAAGGTTTGGATGGTTTTGGAAAGAGATAAAAAGATAACAAAATAACAGGTTCAGAAAACTGTTATTTTGATGACACCAAAATCATCATGGTATAAGATTGATAAAAACATTCAAAGCTCAAATAAAACATAGGATGATACATAGGGTGACAAGTATTGATGAGGTGGTGGTGCATTTCCAAAATTATCAAGTTTAAAGATTTCGTGAGGCTCAAGATATGGAACCTTTTAACAGAAAAGAAGATAGGTCCAGAGAAGGTTTTGCCAAGTTTTATTCAAGAGTTTGAACATTAATTGCAAATATTTTTGAATAAAGTGGTCACATATGACCAAAGTAGTGTTGGGTAATTTTTCTAAGAATTTTGGAAATACTTTTATTCACAAAACATTTTAAAAATCCATTTCTGGCCTTTTTGTAAATAAATTATAATAGATAAGAAAAGTCCCCAGAAATAAATATTTTTGAAAGGGGATGAGAGGGTATATCATATGGATAAAAAAAAATGTTTTTTTTTAAGAAATAACTCCTTTGAAAAGTATTTGATGTAACATGCGAAAACAAGGAAAACATGAGGCTTTTAGTATACACCAAAACATTGGAGGGAAAATAGGTTTAATGGTCAAGGCAAGAACATTGGCTATAGTAGTTGTGAAATACAAGTAAATTGGATGGCAAGGAAATTATATTGATCTCTAAAGGAATAAGAAGTGATTTTAGAAAGGATGCAAAGATAAGAATGATATAGCCACTAATTTGGAATGCCATCAAAAGGGCTTTTAAATAAGATGCTAGAGAGTTTCATAATACACGTCATAGCTTGGATGGAAATATAGATATGGAGCATGAGATCCATTGTGGAGCATAGATGAGAAGAGAAAGATTTGCCACAAAGGCTTGCCTCCAAAGTTGGAAGATTTTAATATCTAGAAAGATAGGTTAGGATATGATATGGATCTGATCCCTTCTTATAAAGTCATGTTATTTATAGGTTTTCAAAATATTAATTTCCAAACACACTGAAAAACAAACAAGTATGATAATTCCAAGATAAACCTAGGAAAAGATCACACCTCGAACAAGTCACAACAAGACAACAAGTTCACTTCAACAATCGTGTTTACAAACCAATCTCCAGAGTGTTTTTGTGAGTTAGTGATCAAGCAAGATCATGACAAGGTGTTTTTGGAAATTAGTTCAACTCAAACAACAAAGCAAACAAGGTCAAACAAAGCAATTGTGAAGTGAAACACAAGGATTGGTGAAGCATTTCAAAAAGTTTTTGTTGGTTCCAAATTTTGGGTCACTAATAACAAAGTTTTTCTTGCTTCCAAAATTTGGGACGTTACAGACCTTCCCCCTTAAAGAATCTCGTCCCGAGATTCCTAGCGAGTACTAGTAGGGTGTAAAAGTCAGACATGAGTCTTTGCCTTCTTCTCCTTCTTTAGTTCTTGTCGCTTACCCACTAACGAAGTGGTCTTCTCGAATCTTGATGACTTGAGGTTGTCAGGGTTTTCCTTGTTGAGGAGATGGATATCTTCACATGGCGCTTCAGGTTCTCGTAGTTGATGTTGGCATGCCGATGCAGTGTCTTGACCAGGCCACTTTGGGGAATTGGTATAGATCTTCCGTCTTTGTCTTCATTTTGCCTTTCTTATGAGTATCGTAGTTAGAAACGCATTTAGCTACTCTCTGGCCTCACGGGTGTCTCGTGTCCGTAGACTTGGATTACTTTTAGTTCATACTAGAAAAATGTTAGAAACGTCTATCCATATCTCTGGTTGCTTGGGGTTGGTCATGTTGATTCGCAGGTGCTTCCCCCTTTGATTCTTCTTGGCGTGTTGTCGGGTATATTGCCTTCAGTTTGAAGAGGGTGATTTGCAGTTGGTAGCTTTCTTGGCTTGAAGGCTTCATAAACTCCTTTAGTCCTCCTCGCTAGCACTTCTTCTCCTTAGCAGGGCTTGGGGTGAGGGAAAGTTAGCACAACTCTTGTTAGATGTTATCTAGAGTTAACCAAGGTCAGTTAAGGTTGTTATATGATAATCCTTCAGTCAGTTTCACGAGGTATGGCTTGCGTCATCTTCGGCTGAGTCTTGAATCTCCAGCTTCCTTGAGGGCTCTTGACATACTTGCACGAAATGGTGCATGAAGACCGGTAGTTGACTTGCATATTAGATTGCAGAATCTTGAGTTCTCAGGTTGGAGTTGAGTGTCTTCGGTATCTTGCACTCTCTAGTAGAAGATGAAGTGGATGAAAGGGAGAAGTTTCCCGAAAAGCTTTGTAGGTCAATGTTTTGTTAAGGTGCAAAAGTGCAACTAGGGTCAAAGGGCCAAAAGACTTTGCAAAAAGAGTAGGAAGGGTTTTTAAGCAAGACAAAGTTTGGTTATTTGTGTTTGCCAACAAGGCGTGATTGTGGAACTCACAAAGAGACATTACACAAACAACACACAAACAAGCAACAAACACGCAATCAAACAACAAGCAAGGTACATTTAGTACCGACAGCGTCTAATACTCGGGTAGATGGGGGTAACTCCAACCTATGGGTTTTGGGTTTAGGGGTCACATGGTTGCTGAAGTCCTCATTTCATTACCCTTGGCTTCTGCCGGAAAGGTTGAGATTCTGGAGGTTGCCGATGGCGGAACCTTGTTGGGGTCGAGTCGAGGGAGTGAAGGTGATATGGCATTCTGGTCTTGCATTCTGCACATTCCAAAAGGATTTGGAGGTCTTGGCTTTGTTGTCATCGACGACCTTGGTCTTGCGGACTGTGCATTTGAAGGCTTCTTGCGGCATTATAATTTCTTGATAACGAGCTTCTCCATCTGGGTGCTAGCTACTTAGGTCTTACTTGGGTTTATCGTCAAGCCTAAACAAGTTTTGAGTAGGAACAAGAGAGTAGAGAAAACTCTTTTGAAATACTTGAAATTAGAGAGGTAAGATCAAGAAATTTTTGAGAATAGGTGAGGAGTGGAAACCATACTAGCTTACCTTGAAGAAAATAGAATTTTGTATAAATAGGTTTTAGCAAAATATTTCCTTCCTAAGCTAACGACCATGCTAACTAAGGTCTCCTAAGGTCAACGATGGCTCTGATACCAAGTCTGTGAGGACCCTCAGATTTACCAGTCCGAGGTGCCCACGTTATGTAAACAGATCACGATCCCAATGATCAGTGCATCGCGATCACATAACCAACATGGTATACAGAGTTACATCATCCAACTCGATAGTACAAGACTTACATAAATGGTGGTCACAGGACCAAGCTGCAACCATCGTCACGCAGGACGGAATTAACTACGATATAGCGGAAGCTTTCGGCTAGTGTCGGCCCTCGTCACAACCGGACGCATTCCCACAGAGCAGTTGACCGGTGACACTCAGTTGGCGTAGTCGTCGGTGTACTCCTCATCTTCGGCGTAGGTCTTCTCGTTGAAAATCTGGACATTGGAATATCCAGGGACACAGCCATGAGTACAATTACGTACTCGCAAGACCACCACCAGGCTTAAGTTTTCATGGTAATGCAATAAAAGCGTTTTCGAAAACTGGGATAGCTGCTATATATGACTATAGGGCTTAATTTTCGCAAACGATGCTTTTAGACATAGAGAATACGACATCTCTATATCTTTGTTAAAAAGAAACATTTAGAGATAGAATTCTCTTTTGTAGAGATCGCCGGAACTATCTCCACATCTTTGTAAAACACTTTGTAAAACTTTTCAAGGACACTAGGATGGGATACCCCTTTTTCTTTCCACGAGATCCGACTGATTGACTCCCGAGACCAACCATCTTTTCTCAAATTCCGTACCTCCCAGGTACCTTTCTGATTCTTCTTTTAGTTCAAAACAGAAAACAACTTTTGTTTTTTCACCAGTCGCCCAGTGTGGCCTTTGCAACCGTCCATGACCGCGGACGCGGCTATTCGAATAGATTTACACTCTGCAGAGGTGGTACACTTTCACCACAAGATTCGGATGGTCTGCCGTGGATCAACCACGGACTGTACAGAGACAGCATGCACACATCAGACGGCCGATCCTAACTTCCACTATGTCAGCGCTAGTATAAGAATATCCTCTTCGAGTGGGTTTGTTCTCCCCGGCACCGAGTGAGCTAGCCGTATCGATCCGGTTTCCCCTAGTCTCACACCGCCATGACAGGAGACCCACCGTAGCTTCCCGGTGGCACACGCAGTCCACACTTTGTATGCCCATTCCCTTGCAGCATTCGGTTCCGGGGACTCTAACCCCTTCTAGCCAATTGAGGAGTATTCGAATACTAACACCAACAAGCTTCCGCTAAGCCCGTGCCCACTTTGAGGTAATGTGGTTGTACGGGTTAATTGTTCGGGCGGCAGCAGGTACTTCGTAAACAAACCTCCATCTCCGACTGCTCCCAGCAGCTCGGGTTTTCGTAAACTCACCGAATGCTCCCAGCACTTCGGGTTTTCATAAACATTTCCATTTGCTCCCAGCAACATGGGTTTTATAAAAACACTTTCTCGCCGATCGCTACCAGCGACTCGGGTTTTCTTTCAAAAACATTTCATCAAATCCAGGCTCCCATCCTAAGGTTTTGAGGTAAGAGTATAAAGATATACTACTAGAGAACATAATTTTCTTGATAGCGCCTTCAGTAGAAGGCTTCTCAAGTGAAGACTTAATTTTTATAACACCTATTATATTCTAGTAGATATCTTTGGCCAAACAACATTTTGCAAAATAGTTTTTGGGTGGCAAGATGCCACAAAGGAAATAAAACATGCATTATTTTATTTTGAAAAACAAAACATGCTTGTGAAAATAATAGGATTTCAGTAGAGTGGTGAGGTGGCTTGCCTTGCTCAGCAAAGTGTCCCTGGTCTTGTTCTTCTTCGTAGACAGGTTCAGCTCCCACGTACTGCTTCTCCTCTTGCGGTTCCAACGCATCGGAAAAATAAACGGAAACTACCGTCAATTCTAAAATGCGGGTTGACAACAATCTAAAGTAACTAAACCATACAGCAATCACTTCCAACACAACAATCTCTGGATAATTGAATCTGAAACAATTACTAAACACACAATCAAGTCATGAAACAAACTAAGTGCAAACACTTGATGCTAAGATGAACATGCTCTAAAAATGAGTAGTGAGAGACACTTCAATACTTTTAGCATGTTTGAACTAGGTCAACCCAAGGTAGCTTAAGGTTCTGGACTTTAGATGGAAATATAATATTTCACAAAACAGTTTAACTAAAAACAGGGAATTAAAATAAGACTTCTATTAGTGGCCAAAATGCTGTTTTGAGGAAATAAGGCACAAGTCCTAAAATAATGTTCAGAAAAATAAATCCTTCTACCACAGTGTTCCTAGTAATCAAACCAAGCTATGGGAGTTGGATTTGCATCAGAAACTATCACCAATAACTAACTAAAAATCGTACAAGTGCTACTGGTCCGAAAAACCAACAAGATGATAGTTTCTGTTTAAGAATCTCCTGCATGCAAGGTTAATTGCTATGGCAAGGTATTGATTTTATCTTGCTGTAGGAATTGCATTCACTCGGTTTGGATAATCCTAGCTCGAGATATCTCAAAAAGAGTGGAAAACATACTTTTTACTAGATTTAAAGCTCAGCACAAAATATAATTTATTTTCAGACCAAACCAGCGCTGCATGATTAAGAAAACACATAGGAACAGTACAAAATTCAAATCACTCAGTTTGCATGCTCAACGATTTAATGGTGAATGAAAACCTAGAGCATAGTTAACAGGAATTAATAAAACAAAAATGGATTTGATTGAAAAAAAAAGTTAGACGGGCCAGATCTGGAGCTGGGCCTGGAGGCCGGCCCAACATCGCACAACAGCGGCTGCCTGCTTCCTCTCGACCATCAGCACACGGACGGAGGCAGCCATGGCGCTGAGCTTGGGTACCTCACCTAGGGTGCACGAAGGCTAAAGATGAGAATCTGGATGGAACATGGAGGTTGAGGAAAGGCCGGGGATGGCTTCAGTTTTTGCCGGGAAGCTCCAAAACGACGACGAGGGCGATGCCATCCGTGGTTGGCATGAGAGGGTGGCGGCAGCTCCGGTGTTCCTACAACGAAATGAAAATGTCTCTGAGCAAGATCTCAAGAAGGGGAAGAGAATGGAGAAAGAATGGAGAGCAGAGGATGTCGGAGTCGGCCGCGAAAAGCAGGGCAAGATCTCGAAAACAAGATGGGGACCTCGTGCTCTTCACGCACAGGGAGCAAGAGGTGGTCTGTGCTTTGGTGGAGGGGAAGAGTGAAGGTAGGAGAGTGTGAATGGCAAGGTTAAGGCACGGGAGACGGCTCATAGCTTCTTATCCAAGCCGATGCCGGTTCATGGTGCACTAGATGCATGGGCTTGTGAGAGGAGGGGCAGGGGGCTGCTATTGGGCGAGGGAGGCGGTGGAGGAGCGTCTGCTCGAGCTACAGCACGCTGTGGGCACAGGTTTCGGGCAGGGAGTCGTTGCCTTGGGTGGAGATAAGGCAAGGTCAAGTCCTGCCTACCAAGTGCTCGATGAAATGCCAAAGAGAAAAGGACAAAGAGATGCTGCGCTAGGGTTTTGACCAGGTCGTGGCTTAAGGGTTTCCAGAGGTGTTGAGGTCCAGTGCACACTCTAAACAACATGTTGGACAAGGGGATAGGAGTAAAACACGATGTGGCCATGCATGGCATCATTGCCACGACCACCTTCTCTCTCACTCGTTCTACACGAGTCAACTGCGGTATGAGGTGCTATCTATGTTGATCACAGTGGTCACGAATGCACATCTTTGCGGGAAGGTTTGGATGGTTTTGGAAAGAGATAAAAAGATAACAAAATAACAGGTTCAGAAAACTGTTATTTTGATGACACCAAAATCATCATGGTATAAGATTGATAAAAACATTCAAAGCTCAAATAAAACATAGGATGATACATAGGGTGACAAGTATTGATGAGGTGGTGGTGCATTTCCAAAATTATCAAGTTTAAAGATTTCGTGAGGCTCAAGATATGGAACCTTTTAACAGAAAAGAAGATAGGTCCAGAGAAGGTTTTGCCAAGTTTTATTCAAGAGTTTGAACATTAATTGCAAATATTTTTGAATAAAGTGGTCACATATGACCAAAGTAGCGTTGGGTAATTTTTCTAAGAATTTTGGAAATACTTTTATTCACAAAACATTTTAAAAATCCATTTCTGGCCTTTTTGTAAATAAATTATAATAGATAAGAAAAGTCCCCAGAAATAAATATTTTGAAAGGGGATGAGAGGGTATATCATATGGATCAAAAAAAATGTTTTTTTTAAAGAAATAACTCCTTTGAAAAGTATTTGATGTAACATGCGAAAACAAGGAAAACATGAGGCTTTTAGTATACACCAAAACATTGGAGGGAAAATAGGTTTAATGGTCAAGGCAAGAACATTGTCTATAGTAGTTGTGAAATACAAGTAAATAGGATGGGAAGGAAATTAGGTTGATCTCTAAAGGAATAAGAAGTGATTTTTAGAAAGGATGCAAAGATAAGAATGATATAGCCACTAATTTGGAATGCCATCAAAAGGGCTTTTAAATAAGATGCTAGAGAGTTTCATAATACACGTTCATAGCTTGGATGGAAATATAGATATGGAGCATGAGATCCATTGTGGAGCATAGATGAGAAGAGAAAGATTTGCCACAAAGGCTTGCCTCCAAAGTTGGAAGATTTTAATATCTAGAAAGATAGGTTAGGATATGATATGGATCTGATCCCTTCTTATAAAGTCATGTTATTTATAGGTTTTCAAAATATTAATTTCCAAACACACTGAAAAACAAACAAGTATGATATTTCCAAGATAAACCTAGGAAAAGATCACACCTCGAACAAGTCACAACAACACAACAAGTTCACTTCAACAATCGTGTTTACAAACCAATCTCCAGAGTGTTTTTGTGAGTTAGTGATCAAGCAAGATCATGACAAGGTGTTTTTGGAAATTAGTTCAACTCAAACAACAAAGCAAACAAGGTCAAACAAAGCAATTGTGAAGTGAAACACAAGGATTGGTGAAGCATTTCAAAAAGTTTTTGTTGGTTCCAAATTTTGGGTCACTAATAACAAAGTTTTTCTTGCTTCCAAAAATTGGGACGCTACAACTACGACCCCGAGCATTTCGGGGTCACGCTCGGGCCGGAGGACTTCGTCTCCGACGAGCAGATGGAGCGGCAGCTGGCGGCGACGATGATACGCTCCAAGTACGAGGAGGAGAAGGCCGCCGCCGCCAAGCTCGCCGCGGTGGTCAACCAGGGGCCCCTGGAGCAGGCGCTGGTCATCAGCACGCTGCCGCCCGTCGTCGACCTCGTCACCGACTCCGACGAGGAGTGAAGCTCATCCGCCGCTGCGTCGCCGCCGCGCCCATGGCTCCGGTGAGGAGCCGCATTTTGACCAGTAGGGTTTGATCGGCGGCGACCTAGGCTAGTGTAGATGTAGGCTAGGTTTGATCGGCGGCGAACTAGGCCGCATTTTGTGTAAGAATCAACTGCTGCTGCTGTCGAATATGAACTAGTTCGTTCCCGCGAATTCTCAAATTTCCAAATCGAAAAAATGCAGGTTGCGTTTGCGGGTTCTGTTCTTCGCTGCACGAAATACCGAGCAAAAACGCGAAAAACGCGACCCGCAAAATGCTTTGATTTTGCGGGTTCTGCTAGAGATGCTCTTATGAGATGCGAATTTGGTCTCCCTTGTCTCGTCAAATGTCAGTTCCAGGACACTCTGTCTGTACCTGAAGAATTGGTACGTGTCGTGTATGGAGTAGTCCACCGGGAGATTTTGTTTTCCCGTCCTTGATAGTACTCCTCCTTTCCTTTGGTCCGAGTCTTGGTCGTGAAGAAAACATGCGGGAGCTCTCTAGGCATGGCGTGTTCCTGCAGCAGCTAGCCCCGTCAGTGACACTTTCTTTTGTCAGTGTACTTGTTGGACTATGGGGGCTGACTGTACCTTTCGGCCGGCCGGCTTGTGTGAGTGACGAGATAGTCGGAAGCTGCAACTCTGACTGAAATCGATGCGTGATGGGGGAATCTCGGCCAGTGGCGTCGCGGTTGGAAAATGCCTGAGAAATGCTGTGTAGACGTTGATGGTGTACAGGTGCAAGGCAAAAGTTTACTGACTACAATTTACAGTCAACGAATGAAATAACTGCCCTTACGAATCGTTCATGAAGTTTAATAATTATTCAGGGAAGGTTGAAACGAAAACTTGCGCAACGAAATTATGGAAGATGTATCATACAGTAGCAGCACGACAAGCCTTGGACTTGGAGCGAAACTCCTTGACTTGCTCCTTTTTTTTTTTTTTTTTTTTTTGAACAAACACTTGACTTGCTCCTTAACTGCATGTTTGAGCATAGATACTTTTGAGATGAATTTGGTTCCTTGACTAGTGACTGCAAGCATTACTATGCAGACACATTTTAGTGTATACGTGCACTCTTTTTAGTCTGAATCTAGACAACTTGTTTACCAACTAAAACATCTTATATTGTGGAACGGAGGGAGTAGTTATTTCCAACGATGTTGTATCAGTTCCTCTAGTTTTTATTGGGAGTAGCGACCCACAAACAGCCACGTCATCCTTCTGGGGCCTGAAATACACCCGCGGCGATTTTGGTTTTTTCCTCTGGTCAAACAGTGCAAAATAGAAAATAGTTAAACAAATTACATTATAGCCAACATACAAATGTATATTTAGACATATTGATTAGCTAGTTACTAAAAAATACCTACAGACACAAGGTTTTGGCGGATTGTCAACTCGACGTTGTTGACAAACAATGGCAAATACAAGGGACCATCTAGAGCAAACAAGCCACTCAGCAAGAATCAGCCTTATAGAGACGAGAATTTAGACCAAGCAACTGTGACTTGCATCTTACAAGCGCCAACATTTAGCATGCCACAACTTCTACCGGCGTACTTTGGCATGAAAACAACATCATCCCATGTAGCTTCTTGTTCATCCCCTTCACACTGTGCAACGATGGAGATCTTGAGCTGTTCTCCATCAAAGGATCCAACCGATACAACACGCCGTGAAAGCTTGATCGTGCCATCATCGGCAACTGGCAATTTACCATCTCCGAAAATACACCGTTTAGACTAGATACATGCAAATTTAGACTAGCTTGAGATATCTTTTATAAACGGAGGTACAATTCGGATTTAGGAATGTCTACTTACTGATGTCGTCGTCATCATCGATGGCCCACCTCCGGCAAGCGTGGTAGTAACCAGCGTGGGTGGCCTCTTGGTCACACTTGTCCACGTTAGGGCTCCAACCTTCCTCGGCACATCTCCTCACCATCGTCGATCGATGGATCGCCGCGCGCGTACGGTGGTCACCCGCTTGGAACAAGAGCAGCGTTTATATAGGCACCGAGTTCTAATCGAATCAAAACGTGCAAGGTTTACCTAGTAATTAAGCAACGAGTCCTAATCGGATACGTTCTCCGGATTGAAGAAGTGCTCCGCGTCGTGTATGCGGCTATTCCACTGGGAGATTTTTCCTTTTCCGTCCTTGACGTTCCTTTTTTTATCCTTCACATGTGCATTGGCCACTGGCCTATTGACCTAGCCTACTTCTTGTGGTCTTTTGAGCTGGCCAGGTAGTAGTAATTTCTGTAAACTTGAAGTCCTAGAAGTATTTTTTTTATTTTTTTAGACCTCTTCGTAATTTGTAGCCTATCGCTGGAATGGATGCCGTTACTAGGTCCTTCGTGACTTTTTCCTGTTTATAAAAAAAATCAAAATCGAAAAACTATAACGACCCACAAACACCCATGTCATCACGTAAAAAAAAAACACACCCATGTCATCCTTCTCGAGCCCCTATCCAACCACGGTAAATTTAGTTTGTTGCTCTGAATAGACAATGCAAAAATAAAATAGTAAAACAATTTACGTTATAGCCAACATAGAAAATATTGATTTCAAACACGCTTTAAAATTGTGGAAAACTACTACATGGACCATCTAAAGCAAACCAAGCCATTCAGCAAGTTAATACGAGTATTCAGACGAAAGCAACCGTGACTTGCATCTTACAAGCGCCAACATTAAGCACGCCACAACTTCTAACGCCGTATTTTGGCATGAAAACAACATCATCCCAAATAGCTTCTTGTTCATCCCCTCCACATCGTGCCATGATAAACACCTTAAGCTCTTCTCCATTACCGAATCCAACAGATACAACACGTCGTGAAAGGTTGATCGTGCCGTCATCTGTGATAGGAAATTTACCATCTCCGACGGCAAGCAGGGTAACTTCCAAATCATCTATGTTTGAAGTACAAGCGGGGAATACACCTTGAAAACTACTTGGTGGCGAGGATGACCCACTAATGAGTCGCACACTGCTTGTCGCCTCGACAGAGTCTTCAATGTGATGAAATGAACACTGCAGCGTGCTATGCTTGCTAGCATAATCATGGTGAAAGGACAAAATCCGTTAATCTTGTTTTGACGTTTGATCACAACACTTGGAAGAATTTAACACACCGCTAAGTGTCTACAGGAAATATGACCATCTATATCAATAGATACTAGTGGATCACTCTCTATGCAAAAAGGGAAGAAAAGTAGTTGTCGGTCTTCAACGGGTGAAGAGAGAAGACGCTCTGCAGGGAAACCGGCCCCCAGGCCGGCCCAGGCTGGCCTCTAGGCCGGATGCCTCGGGTGGCAGGCCGGCCCCCAGACCGGCCCAGGCTGGCCACCAGGCTGGTTGGCTCGGGCAGCTCGCCGGCCCCCAGGCCGGCCAAGGATGGCCGCCAGGCCGGTTGCCTCGGGCTGCCCTCCGGCCTCCAGGCCGGCCCAGGCCGGCACCCAGGCCGGTTTGGTCGGCAGCTCGGCCAGCTCCCAGCCAGCCCAGCCCGGCCCCCAGGCCGGACCAGGCTGGTTCCCAGGCCGGCTGTCTCGGCAGCCCGACCGGCCCCCAGGCCGGCCCTGCTTCCTGCGTCGTCACTTACCCCTTCAACGGCCATATTTTGAAGGGGACTATATATACCTCTTCACCAACCTTTGGACAACTTGCTTGACCACATTGAAGAACACCATTAATTGCAAGCTCAAGATTTGATAGATCTCCCAATCCCTCCACCCAAACTCGTTGATACTTGGAGGATTGAAGGAGAAGCCCCGGATCTACATCTTCACCAAGCCGTTCTTCATTTCACCCTCATTCACTTGAGGGACCCTTGGCTAGGATTTCCATTAGGAAAACCTAGCTTCTTGTTGTACTCACTTGTTGTCTTTGTGACAGATTTATAGTTGTTCGGGAGCCCCCAATCCTCTTGTGGGTTGTGCCCCGGGTCGTTGTTGTAAGGGCTCCAGATTCCGCCTTGAAGGATTCCGATAGTGGAAGGTGAACCAAACCTTTGTGGTGCGGTTCATCGGAGAATAAGGTGACGTCTTTGTGGCGGTTGAGTTTTGACCTTTGTGGTAGCTCACACCTCTCCAACGAGATGTACTCCCCTAAAAAGGAGGAACTCGGGATTACATCCGTGTCTCCGCGTGCTTTCACTTCGGTTACTTCTATCCTTGTTTATAGTCTTTACTTCGTGTATCTTGTTTAGTTGCTAGCTTGTCATATAGGTAAATTCACCTTAGTTGCATATCTAGAGAATTTACCTTTTGTGTCAAGACTAATTTGAAAAAGTACTAAAATTGAAGTAGCACCTATTCACCCCCCCCCCTATGTGTCATACCGATCCTTTCACATGGTTGTAGGAACAATAAAGGGGTCCTTTTAATAACAAGACTAGAAAACTTAGGTCTATATCCTCGGTGTTAGTTGCACCTTTAACTTTGAGAACGATCTCGATGTTTTCAGGATCGATACAGGTCCCAATGGCACGTGTAGGACCTGAAAGCGCTAGATAGGGATGCTGCCACATACATCATTTGAGTAATTAAATATCACGGCAAAAAACACGATGAGGTGAAAAAAATATACAAATTAGTTATACCTCCTCGGTGATGGTTTGGCAGTTACTCCTTGAACAGGCGTAGATAATAACATGTTTACGACCGTCCAAGACATCTCGTGCGGTGACCATGCCAAACACGTCCATCGGCCACTGTAAACCTCCATGTATTGAGGCAATCTTGATAGAAAAGATCTGCAGGGTGTCTCTGGGGTGGTTGTTTCCACGAGGATTGTCGGTGTAACGCATGGCACGGATACGCGCTGCAACATATGTAGTACTGTTAGTCATATATATGTGAAGCCAGTTAGTATGCTAACATTAATATTACGATTGGGGAAGATCTACAACTTACTGATGTTGTCGGTGCCACACATCCGGCGAGCGTGGTAGGAACCAGCGCGGGTGGCCGCTCGGTCATACTTGTCCTCATTTGGGTACCAACCTTCTTTGGCCCATTTCATTTTGTACTTGTCCATTGTCGATATTGATTGTGTTCTTGGTTTGATCCACCTATGAACAAAAGCATATTTCATATATACATCGCTATGGATATGCGCCTTGTTCGCGGTAACGAGCTGAATCGAATACGTCCAAAAATACCTTGTAAGCAACGAGTCGTAATTGGATAGGCCGCATGTACAACAAGGGAAGCTCTACTATCCAGAAATTAGTTGGAAGTCCCCAAAATACAATACTGGGCTCTAAAAAAAAGTTAAAATTAATGTTGTCCTCGCTCAGATCCAAAAATAAGGGTTAAAGTTTTAAACTTAGATTAGTTCAAAACTGCGACACTTATTACGGATAAGAGGTAGTAAGTTTAACATCTAGATTTCTCAAATAAGTGCAAGTAATGTAAAATATTATTGCTGAAAGTTTAAAAGATCCGAGTAAAGATTGTACAGAAACAATGAACTAACGTCATATGCTAGAACTAAAAGACATGTTGATGCTTGAGGAAAGAGATGTTTCCTTTTTTTATAACGCAAACAAATTATACAATTATTTAAAAGTACGTGAAGTCCAGCCTTAACACAATAATAATTAAGAAAATAAAAGAAGACCGTACCTTGGATGAATCCTTGTTGCAATGCATCTATTGGATTTTTGGGAATCAAATATATCTTCCTGGCAGGAAGCACAGGAGTCCACTGTAGTGTCCAAAATTGAGATATTGACCGATTGCCAAATTTCAAATTGTCGCTAGATGCCGACTTGACTAGACCACATGGGAATTGGAAATTCACGGCTTGTAAATGCTGCTACCATGCATGTTATCTACAACAGGATTAAGTAATTTAGCCTGACGTCTTATACTCCCTCATGTCCGTTTTAATTGTCGTGGGAAACACACAACGATAGTACAAAATTTTGTATAGCTTCCGACACTCTTTCCGGACCGGAGGTAGTATTATATTTGTGCGAAGGACTAACCTTAAACTTTTTGGCGCTAGCACTAGCAGGATGGCGATGCAGGACAGCAGGAGACGAACGGGGCGGCGCCGCTAGTTATGTCTTCGGCCAGATGATCGAGCAAGCCGACGCAGTTGGCCGGTCGATCGCCGAACGCACGCCGTCGGTCGGTATCTAGGTTTTCCTGGCTGGAAAACAGATTGCAACGGAAGACGATCGTTGATCGGTATGTTTATTTGGGCTTTTTTGTTGAGGCGAGAGCGAATCAGATCCAATAGTCAGGAACTGCAGGATCGATGGCTATACGGCCTCGTATCAGAACCCTCGGTCCTCAGATCGATTCCAAGCAAAGTCGAGTCCGCTCCGTAATGTCGAAAAAAGAAGAAGAGTCCGCTCCTTGACGGGTTTTTTTCAGTTCTTCATGTGCACTGGCCACTGGGCCTAGTATCGGCTTAGCCTACTCCCTGTGGTCTTGTGAGCTGGCCAAGACTGCTTGGTCGTCAAGGAAGAGAACATCTGGGGCTTGTTCCACAAGTCCACGGAGTGTGCTGCAGCAGCAGAGCTAGCTGTATTGACTTCTTTTCGTCAGGGTTCCTGCTGGAGCACTGTGCTCTCGAGGTGCAACTGCAAAGAAGTCCGCTGCCCATCTCTCGTGCCATCGTCAAGTCAACGGGGTCAGGCATGTTCGGCGGAACCAAGTACAGTATATATGCTCTGTCTCTAGCCCAAAAGTGCAAACTAGCCCGAGTTTTAAAAATGAGAAGAAATTAAACACGTAGGAGGAGCGCGAATCTCTTATGGTTTATTTCTCTTTTAATTTTTTTTTTGAATGGTCACCGGGGGGGAAAACCCCACCTGAATTTTTATTTCATTTCAAAAAACGGCCACAGCCAGATAGCAGCAGGGGGTACAGGGGAGAGAGAGCAGCAATTACAACTCAACATCAAGGGGGCTGGGATCCTGAT
This sequence comes from Poa pratensis, assembly GCA_947311845.1. Classification (NCBI taxonomy): domain Eukaryota; kingdom Viridiplantae; phylum Streptophyta; class Magnoliopsida; order Poales; family Poaceae; genus Poa; species Poa pratensis. The sequence goes on along the minus strand of CAMZMU010000103.1, from coordinate 35,118,389 downwards.
CACTAAAACATCCAACCCAAGAGGCAGCACAGGGACGTTTAGCAGCCGGCAGACGAGCAGGCCAGAACCTGGCGTCTCTCTGCAAGATTGAAGAAGAACAGCGAGGCAAGGAGTTTGCTCGCGGAACGCCACCGCATTCCGATGCTTCCAAAGGTTCCAACAGCAAAGGAGCATAAAGGTCGAGGCAGATTCCGGGAGACGCTGGCAGGGGCAGCATAGGAGTGCAAAGGCGGACGTCGGCATGGGGAGGGTGCCGCCCGCCATGCGTTCCCAGAAACGCGTCGCAAAGGGGCACACGAAGATGATGTGCGCCGGCGTCTCGTTGGCGGCGCCACAGATGGGACAAACAGCTTCCTCCGCCGTCAGGATCCCTTGCTTAAGAGCGAGGACCTAGAGAGGATGCGGTCTGCACCAAGAGCCAGCCGAAGAAGCGGACCTTAGATGGAGTGAAATTGTCCCAGACAAAGTCGACAAACGGGGCGTCGACCCGCCAAAGTGCAGAGACGGTAAAGCGCGGAGACATCCAGAGAGCCCTTGCCCTTGGCGCAGCGCGACAAAGAGCGAGTGTCCGCGGCGTCAGTCAGGGCGATGCCAGCGAGTTCCGTGGCCAGGAGGCGGCGCTCACGCTCGCCAACCGTGGAGAGCCGCGGAACCAGGGCACGGGCAAGGCCACCCGTCACGACCGAGTGAACGCTGGCACCACTGTCCAGAGCATGCGTGAGCAGGGCAGGGAAACGCGAGCCGATCGACCCCGCAGGCAGCCAAGAGTCCAGCCAGAATGCAGTGTGCTTTCCGTCCCCAACTGACACAGAGGAGATCCCACGGTACAGCGGCATGAGCTCGACGAGCTGCTTCCAGTGAGGGCCAGCACAGCGATTTTTTGGCAGTAACAACCGGACCAGCAGCCATGTTCCAATCCATCGAGACCAAGGGGCGTCACAGTCCGAGTGCAGGCGATGAAGAAGCTTGACCTGGAGGCAGCGGTTTTGGGTTGCAAGACACCGAACGCCCAGCCCGCCTTCACGACGCGAGCGGCACACTTTTTTCCATGCAACCAAGCATTGACACCCGAGGGGCGATCCAGGATGTTCCAGAGAAAATTGCGGCGCAGCCCATCAAGGATGTTGAGAAGCGGGGAAGGCAGCACCATTGCCCCCATGGCATAGCCCGGCAGAGCATCGAGAACAGCGTTGATCAGAATGACACGCCCGCCGGTGGAGAGGAGGATCGCACGCCACCCCGATAGTACTTATCAACCTTAGCAATCAGCGGGGCGAACGCGGCAATGGTGAGCTTCTCCGCGGATAGCGGCAACCCCAAGTAGGTCTGGGGAACCCCTCCACACGACAGCCCAAGATATCTTGCATAACAGTCACCTCATCAGCAGGGACATGCATTGGCACCATAGTGCTTTTGTGGAAGTTATTTCCAATCCGGTGGCGGCAGAGAACTGGAGCAGCAGGTCCTTCAGGCGCCGAGCCGCAGCGCGGCCAGCGCGAATGATGATCAACGTATCGTCCGCGTACTGCAGAACGGGACACGGCGCCCCATCAACCAGGGGGTGGCAGAGCTCCGGGTCAGCCCTGATCAAACGCTGCAGCACATCGGCAACAAGGAGGAAAAGATAGGGGGACAGGGGGTCCCCTTGCCGGAGTCCTCTCATACAGTTGATCCATTTACCTGGGATTCCATTCATCAATACAGCCGACTTCGAGGAGGTGAAGATGGAGTCAAGCCAGTCGCACCACACACCGGGAACCCGCGGGCAAGCATGATCTTGCGCAGACTGTCCCAATTAATCGAGTCAAAGCCTTGGCGAAATCTAACTTGAGCACAACAGCAGGAGTTTTTCTTGAGAACAGCACTGAACGATCTCTGTGGCAGAACGAAATTTCTGAAATACTTCTGCCAGCAATGAACCCAGACTGTTCAGCATCAACAAGTTGCGAAATCTGCCCCTGAAGCCTTGATGTGAGAGCTTTGCAGATCGATTTCATGGAGCAATTTTGGAGGGACACAGGACGGAAGGCACCAGGGGTGGGCACGCCGGCAACCTTGGGCAGGAGAGCGACGAACGCTCTGTTGATGCACCCAAGATCGGCGGCGCCGGCGTGAAAGGCGTCGAACAGGCGTCGCATGTCGGGGAAGACCACCTCCCAGGCAGCCCGATAGAAACTTGGGCCGAGCCCATCTGGGCCAGGCGCACTGTTCCGGTCCATCCCATTGATGCGTCGCGAAGCTCCGTGTCAGGAAGGGGCCCACGAGCAACGGCCCATCAGCGCGAGGAAGTAGCATAGAGGTGTCGAGGTCGAAATCCCAGCAGGCCGCCCTGGGCCGGCCCAGCAGCGCGGAGAAGAAACCATGCACAGCCGCCGCCTTGGCTTCGTGCTCGACGACGTGCACGCCGTCGACCTCGATCGCCCGCACGTAGTTGCGCCGGAAGCGCTGGGACGCGATGGCGTGGAAGAACTTGGTATTCTCGTCGCCCTCACGGACAGCTTGAATTTCCGCGCTGCTTCCAATAGGCCGCCTTCCTGCAATTTCCAGCGCCAAATCCGCCCTCGCGAGTTGCCGAAGATCGAACTCTGAAACAGAAAGAGGTCGCTGCTCCTCGGCAAAGTCAAGCAGATCAACAAGGAACTTGCAGTTATTTTCAAGGAAAGGTATGGGGCGGTTCCTCTTTTTCCAAACCTTGGCGGCGGTCCGGAAGCGCTTAATCCTGCAGGCGAGATCACGAGCAGCACAGCGAGCGGGCACAGGGCGAGACCAGCAGGGAGGTGGAGGGGAGGAAAGGTGGGGTTATGCAGCCACGCATTTTCGAAACGGAAGTTTGATGGGCAGGAATGGAGGTGGAGGCGGTAACGAGGAGAGGAACATGGTCAGAGACCGGGCGCGGGAGAGAGGCGAGGACGGAGTTGGGGAAAACAGAATTCCACCCGGCGCTGATGAAGGCACGTCGAGCCTCGCAAGAACAGCACGGCCTGCAAGTTCGTCCAAGTGTAGAGGCGGTCCGAAGCGGGAGCTCATCCCACGCGACTCTATGGATGAGCGAGTTAAAAGACGCCGCAAGGGCCCTGTCGAAATTGTTGTTATTTTTATCAGAAGGGTAACGAAGAAGATTAAAGTCACCGACCACAATCCAGGGGGCATCAATTTTCGGAGGAAGGAGAAGCATCGTCCACGAAGGCGGAGGTCAGACCATGATCCGAAGGCGCGTAGACGTTAGTAATGGCGAACGAGGTATCGGTGGTGGTGGATTCAGAAGAGCCGTGAGGCTGTAGGACGTGGCGAAGGAGAAGAAAGGCGGAAGACGCGGGTCCCAGGCCGTCACCATCCCGCCACGGCTGCCGTCAGCGTCCGCAGCGATGAACTCAGAGAGGTGAGAGGGAGGAAAGTGCGGAGTTTGGGGAGGGAGAGGGTGTCGAGTTTGGTTCTTGGAAGCAGATCACGCCGGGGCACGCCGCCGCGACAGCATTCTTAACCACGAGCATTTGTCACGGTCACCAAGACCACGGACATTCCAAAACAGGATGATTAGATCACGGAGGGAGACACTATCCATTAAGAAAGACATTGACACCCACGAACAGAACACAACGGCCACAGCACACACACCTAAGAACGAACTGAAAAACGAACTGAAAGAAACGCACCCACAACCACACTAGCGACAGAGCTAGAGGGGAGAACAGAAAGGGAGGGACGCAGCGCAACAGAAGCACGCACGGCACGGCGAGTGGTTCTCGGCAGGTTTACACATCATTTAGCTACCATTGTGAAAAATTCATCGTGGTCTAAGCTACACAAAAATGACAACGACATTTGTCATTCTGTACAGACTAAAATATTGCAAACTCTGCATTGCGATTTTGCACACTGCTGGATTCAACATTATCTACATTTAGAATAATTTTACAATTTGGAAATGCAGATTTTTTTTTTCTGCAAAAGACGGGCTCCATGGAGATGGGTTTAGAGCATTATAGTGGAAAAAGTTTGAAGAGAACCGGTTCATGCTAAATCTAATCTGGATAAATGGAAGATTAAGCTAATGAAGTTTAGAGGAAGAGCTTTGGGCCTTTAGCTCGCTGGTTGGCTCGCGAGATCCGCTCCATCCCTCCATATGCCCGTGCATGCGAATGTCACGCGTGATTCTCCACTTCTTTTCTCTCAGAATTCATTTACTACGATAGTGCACGTGTTATAGGACGATTTTAAATGTCGAGCGACACGCTTAAAGGTCTTAGTAGAGATTATGTGGCACTTAAAAACCACCACAACGAGGGTGGTGTACCCAGCCCACCTTTCAAATTCAGGTTTGACGCTGATGTTTCTCATTTAGATGGAATATTGTTCAGTGGGAGGCGACGTTCCGTCACAGTGACACCCGTGGTGACTTCGTCAATCTCAAGACCTGATCCGCCGACTCGGTCTCTCGGAGGTGCTCATAGGGGCATTAGGGTGTGCGTTCATAGGAGTGAGTGTATGCGCGTGTATATGAGCGCCTTTGTACGTGTTTCGCAAAAAAAAAGTGCGTCTTCACAGATTGAAAGTTGGCGCAATTTTTTTTGCCGTGAACTGATAAGGTGCGGTGCATTTACTTGACGCGCTAGATATAACTTATCACATCACTTAACTTAATCACAATAAAAATAAAAATCATTTGGTCTATTCCATTACCAATTGCACTGTACTACTCATTCATTAGAACTAATTGTACAATGCATACTGTTGCAGAGCCTGGATTTAGTTGGTATCTCCCCGATATTAATATATTGTCTTTTTCTGTTAAAAATTGTACAATGCATGTCCACATTTCTTTTGGCTTGACTAACGGTGGTACAAACATAATCTATAGACTTGCAAGTGTAAAACAAACAAGATGGTCGATGTTACATATATGACCTGTCAATATTTCTCACAATAACTACAAAAACTTAGTCAAATTATCCGGATTGGCGCCTACGTAAGTTGAAAACGGAAGTTGTCGGCAACAAAACCAATAGGAAAGGAAGTTGGATCCTCCACCACATTTACGCTTGTTTTCAGCAACATTAGCATGCATGTCGGTGCACTGTCAAGGTCCATGTGTTCTCTATCTAAACCATGTTGGATAACTAGACAAGTTCATGATTAATTTCAAGATTTAGAACATGATTAAAACAACTATGATCATATGGAACTCAAACATAGTAGATGCATTACACAACATGATCAATAGAAACATGTTCTCGTAAAACATGAACAATCTTCATAAATGGTTACCAACCTATACATCAAGGGTGGACTTATTTTAGATGGTGTTATTTTATTATGGGAGGCCTTGCATGAGTTCATGGAAGTAAATTAGATGTAAATTTCGTTAAGGTTGATTTTGGGATAGCTTACAAAAAATTAATCTCAGGTTTTCAAAATTTGTTCTAAAACAAGAATTTCCTTATATGTTCATTAATTGGTTTTTGCAAATAGTCACACATGGCAAAGTAGCTTTTGTGGCACACTATCAAATTGGACTTTTTTAAACAAAGGAGGGATAAGGTAAGTTGTGGCCCTTTTGTCTGGTTCCTTGGTTCATTTCAAGATAGCCGTATACTCTCTAAGTATTTCTAGGAACACCATTTAGAATTATTTTGCTATATAACATAATATAGTAGAATGGGGTTTGACAATTTTGTACCATACCGATCATTATATTCATGTTTTAGGATAAATTGGAGGAACGTGGAGATTTATTTATGTATATTTGAACACTTGTCTGACATGAAGGTGAATTTCCATTCATAAAGGTGAGGTTTTTTGTTGTTGTGGTGAAGCTAGAAATAAGTTTTTTTAGGGCAATTACCGTAGGGGAGGCCCCTACGGTTAGGATTTTCAATATAATATGGGGGAGTCTAAAAACTCCAAGTCAAATACAAAGGAGGTCTAAGGGGGATGGAAAGTGAAATGAAAAAACATATTACAATGAAAAGACCTAATCTGCCCTCAAAAACAGTTCCTGGTCCACTCTATCAGTGGCGCAACCAAGGAACCCTTGACTCTGTGTTGGTGAAGCAACATGTCCCCTCGGAAGCTGATCTTCCATCTGTTCGAAGTTGGCTGAACCTCTCTAAAAATCAGATCGTTGCGAATCTTCCATATATACCACGCTCCACAAGCAAAAATTCCATGAAGAAAGGCTTGTTAAAACGTCCTTTGGCCTCACTCACCCTTCTGGTAACATCAGCGTTATTGTTCCACGTTACTCCAATAGCTTGCCAACATGATAAGCTAGAAATAAGTGCACCTCTATCTTTACTTGTGTATAAGGTAAACTCTCTCAAAAGATTGGAAGCCCTTTCAATCTGCTTAGACTTAACAATAAATAATGGAAAAGTACCAGATCAACACTTACAAGCATCGAAAGGAAAGCATAAATGGGATGGTTTACTTTTCTTAGGTCTTGCATGTGTAATATTCAGTTTTATATGATCTCCATGTTTGAGTTACCAAAAGATCCTTTGAAAGAACGAAAATTTAATGAAAATATAGCTTTGGCAAGAGGAGCATGGAGCTAAAAAGTATCATGTAGTAAATTGGCAAGATATTTGTACAATTACAGAACAAGTGGACAATGGGGTGGTAGATTACAATGCATTGAATGTGTGTCTTCTTTGTAAATGGATATTGAAGACTGGAAATGAATAAGGGGCTTGGAAGGATTTATTATGAATAAGTATATTAAAAACTCTTTGGTTTTCTTCGTGTAAAGATAAATCTGATCATTCACATTTCTTGTCAAGGAATGATCAAATTTAGATATATAATTTTCAATTTTGTATAATAGTTGTGGGAAATGGTCAAAACTAGATTCTAGAAAGAGTTATTCTTTAGACGATAAACCTTTATACTGTAAATTTGCAAGTTTGTATAATTTCACCTAAGTATAATTTTTTGAAAACTAGTCAGATTAAGTGGTAATTATAGAAGGTTTGGCTGTTTAAGATTCCTCTAAGAGTAAAGGTTTTTCTCTGGCTAACTTGTAGAAGATGTATTTTTAAAAAATAAAATATAATTAGGTGAAATTGGAAAGGGAGCATTGATCGCATCTTTTGGTTGTGCATCTGAAATAGGTATATATATCATGGATGTAGTTAAATGTACATCTGTAATTGTAGACATTCTATAAATTTTAAATCATTTTGGCCAATGGACTTGGAAATTCAGAAGTAAATATACTTACAATATTTCAGTGGGCGTTGATGTTATTTTCTGGTAAATCTAGGAGGCATGAACTATAGTTGGTTTTATCATGTTTACATGCGTGATCCTAATGCTTTTATCTTTCAAATATCTCACCGGATGGATGTCTTAATGGGCTAGTACACATATGTGAAACGAGCTACAACACTAACTCTCCGCAGCTTTGTTGTTATACAAGGATGGTATCTAATATCTTCAATACGAGATAAGGCCAGGGTCCGATGACTCATGGATTGGAGTGGGATAATGGTTTGGTTTATATACTCATGTTTACTCGTTCACTGTAATGATTGTTGGGTCTTTTTGTTGTTGGATGGCTCATGAAGTAATGGTTCCAAGTACATTTGTTACAGTAGTGCTGGTTTGGCTGCAGAGGTCAAGAGCCTAGCCTTCACCCCTACTGTTTTTCTACAACATCTCAAGAGTTTGGGGGTATATTTTGTTCCATGGATATTTTTGGGAGGACTGTTTTGGTGTTTTATCGGTTTGCAATGGATGGAGATCGATGACATGAATTTATTGGCGGTCTATAGAGAGGGAATGCAAATGGATTTTACCACTGGTACTTTGAGGTACGGTGTTGGCTCTGCTGCTATGTTGTCCATTTTGTGTGTGTGAATTTGTCTGTCTGTCGCTGTGGACGGTGCACGTTTTTTTCCTTAGGGACATGTTGCGAATTTTGTTCGTTTTGCCCTTTTAATGCTGGCATAACCTTATAATTTTAACTTGGTGGTTCTTCAATGGGAACCAAAGGGTCTACCCATTTCTCAAAAAAAGAAAAAACACGTGACTCCTTATTGTAATGGTTCATGTAGTCGTAATGGTTGCGGGATCATGTTGTTATTGGGTGGCTCCTGATGTAATTGTCCGAAATTCATTAGTGTTTGCACTGCGGTAGTGATGGTTCGTCTGCAAGGGTCAAGAGTCGAGCCTTCCCCTTATTTTTCTGTAACTTCTCAAGAGTTTGAGGTATTTTTTTGTTGCATGGAATTGCTTTGGGCATACTTCTTTGGTATTATGTGGGGTTTAATGAAATCATTCTCAATGAGCTCCTCCTTCGAAAAAAGGCTGGGACTGGAGGGAGACTGACGACAAGCCATTTATTGATGGTCTAAAGGGAGGAATGCTGACAGATTTACTGGTGCAGTTTGGGGTACTGGGTCAGGTGCTCTGTTTTCCGTTTCATGTGTGCTATTTTGTATTTGTCGTTGTGGATGTTAGATGCCTCTCTGTGCTTAGCGACATAATGTGTATTATGTTTTTTGTTCGCCTTTTAGTTTCTTTCAATGAAAACCGGGGTCTACCCACTTCTCAAAAAGGTATGTGACTCTTGACTGTAATGGTTCATGTACTTGTAATGGTTGTGGGATCATGTAGTTATTGGGTGGCTCCTGATATAATGGTTCGAAGTTCATTAGTGTTGTTGTTCCGGTAGTGCAGCTGTTTGTGCAAGAATGAATCAAGAATGAAGAGTCGAGCCTTCCTCCTTTTGTTTTTGTGTAACATCTCAACAGTTTGGGGGGGGGGGGGGGGGGGGGTTCTTTGCTGCATGAAATTACTTTTTGGGCACATTGTTTAGTGTTTTGTTGGGTTCAATGAAATAGGGCGTGATGAGCTTTAAAAGGCGGGAATGAATGGAGACGGACAACAGGGGTTTTTAATGGCGGTCTACGAAGAGCGAATGCGGACTGATTTTACGGTGGCAATTTAAGGTCATGAGTGGGATGCTCTGTTGTCCGTTTCGCGTGTGCTATTTTGTGTGTTTGTTGCTGGAAAGTGGATGTCTCTCTATGCTTAGCGACATATTGCGGATTTTGTTTTTGCTCGCCGTTTAATGTCGTGGAGCCTTGTAATTTTAACTTGATAGTTTCTTTCAATGAAAACCGGTTGGGTCTACCCATTTCTCAAAAAGGTATGCAACTCCTGATTGTAATGGTTCATGTAGTTGTAATGGTTGTGGGATCATGTAGTTGTTGGGTTATTGGTATTGTTGTTATTGTTGTTGTTGTTGTTGTTGTTGTTGGTTTTGGTGAAAGGTCAAGAGTCGAGCCTTCCCCTTGTTGATTTTTTTTGTAACATCTCAAGAGTTTGGGGGTGTTTTTCTTTGCTCCATGACATTGCTTTGGACGGACTTGTTTAGTGTTTCTTGGTTTGAATGAAATAGGGCGCGATGAGCTGTGGGTTAATAAAAAGGCAGGTAATGAATGGAGACCGACAACAAGGGGTTTAAATGACGGTCTAGAGAGAGCGAATGGGGACGGATTTTACAGGTGGCAGATTGAGGCGATGAGTCTGGTGCTCTGTTGTCCGTTTCGCGTGTGCTATTTTGTGTGTTAGTGACTGGACGCTGGACGTTTGAGGCGATGAGTCTGCCGCTCTGTTGTCCATTGCGCGTGTGGTATTTTGTGTGTTGTCTCTATGCTTAATGACATATTGCGTTTTTTGTTTTTGCTCACCATTTAATGTTTGTGAAACCATTGTAATTTTGAATTGATGCGTTATTTCAATGAAAACGAGGGAGGGGGTTCCCATTTCTCAGAATAGTACATGAAAAACCTTGTAATTTTAACTTGATAGCTTCTTTCAATGGAAATCGGAGGTGTACCTATTTCTCAAAAAAGAATGTGAGTCATGATGTAATGGTCCATGTAGTTGTAATGCTTGTCGGATCATGTAGTTAGTGGGTGGCTCCTGATATAATGGTTCGAAATTTGTTATTGATGTTGTTCCGACAGTGCTGATTTTTTGTGCAAATTCAAGAGTTGAGCCTAGCTTCCTCCTCTTGTTCTTCATGTAACATCTCGAGAGTTTGGGTGTGTTTTTGTTTGCTCCATGGGATTACTTTGGACGGACTTGTTTAGTGTTTTATTGGTTTTAATGAAATCGGGCGCGATGAGTTGTGGGTTAATAAAAAAGGCAGGGAATGAATGGAGACCGACAACAAGGGGTTTTAATGACGGTCGACAGAGAGCGAATGGGGACGGATTTTACGGGTGGCAGTTTGAGGCGATGAGTCAGGTGCTCTATTGTCCGTTTTGCGTGTGCTATTTTGTGTGTTTGTCGCTGGACGGTGGACGTTTGAGGCGATGGGTCTCGTGCTCAGTGCTTTGTTGTCTGTTTTACGTGTGCTATTTTGTGTGTTTGTCACTAGACGGTGGACGTTTGAGGCGATGAGTCTGATGCTCTGTTGTCCGTTCACGTGGGCTATTTTGTGTGTTTCTCTGTGCTTAGCGATATATTGCGCTTTTTGTTTTGTTTTTGCTTGCCTTTTAATGTTCGTGCAACCTTTTAATTTTGACTTAGTGGTTCATTTCAATGGAAATCGGGGATCTAACCATTTCTCAAAAAGTACATGATCACCATCTAAGAATAGCTAATTAACCGAGCCATCCTTTGCCAAACAGTCTGGTGTTTTCACCATCCACAAGTAGAGAGGCTCGTTTAAAGTTTCAACGAAAGAGCTGGTTTCATCACATTTGAAAGAGCTTTGGTTAACAAGACACGAGAAATAACCGCGCCCGCTCAGCACGTAACCTCTCCCTCGCGGGGGGAACGTAACGTGCATGGACGCAGTCCATGGACCGGCCTCACTCCTCAGCGTTAAAAGCGTACGCACAAAGCGCGCGGCGTCACCAAAGTTAGACGGTCCACGACAGGGACCACCCGGTGATGAGATACGTGCCTGTCAACCAACTCACCATGCCAGCCCCTGACACGTCGGCCCCACAAGGCAACCGGAAAACAGGCGACGAAAAGACTCTGCCTGCGCTGCCCACCGTGCCAAGCGGTGCCAGGGTTTTCGTAACTGTTCGGTCTCCGGGCCCACATGTCGGCCAACCACAGCGTAATTCCTCTTCGTGCTCACAGACGCCGGAAAATATAATCACAATTCGCCGCTAAAATAAAATCACTCGAACAAGAAAAAATTCATGAAGGATGAATAGAGCTCTGCATTAGCTCGTCTCTGTTCTGCTGATGCCCTACATGTCAGTGCCAGTCTCTGCAAGTTTTGAGCATGAAGCTGGTGCAAACGGAAGCTGGCAGCATTGAAATTTGCAAATAAGGAGATCAATCGATGCTAACGAATGCACTGGACCATCATCAGAGGACAATGCACTTATGAGTACCAACATTACCAATTGCTGATGACACGAAACAGAAGCACCGCCACTACTACATAACATCACTTAACTAGTCATCAGTCATCACTTGCTGCTACTTCTACAACCAGTTTACTACTACTACTGAAGTTCCACTCTGTTTGATCAATGGATCAATTAATCGATGGAAGGGCAGCTACGAATCATTGGGAATTGTGATCGGGGAATTTGCACTGCTGGCTTGCTTACATTACAGCTAGTCGACGGACGGCGGCGACGGTTGAATGAAGGTCAGCGTTCGTCCGGCACCCGGTAGGACTCCGCGGTGATCTCCGATAGCCACGCGCCGGGGAGTAGCATCTGCAAACGCGAAATTCCACGGAATTACGAATGGGTCCCTGGGCGGCAGGGGCTGGAATGTAAAACTGAGGGGAGGAAGGAGGTGGAGCAGGGGCACGGCGGAGGGACTCACATCGAGCTGCTTCTGCACGGCACGGGGCCGGCGGCGGGGGCGGCGGCGCGGGCGGGCGCCGGTGAGCGCGTACACGTCCTCCTCGATCTCGTCCGCGGAGAGCGTGGCCGAGAACCGCGGCCTGTCGAGCGCGTCGGCGCGGACCAGCCTCCGCTGGGACTGCGACGGCGACGGCGCGGAGGAAGGGGACATGGTGGGGTGGCGTGCTCGTCGGGTGCGCCGGTTGCGCGGCTGCGGAGAGGCCTCCTCGGCCTCGGGGTCATCGTCCTCCTCCGCGGCGGGCGCCCCCGCCGCCGCCACCTCGCGGAGGCGGAGCAGCAGGTCCTCCCTGACCTCGTCGAGCTGCTGCGGGGAGGAGCGCCTGCTGGCGGGCGGGGCGATGGCGTCACCGGCGCGGTTGACGGCCGCGCACCGCAGCACGCGGTGGCTCCCCCACGTCTTGAGCGTCGCCGACGGGAACGACGACAGCGCCCCGCGCCGCGCGCTAGAAGAGTTCGTCGTCGTCGAGACCGCGGCCGCGGCCGCGCCTCCTTCCGCCGCGTCGGCGCCGCCCGCCGCGGTGGGATCCGAGGGCAGGGGCGGGGGCGGCTCCGCCGAGATCACCATGGCCGCGGGCGACGTCGCGACGACGCGCGGCCTCGACTCCCGCTCCGGCGCAGGCTGTGTCGGCGGCGGCGGCGGAGGGCCTGCGTGGACGTGGTGAGGAGGAGAGGAGAGGGACGAGGAGGCGGGTCTGGTTCGGCGATGGAAGCGTGGGGCGGAAATGAGAAATATTGAGGAATAGTAGGCGTCGTCCACGAATAAATATTGGGGGTGCGTGCGTGCGTGTGTGCGTCCAGCGGGGGCATTATAGGGTTTTTCTTAATCATTTTGTAATTTCTTTTATTGGAACGGAAAAGGCGTTTGTTTTGTTTTCCGTTGATGTGGACTGTGACAACATTTGGGCAACTGCACTGGCAGGCAGTTCTGCATGGATGGATGGACCGCGGTGTGGTGTGCAGTGCACACCTTGATATTTTTTTTACACACCTTGATGTTTTTTTTACACACCTTGATGTTCTACGGCGTACATGTACATTATTTACGGCATCTCCTGACTTTTTTATTTGTGAGAACGATCCAAATTTCTGTTGGATGAGGCGGGGCCCGTCGATTCTCGGAACATGAGCGGAAAGCGGAGGAGGCGGGGATTCGTCAATTCTCGGACGGATACGGAGGAGCCGAGCGGAGGCTAGAGTTTTCTTTGTATCGGGAGATTTCTCTTGACATTGTTTGGGTCTATGTTTCAAATACTTGTAGTGTATGCCATTTTCTTAATTAGATGTACTCCTTCTGGGCAATCTATTCTAGAATACATGTCTAAATATTTGCATTGCAGAAATAAAATATGCTAGTTCTACTTATTAACTCGAGTCTTTCTGCATTGCACTTTGCATGGGTAAAGGCTTGACTCGTATAATCCTTCCCAGACTCCACCTGGTGTGGGAGCTGCTAGCATTGTCCTACTTATTAACTCGAGCCTTACAAATAACGGAAGATGAAGTAGTGTATCTGACACAACCGTTGATTAGATGATCCACGCCCCTGCATCCTCCATGTGTGCCTTTCTTCTCAAGCGTCATCGCCACGCCTCTATGTCGCTTCCTTCTAAATTGTTTCCGGTTTTCAGAGGGTATAGGGGCAATGGGCTATGTTGGGCCATATTTACAAGGCTTTAACTTTCTTTTTTTTTTTTTTTTGCCCTAGAGACTATTCACTAGGGATGAAAGTGGAAGGTGATACGTTCAAAAACGTATCTATGACTTTAAGATTTTAGTATTTGAATAATAATTATTAGTATCATTTAATGTTTTAATGATTTATATGTGATTTTCCAGAAAATTCCATTATTTTTTCTTTTAATTCTGAAAGGCAAGAAACATCTCTTTTCGTATTTTCACATTCTACAAACCTTATGGACACAATTAATTCGGGAAAACATAGTGTTCATATTTTGTGAAGATCGAGTAAACGAGCGCAAGATGGACCTGTGAAGCCCAAGGGAGCAGGAGGGCCCATAGCGCGCCGACCTCTACCCCCTGAAGAGCCAACGAGGGTCCTACTCCCCTCTATCGTCTGATTCCTTCATTCTTTCGTCGTCATCTTTCCCTAAAACACTCTATATATACCACCCAAAGAAAAAAAAAAGATTGCACTCGGCAGCCGCTAGAAGAGAATTTAAGGGAGAACTGGTGCCATGAATCCATGATCTCCTCGTCGATCTATACCATGGAGAGAGAGTAGTACACAGTACTGGATTATGGGTTTGTGGTACTATCTCCATTATATCTCTCTATGTGTCATTATTGTTTTAAACTGTCTCAGTTGCCATACATTACTACAAAATTATTTATGTAATTTTATCGTGGATCCTTATCTAATCAGATGATAAATTCATTTTCAAATGTGTTTATATTTTTCTTCGATAGATTATAGATCCATATTATTCTCTATTATTGTTAGGATTGGAAACATAGTTGATAGAACAATTGAGAGAAGGGTGTGCATTAAATGGAGTGGGACTTTGTAGGGTGTTTTAATTCAGTGTCACTGTGGTTAGACCGCTAAGGCATGTTGGTTAGACCGTTAAGAGGTGATAAGTGATCTCTTTATTTATCAATAATTCTCAAATTGCAAGCACCTGATGTACAATAGTTACACATTGATCTCCTCCTTTAATAGCTTACTAGGTAACTTAGCGCGGCAATGCCGCGCGTGTGTGGGCAAAATTCGAATTTGAAAATTTGGGCATTTAATTTTTTGGCGTGGCAGATACCGCGGCCCGTGTGGTGAAATTTGAATTTGAAAAATGTACGCATTTGAATGACGTGTAGATTTAAATGTGTTTTTTTTTTGGGAAAACTTGCAGTTATGAGTTGTCTAAATTCTAGAATTTGTTTAAATTGCGTGGTTTTTTTTTGAAAACTATTTCTTATGTTTACTGAATGCTCGGTTTTGAAAGGCGTTTAAAAATTAAATTGTCGTATTTTAATTTTGGTCATATGACATCAATAGGCGCTGTTTATTCTTGTAGTCATTTTTTTCCCGTATTTGGAAATAACGTGGTGTGAGGAATTTTAATTCCGAAATGGTTACATTGGAAAGTTTTCCGGATTTGAATCTATTGAAATTTAAAAATATATTGTGTGATGGCAAGTTTGACAGGAATTTAAAGATTTGAAATTTTAATTTTGGTCATATGACATAAATAGGCAGTGTTTAATTTTGTGGTAGTTTTTTTTCTGATCATTCTCATATATTTTGCATGGAATTGTTGATACTATTTTTTGTTTTCTTTTTTATTTCATTTAGAAAGAAAGGTGTAAAGTTCAAATGTTCTGTAAAATTTAAGGTTTGTAATAATTTTGGACCCGTATTTTGAAATAATGCGGTATGAAGAATTTTAATTTCGAAACGGTTACATTGGAAAGTTTCTCGGATTTGAATCTATTGGAATTTAAAAATATATTGTGAGCTGGCAAGTTTGACAGGAATTTAAAGATTTGAAATTTTAATTTTGGTCAAATAACATAAATAGGCAGTGTTTAATTTTGTGGTCATTTTTTTCTAGTCATTCTGATATACTTTGCATGGAATTGTTGATACTATTTTTTGTTGTTTTTTTAATTTCATTTACAAAGAAAGGTGCAAAGTTCAAATTGGTTGTAAAATATCATATTTGAAATAATTTCGGAGAGAGTACAATGTATTTGAAATGGTTTTTTGTTGTCTTCATTTTTTGTGTGGAAAATTGAAATAATTTTGAAAAGGTGTCTAAAAGATTCCAAAAATGGTCTGTAAAATTTAAGATTTGTAATAATTTTGGAGAGAGTACAATGTTTTTGAAATGGGTTGTTGTTTTTTTTCATTTTTTGTGTGGAAATTGAAATAATTTTGAAAAGGTGTGTAAAAGGTCTCAAAGTATTTTAAATTGCTGTTTTGTTTGTTACAATTTTTTTTGAATTTACTCTGAATTAATTTTGAGCTATATTCAAAAGTTAAAAAGGTTTTTCGGAAAAAAAAGGAAATGGCCGGCCAGCCGCGTAGCAGCCGGGCCGGTCCAGGAGCGGCCCAGCTGGCCAGCCCACTCCCGCCTGACGATGCGAGGACGCCAGCAATGGCGGAGCCGCCGCGGCGGAGAGAACGACGGCGACGGCACGCGACGGCGAGCCGGGAGGCGCAAGTGGCCGCGCTCGACGCGCGCGAACGCGAGCAAGCCGGGGTGGCCGCGCCGCCCTGTTTTGGTCGCCGGGGCGGCCGCGGGAGCGTTGAAATGCGGCGGAAGACCGCGCGCGCGGTGGCGTCGATTCCGGCGCCGCCGCCGCGTCCCGGCACGCGCCCGTATGGCAGAAGGTGGAGGCGGCGATGGCGGAGCCGTTGGTGTGCTTCGATGCGCGCGGGGAGGGCTGGAGCGGCGGCGCAAGGCGGCGGCCGCCGGCGGCGATCTCCGGATCGTGGATTTTTGCAGGAAAGTCCTTGGCGTTTACAGAAATTACGTTTAGGTCCTTTGCGGGCGGTTTTTTGCAAAAATCCTAGACCGCGGAAACAATTTCAGAATTGTTCGGGTTGTTTTTTTGTAAAAAAGCCACGGCCACCGGGTGGAAACGGGTCGACCGGGCGGTTACCGGGCGACGTGGCACGCAACCATTGGAAGAAATTCGAGAATGAACAGTAGCGCGCGCGGGGGGGGGGGGGGGGGGGGGGGGGGGCCGACGTGGGCACATCCTGGCCGTCGATTCTCTCTGATCGGACGGCCCTGAATTGTCGATGACGTGGACCGCGAAATGGGGGCTGAATCCTTTCAGCCTTTTTATATGGATCTATCCGTATATAAAATATCAGTCATGACCTCATCACTTTGTCAAATCTCACAAAGTTTTCGAGGCATTCCCACCGCTTGTTACGCGGATACATGTCAACCCGATGTTGTTACCAACCTTTTCAATAGGGAGTCCATGAAGGTTTTTTGTCTGGAGATCAGGCTACTGGCGGAACCAGACACTACAAGTAAAGCCTTGTCATGCTGAGCGTCTAATTCTGATGACGGGATCACCCCACGTGGATCAAGTTAATAACTGGGTTGAGCAAGCTTATGGTCATCCAAGTAAACGATACAGCCCGGCTGACCCAGGGTGGCTGCGGTGACCCAGCACACCACTGCATGTTGTAGTGTACAAGTCGTTGATGTAACACGCACGGAAGGACCTCTCCGCAAATATTACATCCCTCAGAGTAGTACAACAGAAACATAACCGGTCCAAGGTAACACTACAGGATTACAGCACTATTCAATACATAATCTCGAGACTCTCCTTTTATATTGAAGAAAGTCTCTTGCAAATGAAATACAGAAAGATCCAAATCGTAGTACTAAGCTGAATATCAGCTCTAACTCTAATTCCTGATCCACTACTGCTGTTGTCACAGCCCTAATCTATTCCATCTGGAATATCTTTATCCAGGGTTATACTCCTTCGTCTATTAGATGATGTCCCTTCCATTAGCAATGGGTCATCATGTACGCCATTGCACTGGTGTCGTCGTTACTCTATTGACACAATTGTTGTTGCTGCTCCACGGCTAAGTAGTCGTTGACTCCTTCAAGCTCCACCGGTAGACTTGACTCCTTGTTGAATACTTCCTTGACGTCATGATGGATAACTGGCAACTCCTTTGATGGATCCAAAATCTAAGCAGGGGGTCAACGGGGAAAGGGTGAGCAACACGAGCGTTACTCAGCAAGTTCAAATAATATAGGAAAGAGTTTTTGTTTTGAATGCACTAGCTACTGCCATGACCAACGGTCATAGGCATAATGCAAGTTTTTGGAAAACATTTCTTCAAAAGGTCAAGTTTTACTTCAGAAAACTATGCTCACAGCCTCCACGGGTCTTTAGTCATCACTTGGGATGCCTTTCCCGCAGTGTTCTGTAGTTCCTTCCGGGAACACGGATGTGACAGCCACAATTTCTTGTTGTTGACTCTGCAGAGCTGCGTAACTTTACCCATGAGAGATCCTCAACCTTGTTGCCTTTCCGGGTTGCAATCCCCGTCCATACTTCCATGGTATGGGGTCAGGTATGAGGCCAAAGCCAATCACTGCCCCTCTCCGCACAACACATATCCGCCCATTTGTGGCGCGGCCGGTAACAAAGACCGCTATCCCGCCACCCCTCCCGAGGTTCTATTCCAATCACCCCGTCAGGTGGGAAGGTCACGCGCTTCCACGCTGTTGGCCGCCGCAACGGACACAACCAGGTAATAGCCTGCCGAGGATATGTGAACGAGAGAAGATAGCAGCTGACTTTACCGTCCCATGCCAGATCTCATGGTAAACGCTTCAATACGGCGCAAGGATCACTGTGACATTGGTAATTAATCCTAGGTATATACTTTCCCGTACAATGGAACCTCCACCACAACATCAAACCGTGGCTCCATTGCCAGCCAACATAGTATATATAGCAATTCACATCATTCGAAAATAGGTTTTTCTTTTTTTATGCAGATGATAAAATATATTACTTTTATAAATACTTTGATAAAAATATTTCAACGGACATGCAAGAATGAACTTGCCTGTGATAGAAATGGCCGTTCAATCCTTCGGGGTCCTAGGGTTTGCGGTAAAACCCCGAGTTCTGAAAATAGCAAAGTAATCCTGATAAGGACTACTGAAAACTCAATCAGCATGCTATTGTGCATAGTCATGAGATGCATCGTCACCCCAAAATTCCCAAGTTGTGGATTTTAATAATTTTTGAGTGTTTTGGAGTTTTTAATTATTTAAAGAGTTTGACCACAATTTTCACGAGGAATAAATTTAAAGTGATTAAATTTAAATAGTTCAATATAATTGAACTAGAAGAATTTATTTTCTCATATTATTTTCCTTTTAAGAAAATAGTTTTTGAAAAAGAATTTCAAATCATTTCCACTTAAGGATCCTTGAATTTTTCATCCATTTAAAACTTGTTAAATTCATTAATAAAACTTACAGAAAAATTCCTCATAATTTATAGAGTGTGTTGAATATTTTTAGCTGATTTTTGTTCCTTTTGTTTGGGAGTTAAAATTCATTTAAGTTTGGGTAATTTAATTTGGTGAATTACCAAAATGCCCCTGGGCCTAATGGTTTGGACCCAACCCAACCGGCCCACTCTCTCTCTCTCACCCGACCTCACCTCTCTCGATCCCCTTCTCTCCCTGGCGTTCACCGTCGCCGCCGCCACGTCCCCTCTGCTCCGGCCGGTTCCGGCCATCACCGGCGCCGCCACGCCCTGGCGCTGCTCCGCCACCTCACCTCCTTCGATTCCCCGCCTCCAATTCGTACTGCAACGACCTAATGAGCTCGCCGGCTTGGAACCCTAACCCTAACTCACCACCTGTGCTGCCCCTGTTTGCTCTCCTCCGCCAACCTCTATTGCCGCCGCCCCTGCTTCCCAGCACCGGCCAGGCCTTCTCCAACTCTCCCTCGAGCTCTGGCCATCTGCCCTGACTTCCTCGAGCTCTGGCTCAACCGCGCCTCCTCGAGCTTCTGCGAGCTCGGCTCCCTCTCGAGCCCCTGCTCGAACACCAGTTTGACCAAGGCTTCCCTCTGCTGCTGTCTACTTCTTCCTCGACGCCGGCGGGATGGCTCCCAGACGGATGCAACCTCGGTGTCGTCGGTCTGGTCTGTGGTCATAGTGTGCTGGTGGATGCTGTTGTCGCCAACGAGACGGTGGTGCGGCGAAGCTGGTGATCGTGTCTTTGCGGTGCACCCCATCACGGCAGCACGAGCCCTGCCTCGTCACACCGTGATGCTTGTGTGCCGCACGATAGGTATGTTCTCTTCTGTGACCGGCCGTGTGCCGATGAACTGATGGTGGTCGTGTTCCGATAAATTTGTGGTAGGTGTAGTGATGCCTCTATTTGGATGATTTAATCATCACTGGCATGTGTGGCTGTTGATGCTTTAACTCTGACGAAATTGAATGTGTCTACTGTTGTTAACTGAAAATTCAATTACATCCTGTTGGATACGATTTAGAGCATGTGTAGGTGATGTGTAGAAGTGTGCTAAATGTTGTGTTCAGCAATATTACTTGCATGCATATTCTGGTGCGTAAGTTAAATAAGAACAGATGCACTAAATGCTTATGTTTGCTCTTTTGAGGTGTAACAAGTTCCTAGCTGCTGCTAGTGAGAAACATATCATGTACATACATGATCTAATTTAGGTGAGTGTATTTGTGAGGTGAAAAGTGATTCTGTAATTGTTATCTATACATGATTTGCTTGCTGTTTTAGGTGTTATAAATGTTTTTCTTGCTTGTCTTCAAGCTGTGGATAGTTAGGACATTATACAAATGCATTGTGTTGCATATTTGGAAGATTTAATGGTTTTTGGACGGATTGGAGTGATTTAGATGTTTCTGGACAAGAATTAGTTGTTGTCCAGCAACTAGTGCACTATAATTTAATTTCTATTCATATTCCTGTTCTTTATACCCCTTTCTCCTAAAAAATGATAAGAACAGATCTATTAACTTCTCTTCTCTCTTCCTCTAGGTATGAACTGATAAGAACAGATCTGGCTTGTTTTCTTAGCCATGCCAATGATGCAAAGGCTGAGGCAAATATTTTGATAAGAACAGATATTAGTGTGTTGCTTTAATTCTCTATGATGATTTAGCATAGCATCTCTATGCCAATCTGAGAGAAACACTTCTTTCTATCATCCTAGTGGGGAACTAGTTGAAGGGTAGTTGGAATGATTTAGAGATGTATTCTTGGATCGATTTTGATGTGTTGCCCTGCTCTCCTCTCTTTCTAGCACTGTCCTGTCATTTACAGGACTTGCTAGCACCTCTCCTCTGCTTCACACACACAAAGAATTAACCTGCTGTTGTTGAGCAGCTTGGTCTTCTGGAAAATGATGATAACCTGCGTCTTGTGGCTAGCCTGCTCCTCCTCGCTGCTTCAATTTTCCTAGAGTGTATTTATCTAGCTGCAAATTATTTTGTGGTTGTTCTTGTGTTCTTGAGATGTTCTTGGATTTCTGGCTGATTTGGAAAAGATATTTGATAGCTGGATTAGCTGCTGAAAATGTGTTTGTGAGCAAATGAATCTGCTAGGAGGCTGTTGTGGTGTTTATATGCTGATGCCTAGTTGTTGTGGTGCTGCCACACAACTAGATGACTCATGTTTTGCAAGGATGAATAAGGTGCTTGGGTGTCAAGTCCTCATGTATAGGCAATTCTTGGGGTTCAAGCTAAGTTAGATATTTTGTTTGTGGATAACTCTCCTATGTGGCATGCTCATCCACTCAAGCTTTTCATTACTTGGGGTTCAAGTAAACTTAGATATTTTCTTGTGGATAGAGATGACTAGTCATTGATCTTATCTCCTTGTGGGATTTATTCTTGAGCAAGACAAGTGGATTTTGTCACTAGATGGACTTGTGGGCTGATTCTCCTATGTGGGCTTGTGCAATATTAGTGGCTTTGCAAGTTATGGGTGGTGATCATGTGGGCTTTACAATTTCAGATTTGTGGGTTCTCAATTGGCTTATTTTCTTCCTTGGTAATTGATACCATTGGAGAAACAATTTAAATTCCATGTGGCTTTGTTCTTATTGGTTCTTAATACCAATAGAGAATAATTTAATTGTGGGCTTTTCTTTAATAGGAATTTGACTAGATTAGAAGGAAACAAAAATGTTGCCTTGTAGACTAAAGATAATTGGATCAATTATATTTGCCTTTGCCCCCTGTTGCCTTTGTTGCTTGCTCAAATGGATCAATGTTGCCTTCTTTTCCTTGCTGCCTATTTGCCTCTAGATGATCCAAATGATCCAAAGTTGATCCATGATCCATTGCTGCCTTAGATATAATTCCCTCTAATCACCACTTGGGTATTAGGACAAGTTCCTAGTAACCAGTAGTCGAATTCCAACACAAAGTTGCCTAACCCTTGTGGTGAAGGCAAACATTTTAATTCGAAGAAACCTTTCTTTTGTTTTGGTTTTTATTTATTTAGGTGATACTCAATTGCTTTATGTATACAAAAGGAATAAGATAACAAGGTTGCAAGGCTTATTACCAAATACTTCTATATAGCACAAGGCCTTTGGATTTCACATGGTTTATTTTTAGATGATCTCCAATTGCTTCATGTATGTAAAAAGAATTTGTTCACAAGGTGATCAGCCTTGCTACCATCTTCTTTTACATAGCACAAAACTTTTGAATTTCACAATTTCTAGAGAAGTTGAGAAGAACAGATACTTGCTTAATTCCTTTATTTCTGTCCTTCTTAAATGCAGGAATCAAGAATAAGACTTGGGAGATAAAGAAGATCAAGATAAGTTGAGAAGATCAAAAATGGAGTGAAGATCAAGTTTAATATTTAGTTTAGGAATTTCTTTTATTCTTGTGTAATTTTCCTTTCTCTTTGGATGAGATATGTAATTATTCGATTATGTTGTAATATTCATTGAAGTTCATTTGGTAAAGTTGTGGAATGCCCAATTCCAATTGTTGTAATTAATTCGACTTGGACATTCAAACTCTGGAATTTGTATTTGAGATGTGTTGAAATGATGAGATGAGATAAAATTGAAATTAGGACATGTTGTATTTGGATTATTATTATATGATCATGTATGTGTGAATTGAGATGATCATATAGATGAAATTATGCTTGTGTATTTTGTTAAATTGAATTATACCTTGTCGTGTTTGAAACTGTGATCAGAAGTGTCGATGATTAGGAAAGGTCATGTCCAATTCTGGAATGCCTCGACAGATGATCCTAGTTTCTAATTAGTTGTTTCAAAGATCACGTCGAAATTTATAGCACTCAACAGGATGATCTAGCTCCTAATTCATCGAGTCGAGAGAAACATCGATCCCTTTGTCTCTTTTCTTAAACGCGCCAAAATTTCCCGTATTTTCAGATGCATGCTATGCAAATGCACAATTCTTATTTCTACTATTTCGACTCTCTAAACCCTGGGGTATTACAGTGGCCCATGTCAGGTCGTACTAGGATGCCTCCTAGATGAAGGTCGACTCTTCCATTTGGCTTGCCTGGGTTGACTCCAGAAGTGTCACATGGAAGACCAACTTCCGAAATATCACCCTGATGCCGACTCATCCAAGGGTCGCTATTAAGATGGGCATTACCGACACTCTCCTTCCCCATGTCTCCACCAAGGAGGAGAGCAACAAACCTCCAAATCCGACTGAGCCGCCACTCCGTCGCGCGTATGGGGGGGGGGGGGGGGGGGGGGTGGTGATCCGTGATCCACCCACCATCCATGACACTGCCACCTCGAGATCATGGCAGTGAAGGAGCCTAGCCACCGTCTCTCGCCGCGCAACGGCGAGACATCACACAAACACGGTATAGCACAGGCAACCTTAACAAACTAGACAAATTACTATAAATCTATAACTACTATGGTGTCGTATCATTTGATAAAGATACACACTATTATTTTCTCATTAACTCAGTTCGTACTTCTTCAGCATCAACTCTTTTTGAACTTTTATTTTACTGTGTGCGTGTGCCGGAATTATTCTCGTGTGCGCGCAGGCATGTACAACACTTGCTCTTCCCAGCTTAACCAACCGACCCATGGGTCCGGGGAGCCGCCAGATGGTGGACCCGGCGTATCAGTACCTCTAGAGTATACCTGGCCATGGGACGGGACGGGCCGGGCTTCGGGCCGGGCCTAAAAAAGCCCGCGGGCAAAATCCCAGGCCCAGGCTCGGCCCGACTCGACCATCGGGTCTATATTTCAGGCCCAGGACCGTCCCGTGACTGCAAAATCCTGTCGGGCCTCAGGCCGGGCTTCCCATGCCAGGCATACTCTAGTCTAGACCTCTACTGACTTGCCTTTCCCGAATGAGAGCACGCGTCAGGTTAGCGGAACGGGAAAAAGGCACCGCACGACGCAGGAACAACGCACTGCAACATGGGCCCACTGAATAGATAGGCCCACACGTCAGTGTGCGAGCAGAGTTTTTTTTTTTGATTTTTCAAACTTGTATTCAAACTAAAAAGAACGCAGTACACATCGGAACACAAGGAAAGAAAGAACAAAGAGGAAAAAAAGAAGAACAGCACCGCTGCCACACTCCGTCTTCAACCTCCGGGTCGCCCAGCACGCCGCCCCTCCGCCGTCGAAGACGCCGAAGAAGCCAGCCACCGGGAGCACCCACCACAGGAGCAGAAGAACTCCTAGCCCGAAGGCGTTGACGAGCCGCATCAACCTCCAACTCCATGGAGCTGGATCCGACGCCGAAGAAGCAACATCGGCCGGGGGGCCTCCCCAAGCTCTGTCTGCCCCAGATCAGAGGCCAGCGCCACCGATCTTCCGCCTGCTCACCACCATCCCGAACAGCGGCCGCCGTCTTGACTCCCCTCTGAGTTCTCGCCGCCAGATCCGCCGCCAGCACGGATCTGTCGGAAGCAAGTCGCGCGCGGCGACGAGGATCTCCGGAGAGCTCCACCGCCGGAGAAGGCCGCGCCGACAGCAAAACACCCGCCGCCAGCTCCATCTCCTCCTGGACGCCACCGGCAGGAACACCCCCTATCCTACTATGTACAAGCCGGAGCCGGGGATCCCCCACCCTCCCGCCGCCGAAGCGGCCGGCAGAGGAAGGGCATCCCACGGCTCGGCGGCGAGCGCGAGTGGATCGGCGGTGGTCGCCCAAAAAAACGCCTTTCTCCTGCAACAGCGACGAGGAGATGAGGGTGTTGTATCGATGATGCGAGCAGAGCTGCGGGAGGTCTTTCTCTACGCGCTCTCTCTCTCCTACCCAGGTTTGAATGTTCGGAGGGTACGGCCGTCACGTGAGCACTACTAATTACACGAATCTCAAAGCAAAATCGAAGCGCAGGGCCGGCCCACCGTCCGACGCCGTGAGCCGGGTCCACCCGAGGGCCGGAGCTGCAACCGTAACCGTGTAACGAACTCGTTTCGCCGTCATAACCGCTCGCGCCCACGGCCCACCATCTCCAATCCGCTCCGCCCCGTCCCGCTTTTTTCAAACAACCGCCTCTTCCACAGCTCTCCTCCTCGCGTCGCTCCCTCTTCTTCCTCGCACGCCAAGAACTCGTTTGCCAAGGCCCCATGGAGCAAGACGAGCGCGCGGTTGTTGATCTGTCCGAGGGGGACACGGAGCAGGGCGGCGAGGCTACTGCTCCGGCCACGGCGGTGGTTCTTGCCGGCGAGGTGGCCAAGGAGGGCGGCGTCTCAGAGATGGGCGGCTCCGTCCGCGACACGGCGTCGGAGAGCGCCAAGAAACAGGATCTTGAGGTAAATTGACTGCGGATCACTGTCGCGAGCAACCCGAACGAACGAAATGCTCTGTTCTTGATGCGCTTCTTGGTTCTTTGGCGCAGGAGTCTTCGCCGGAGTCGGACGAGATCGCGGCGCCTTCGGGGAGCATTGAGAGCGAGGACAGCGAGGCGTACAAGAACTCCATCGCGATCGCGGCTTCCTTCGGTAAGTTTCCAACCATTGGCATGCGTTTCGGCGGTGGCAAGAAAGGCCGGCTCCTCTGTTCTTGAATCTTGATTCGTCTGTCCCCGAATTCGTCAGAGCTCCGAGCCGCGGCCGCGGACGCTACGCCGCTGTCCACCTCCCCCGCGCAAGTTCAAGGGACAGGGAGCAGGCCGTCTTGATGAGTTTCACTGCCGCGGGCGACGCTGAGACGGCCGGCTCCGAGGCTGCTGATCTTGGCGCATCGTCGTCTTCCGTGCCGGCGACGGGTACGCACGAGGACGTCCCTGCAATGGAGGATGGCGATCAGGGTGCCGCGCTGAGACGGGCTTGCTCAGGTACGAACACCAATCCGAAGCATCCAGTACTTAGTTCTGTGTCACGTTCTTGATTCATGGCGGCGGTTAATCGGAGTAATTTGTCAGCGTCGGGCACCAAGACCAAGGTCGCGATCGCGCACGCCTCGCCGCGGGATTCCTACCGTCACGTGCCGTGGCGAAGCAGGAAGCAGCACTCCCCGAAGCGCTTCATCGCCATGGCGGGAGCACCGCCCGCACGCGATCCGCCTCACCAAGCTGTCGGCCCAGGCTCCTTATTGCCGTCAGCGTCGGCGTCAGGGACACCGGCTGGTACGTTCTTGAATCTTGAATGATCTCAAGTGCCGAGAGAATTGTTCTTCGATCAATTTCATGTCCATTCATCTGATCGCATTTCAAATTTGGTCAGCATCGGATGACACAGCGAGCTCCTACTTCTCCTCCTCCACCGGCCGCCGCTCACCTTCTCGAGGCAGGAAGCAGCTGCGCACAGAGCACTTCGTTGCCGAGGAGGCCCAAGCTACAGCGAGGGCCAAGGCTCGCCGGAGCGACATCGCCCTCGACAGGTTCCTCTCTTGTCTGGTCCGCCGCTGCCCGGCCTCTCGCTCTGAGTGGGTGAGGAACGTCACCGCGGATGACAGTTAGCACATACAGGATTCAGCAAAGGGCAGAAGAATTGGTTGCTACTTATATCTGTATTCTTTGTCGGAAGAATTGCCGTGAGAGCATAGTAGCCTTGTTGCCTGCAGTTTTCTGAATCCTGAATTTTTATCTCTTCAGACCTCACCTTGTCAGCTGTGGTTCTTGTATTTGTTAACTGCAATGCAGCATAGCAGTGTAGTGGACGATTGTCTATGACTGAAATTCAGTGTGGGCTCAAGTTAGTAGTTAGCAGTAAACTCCATCGTCCA
This sequence comes from Poa pratensis, assembly GCA_947311845.1. NCBI lineage: Eukaryota > Viridiplantae > Streptophyta > Magnoliopsida > Poales > Poaceae > Poa > Poa pratensis. The sequence continues at coordinate 35,091,816 of CAMZMU010000103.1, read as the reverse complement.
TTCTAGTTTTTGTCGGAAGAATTGCTGTGAGAGCATAGAAGTCTTGTTGCCCGCAGTTTTCTGAATACTGAAATTTTAGCCTCCTCAGGCCATGTACAACGCGAGCGCTTAGAGAGGCGCTAGGGAAGAAAATCCCGGTTGTTACGCCAGATTCCCGGCTGTCGCTGGGATTATCCTTGGCGTCTACGCAAAACTGGGCGTCCGACGCTTCACTTTTTTTCTTCCTCCCGCAGTAGCGATCGTAGTAGCAGCAGGCGCTATCCAGCCGTCAGAAAAGAAAAAAAAGCTTTAGCGTCTAGCGTTGGAGACACAGACTCTAACACGAACGTCATTCATCAAATCAATATTTTTAATTCGTTGGCGCCTGCGGAAGCGTCCCTGCAATGTACGTGCCCTCAGACCTCACATTGTCACTTTGTCAGCTGTGCTTCTAATATTTGTTAACTGCAGTGGAGCATAGCACTGTAATGGACGACTGTCTGTGACTTGAACTCAGAGTTCTCAAGTTAGTTAGCGCTAACTACCATCGTCCATTCTATCTTGTCAGTCTCTGAATACTGCATTTTGAGGTTCTTCAGAAACTGGTATTTTTACAACTAGAACAGTGAGAACGGCTCCTCAGGGAGCTGAATCAAAGGCTGTCTACAAGATGAGATATATGGATGCAGAGAGGACCTTAGTCATATGAACAAGCAAACTGAAGTCTCCTTGGAACCTATCCTTTCATGAAGATAAGCTAGGTTGTATGCCATTGAACAACATGTCATTTCTCTGTTTCCACGGACACCAAGCTCCAATCATTAGAACTCTGGCGAACATTGGTTTGGACAAGGCAGCCTTAGCAAGAAAAATGATTACTCCCAATATTAAAATGGCGCCTCTTCATTGAGAAAGTAAACAAGAAACCTGCTGCTTCATGTCGCTTCGCCTCTCTGGCGACAAAAATGGCGATTCTGAAAACCAGAGTGAGATTGAGAGAAATCCACCGAAACTACTCGATTCTACTAGCGATAGACCCCAGATCACTGTCTCCCCGGCCAGTGGAGCGAGTTTCCTTCCCTCGGAGCTCAGGTTGCGAGCCATGGCAGCCGTCCGCAAGGCCAGGGACCCGGCGGGTGCGGTCGCCCGGTTCCGCCGTCGTGCCCTTTCCTTCCTCGCCGGCCAGGGCGCTGAAGATCCCATTCCGTCTCGGATGCCGACCCTAGTCACACCGTTTCCGCCATCCCCACCCAGAAGCACCAACCGATCCAAGCCCCACCACCTCCGATCTTTCAATTGTCATCGTTCCTGACCGTGTGGTTCTTAATTCGAGCTTGCCTTGTTCGGAACTTGTTGAGGACTTGGTCATCGCTGTCGGGATTTCGTTCAAGGAGGTCAGAGCTAGGAAGTTCAGACATCTCAGGGCTTTCTCTCTAAAGCCGATTTCAGGTATTGTTCTTGGTTCAGAAATCAATTATGGCTCAGTGTTTTTGTGTTTCCAAATCATTTCGGAGAGGGAGAAGGTAATTAGCCACCTTGATGAGGACCATAATGTGCCTCCTGATCGTGGGCTGAAATTGAAGCAAAGCATTAGCTCTACGGTCCTTAAGAGCGAGGTTGATGATGGGGAAAAATTAGCAAAAACGGCTATGAACGTGAGGAGGAAACTGAAGTCAGTTTTAGGTTATAATCAGAGCATTAAGAAGGCTCAATTGAAGATGGATTGGGGTACTATATTAGAGGTTGAAGATGAGGGGAAGAACTCACATCAAAGCATAGTGCTCACTCCACCTCTGTGTAAAGTGTCTGCCAAGTGTTTGTGTTTTTGCCTCATGGCAACCAAGGGAGCTGACCTGCTGGATGATGGCGTCCTAGCCCCCACGTTCCGCAGACGTGCGGGAAAGGAAGTTGTTGGTGAGAGCTCGAATGAGAAGAAGAATATCCTGTACGTCAACATGTCCGGGGCACGACATGCAATGCGTGCTCGTTTCCTCGCCGTTTGGTTGTTCCTATCTGTGTTGTTGGCCAACTCGCAGCAGGTGATCGAGCACATGAAGAAGGTTTGGAAGGTCAGAGGCAAGATGGAGGCGAGCCCTCTGAAGGCTAAGCAGGGGCGCATGTTCGTGCTCGAGTTCACGGAGGAGGGCGACAGGGATCATGTCGTCCGTGGAGGGCCGTGGCAGTATAGGGGGGACGCCTTCCTCGTCGTCGGCCTTGAGAAGGGAGCTGACCCTCTGTCGGCCCTTTTCACCCATGTGCCCATGTGGATTCAGTTCCGCAAGATTCCTGACTACCTCCTCACCAAGAAGCTCGCATATGATCTTGGTGATCGGGTGGGCACCACTATCAAGATCGACAACAATGCTAGAGGTAATTTTGATGACAAATTCATCAGAACTAGAGTTCAGCTGCCTTTGTACACGCCTCTGCAAAAGGAGATCACTCTCGTTGATGAGTCCACAGACAAGATGATTTATGTCCAGCTAAGGTACGAGAGGCTTCCCAATTTGTACTTGTTCTGTGGCTTTATCGGGCACATGGAGGCCAGATGCGATACTGTAGCTGCTGGAAGCTGTGTTTCAGCCAGGAGCTCAGAGTTCCACCAGTCTACTTTGATGATATGCGGACTTGGTTCTTGCCAGACGAGCTGACTGTTGAACAGGGCAAAGAAAACTAAACGGGGTTGTGGCGTGCCCCAAAACCCACCACTTGGGAGATGGGACCTACTACCAAGGTGCCGGCCGTGGATGGTGTCCTGGAGCACGTGGCGCGGCGGCGGGTGGACGACAACGCCGACGCCAACAACAAAGATTTGGCTGCATTAGTCCCCGTCGACAACACTGGGACTGCTCTGGCTGAGTACGTGGACTCCAACAAACCTGGCCATGCCAAGGTCGGCATAGCGGCCCCCCTCGACATCAACAATGGGGTGGCCGCGCAGCTTGCTCTTAATAGCAAGATCGACAAGGTGGTCCCCCTCGACAACAACATTGGGGTGGCTGCTCTCGTGATCGCCGACAAGAACGCTGGAGGCGCAGTGGAGGAGAACGGCCGGGCTAATAAAAAGGAGGACTCCAGCAACTATGCAAAGGTGGAAGATAATAACTTGAACATCCCGGTGGAACGGAAGAATGATACACATGCTCGTTTGGCAATAAAATGGAAGAGACATGATCGTCAGAAGGCAGGGGAGCAGAATGAGATCAACTCTGCTCCTCTTGCTAACTGTCGATTCTGGGGTGGTGGCAAGGTGCGCAAGCGTGCTGAAGAAGATGGCCTCCTGCATAGGGCTAAGAGGAGCTTCATTCCTGTGCCCACTCTCTCCGAGTGCCTGGGCGAGGAGGGACTTCGGAAGCTGCGTGAAGAGGAGAGGGCCAAGGCACAAAACGGGACTGAACTGAACCTGGTGACTGATTGAGAGGAGGATGCAGGTGAGGCAAGAAAGGAGGAAAAGGAGGCAGCCAGCCTTGGGGCCGCTGGCCAACTGACAGGTGCGAACGAGCGCACCTGTCAGGAGCCATGACGCTGTTAGGTTGGAACTGTCGGGGTGCTGGCCAGCCCGGGACAGTTCAGGAACTTGAACGGCTTGTTCGTGTGCATCGTCTGAAATTACTGTTTCTCTCGGAAACTCGCCAGAATAAAATGTTTGTTGAGGGGCTTAGGTGGAGGTTAGGCCTGAAACATGTTGTTACTTTCAAAGGAGAGGGGAAAGGTGGTGGGTTAGCTTTGTTTTGGGTTGAGAGCATCCATGTTGAGCTGTTCAAAATCGGTGAGCGCTTTATCGATGTAACAATTCATAATTTGCCTGAAGGAAATAAATGGAGATGCACGTTTGTGTATGGAGAGCCTCGTGTTCATGAGAGACACAATATGTGGAACCTTCTGCGCAGAATAAAACCTCTCCTCAATTATCCCTGGTTGATGTTTGGTGATTTCAATGAATGTATGTGGCAAGAGGAACATTTCTCAGCTAGAAGACGAGGTGAAAAACAAATGTTTGAATTCCGGGAGGTTCTTTCTCAGTGTGACCTACATGATCTGGGGTACAAGGGCAGGCCTTGGACTTTTGATAATAAGCAGAATGGTATAAACAATGTAAGAGTTCGTCTGGATAGGGCTGTTGCAAGTCCTAATTGGTCTGATTTGTTTCCCTTTTGCCAGGTAACACACCTAACTTCTTCCCGGCCAGATCATTGTCCACTTCTAATTACTTTGGACAAGGCTACTGCTATAAATAGATCTCCTCCTATTCGTAGATATGAAGCTTTTGGGAGCGTGAGCCAGCGCTAGGTGAAGAGATTAAAACTGCATGGAATTTGCATAAAATGCCGAGTGATCTGGGTGAGGTTGCTAACAATCTGAGTGGTGTGTTGTCGTCGCTCCATGATTGGAGTGGTAGGACGATTGGTTCTATTCATAGACAAATAGAGAAGAAGAGAAAGGAACTGGAGAGAGCCAATTTGAGTTCTGATTATAAAAGCAGAGACCTTGCAAAAGAATCAGCGCTGATTTAGATGAGCTGTTGGAGAAAGAAGAAATCAAATGGAGGCAAAGATTGAGGGTTACTTGGTTGAAGGCAGGGGACATGAACACACGCTATTTTCACGTAAGGCAAGTTGGAGACAGAAAAAGAATAGTATTGAGAAGCTTAAGAAATCAAATGGTGAAGAGGTAACTGATTTGGCTTCTATGGACGACCTAGCAACTGGTTTCTTTGAGGATCTTTATACTATGGATGACTCTGTACAGGCAGCGTTGATCACGGACCTGCTAGTACAGAAAATTGATACTAAAGCAAATGAAAGCCTCTGTGCAGATTTTACTGATGAGGAAATTAGTTTTGCCCTGTTTCAAATTGGGCCTACTAAAGCCGGGTCCTGATGGCTTTCCAGCTTGTTTTTTCAGAGGAATTGGGGTACCTTAAAGGAAGACATCATAGCTGCCGTTAAGAAGTTCTTTCAGACTGGGGAGATGCCGAATGGAGTAAATGACACCTCGATTGTCCTTATTCCTAAAGTGAAAAATCCTATGACTTTGAAAGATTACAAACCAATAAGCTTGTGTAATGTCATCTACAAAGTTGTATCCAAGTGCTTGTAAACAGAATGCGGCCACTACTAGAGGATATCATCTCGAAAACCCAAAGTGCCTTCATTCCGGGGCGTTTGATCACTGACAATGCAATCATTGCCTTTGAATGCATCCACGCTCTTCAAAAAGGAACGAAAAATGCTGGTAAATTTTGTGGATACAAACTTGACCTGATGAAGGCCTATGATCGTGTGGATTGGAACTTCCTGGAAAATGTCCTGTGGAAGTTTGGTTTTTATGAAAGGTGGATTGGGTGGATCATGACTTGTGTTAAAACGGTCAAGTTTTATGTTCGGCTCAATGGGAAATTACTGCGCAGTTTTAAACCTTCAAGAGGATTGAGACAAGGAGACCCTCTGTCTCCGTACCTGTTCCATTTTGCTGCGGACGGGCTCTCCACTCTCCTCCAAAACAGAATCAACAATGGGTACATAAAAAAACTTCAAATCTGTAGAAGAAGCCCGGGCATATCGCATCTTCTTTTTGCGGATGACAGCCTTCTTTTCTTTGAAGCCAATGGTGAACAAGCTAACCATATAAATGATGTTCTTCGTTCTTATGAGCAAGGTACGGGACAACTACTTAGTCCGGCCAAATGTTCTCTCATTCTTGGTCAATATGTTGATGATGCTGATGCGGCTACTGTTGTTTCTATGTTGAATGTGGAAACAACTTCCTTTGAGGATAAATATCTTGGCTTACCGGTCCTGAGGGGAGATTGAAAAATGATAAATTTCAGCCGACAAAGGAAAAGCTCTCCAAGAAATGTTATGACTGGTCCGAGAAGTATATGTCGGGAGCAGCTAAAGAAACTCTTATAAAGGCTGTTTCCCAGTCTATTACTACATATGCTATGAGTGTCTTTAAATTCTTGGCTAGTTTGTGCGAAGATCTGAATCACATTATTAGAGATTTCTGGTGGGAGATGATATGGAAAGTAAAAAAGTGCATTGGCTTTCTTGGGAAAAATTGACAAAACCCAAGAACCAAGGTGGCATGGGGTTCAGAGATTTGGGATTTTTGAACCAAGCTCTCCTAGCAAAACAAGCATGGAGATTAATTGATAAACCAAACAGCTTGTGTGCTCGGTTGTTGAAGGCGAAATATTATCCAGTGGGGGACCTAATTGACACTTCTTTCATCCAAAATACATCTCCATGCTGGCAGGGCATCTCTCACGGTCTAGAGCTGCTTAAAAAAGGTATTATCTGGAGAATTTATTCAGGTTCTAAAGTGAAAATCTGGCGTGACAATTGGATCCCAAGGGGTAACTTGAAGTGCTTGGGTAAAGCAACTAGCACTAGAGTTAAATGGGTTTCGGACTTGATAAACCCTGCTACGAAACAGTGGAAAGTGGAGCTGGTTAGAAATTTTTTCCACCAAGCAGACGCTGATCATATTCTGCAGATTAAAATCCTTTCTCACAATGGGGATGATTTTCTTGCATGGCATCATGAGAGAAACAGAATTTTTTCGGTGAGGAGTGCTTACAGACTTGCTGCTTCTCTTCACTCAAAGTATGCCCAAGAAGGCCCAAGTACTAAACCTGATGGGGAAAGGGACCTTTGGAATTTAATTTGGAAAACTAACATTCCGCCTAAAGTCAAGGTTTGTAGTTGGAAACTAGCTGGGGGTTCAGGCCTTGAGGTGCAAGAGGAGGATGGATAATATTTCTACTTGTCATATTTGTGGAATGGAACCGGAAACTAGCCATCATGCGATGGTTATCTGCACAAAAGCGGTGGCGCTGCGTCAATGCATTAGGAAAAGCTGGGATATTCCCCCTGATCACCTTCTATCCGAGACTGGTAAAGGCTGGGTGTTAATTCTGCTTAGTCATATTAATGAGGTGTTGTGGTGGAGGACTTGGCATCTCAGGAATAATATCATTTTTAGAGATGGTAAGTCGACTATTGAACATTCAGCTGTTTTCTTGCAATCTTACTTGGCTAACTTCCAGGACAAAAGAGAGATTGAAGAGGTAATTGATCCAAAAGGAAAATTCCCATCATTCCATTATGTTGCAAGTTGCAAAACACAGAGAAAAGAATCTCCATGTGTCTGGTATAAGCCTGTTACTGGTTGGGCTAAGCTGAACTTCAATGCTAGCTTTTCCTTACATGATCAGTCAGGAGCATGGGGAGGGCTTTTACGAGACTGTGATGGAAAAGTCTTGATGTCAGCTTGGGATCGCATCCCTCATTGTACTGATGCGGAACAGGCTAAAGCGTTGGCGGGACTGGAGTGCTTGAAGGCTTTACTTCCGGTCTTCTCTAGTCAGGTGCATTTGGAAAGTGATTGTGCTTCTCTTGTTGCTCAGATTAATTATCAAGGAAACTGCAAAAAAAAAAGATTAATTATCAAGGAGAAAATAAATCAGCTATCTCTGGAATTGTTGCTGACATCAAAAGGCTGCTGAAGTCGTTGCAAAAGGTGGAAGTGTCTAAAATCAACAGAACTGGTAATCATGCTGCTCATGTTCTAGCTAAACTAGGTAGCCCTGTGTTGAGTGGGCAAGTGTTGATTGGTTCCTATCCTCCCTGTGTGGAGGGAGAGATCAATCGTGATTGTAACCGAATTGTTCCTTTATGATTTATAAAAGCCAAAATTCAAAAAAAAAAATGGCGCCTCTTCGCTCTTCTGAATATTCCTTGTGTTTAGTCTATCGGATAAAAGAAGCCAACAGAAGAACTTCAATTTTGGGGTACAATTTTGGACCTGAATCGACCGAGGGCTAAGTTAGCTGAGAATTTGTAATTCCGTTGAAATAAGGCCGTTGGTGGCGCTCAAGTGAGAAAAAAACCGAAGCAACCAGAGAGGAGAGCCCAGTTAACAGCAACTGTCTAACGAACTCCGCTGATCCTCTTGCCGTCATAAGTCATAACCGCTGGCCCCCACCATGTCCACTCCGGGCTGGCCATGTCCACTCCGGGCTGGGCTCCTCTGCAGTTCGAGTGCGCGTACAGTACTCAGAAAATCTGCCGTCCATGCAATCTAACGTACCTCCTTTCATTCTTCGCTGCACACCTAATCAGAAACAGATTTGGCGCCGAATTCGTGTTTGCTCGTTACAAGACTCACAGAGGTAGCACTCGCGACAGTTTGATTGCTGGTACAAGACCCGCACAGGCGGCAATAGCCGTGCATATGGGCGACGTCGCCGGACGGCTGACCAGTTTGCACTGAACTTGCTCGCTTGTACGTTGCCGGACTTGCAAAGCATGTACTTGCTCATCTGTATCTTCAAACAGTGAACCAATGAGGTGGGAGAAGGCATCAGACAATGAACACAACGCAGTTAAGAAAGGGCGCCGTGTTGCTGCCGACGGCGAGGCGTCCCGGCTGCAGACGGCGAGGCGCTGTGTGCTGCCGTGTCTTCCGTGACCTTATCGATTCTCGATCTGTACCTGTACTTGGTCGTTGTTACTTGTTTTTTGCGCCAGTTTAGAGTGCTCACGTAGGTATTTTTGGCGCTAAGTTAGAAGAAAATGCGAGATTTCCCTCCCTGTCTCCTTAAACACAGGGAATTTTTGTTCCTAATTAAGTGTGCAGCGAAGAATGAAAGGAGTTCCGTTAGATTGCATTGGATGGCAGATTTTCGGAGTACTGTACATGGTACAGTAACACTACAACACCACTCCGCCCTGTCCCGCTTCTTTCAAACAACCGCCTTCCCTCCTCTTCAACAGCCCCCCTCGCTTCGCTCCTTCTTCTTCGACCCACCCCAAGAACTCGATCGATCCAAGTGGAGCAAGACGAACGCGCTGTTCTTGATCTGTCCGAGGGGAACACACAGCAGGGTGGCCACGATCCTGCTCCTTCTCTGACCCCGGCGGAAATCCTTGACGGTGCCGAGGAGGGCGTCTCAGAGGCGCACAAATCCGTCCATGGCGTGGCGTTGGCGAGCGCCAAGAAACAAAATCTTGAGGTAATTGGTGATGTTCTTCTCGGCGCGTCGTCGCCTTCGCGACGGGAACGCTTGAGAAAGGCTCAGAAGTGGCGGATGGCGATCAGGACACCGCGATGGGGGACGGCAAGAAGCAGAAACGGGCTTGCTCCGGTAAGATCGCAAACAGAACTCCGAAACATTCAGTTCTTGGTCACGTTCTCGATTCGTCTGAACTGAGCAGAGTAGTCTGGCTGACAGTGACAGCGCCCGGCTCAACGGTCCCGAAGCGCTTCGTCGCCGCGTCGCCCGCAGGCGATCCGCCTGCCCCTGCTGCCAGCCCATTGCCGTCCGCGTCGGCGTCAGGGCTCCGCACAGCGATTTCCGAGCACTTCATCCCCGAGGAGGCCGAAGCTATAGGCAACACCAAGGCTCGCCGGAGCGACATCTTCCTCGACAGGTTCCTCTCTTCTCTCGCCCACGGCTGCTCGGCCTCTGACTCTGAGTGGGTGAGGAACGTCACGGCCGAGGAAGCCGCCGTCCGCGGCGAGCACGAGCCCAGCGTCGAGGGCCTCCGGATCAGGGACGCGAGCCGCCAAGCCACCCGTACTCGCGGGCTAGGCGCCACGCTCAGCCGCCTCGGACGCGCATCGTCGTCGTCAGCGGCGGCAGGGTGTCCTCCTGGAGAGCCTGACGGCAGAGGGAGATTCTACGGCGTGCTTGCCGTTCTCGGCGCGTCACTGGCGCTCAGCGTGGTGTCGTGCCTGCTGTTCTACGTCGTCGGCCAGAGGAGCGATCTGAGGTAAGCATAGCTTCTCATGCAAAAACAATTGGTCTGTAGACTGAAATGCTTCTATCTGTAGTTAGTTTTTCTCCGAAGAATTGCTTCTAGAGCATAGTTACCCCGGTGGCTTGAAGTTTTCTGAAAACTGTATCTTCAGGCTTTACATTGTCAGCGACAGCGCTGTTAACTGTAAATGGAATATAGCGCCGCTATGTGCTATGTCTGAATACTGAATTTAATCTCTGCAGACACTAATTAAATTGTGAGCCATACCGTATGACAATCTTTTTGATCGATCTGTATCTCAGCTTGCAGCATCCTGAATCCAGATTGTTGTTTGCTTTGAAACAGAAGGGAGGGTAACATTGTTTTTTCAGCTTTCTGAATTCGGTGGGGACTTTGCCGTTTGCCGGTGATAAGCGGGATGCGGATGTTGAGAAGATGGGTCGAACATCTTCTGAATATGAGGAGCCACAGGTAAAGGATGAGGATAGTGAAATTGCGGATAGAGCACTAAATATACATAAGCTTTGTTCAAGTGAACAAGAGCAGAAGGTTGATCGCGGGATGTCCGACATGATTTTGTGGGTGACTGAAATTAAGAATGGACTCAAGCCAGCACTAAACCGACGGTCCATTGTTCGTCAGGTTGCAGTTTTCTGAATTCAGTTTACTGTTACTTTTGAATCGGAAGGGTGGGTAACATCGTTTTTTAGAGAAAAAAAAACGCGTTCCTGTTGCTCCTTGCTGGAACCTCAGGGACAGATTGATTGAGCGCCAGGTCTTGTCCCTAAAATCGATCATATTAGGTTACTGTTATGTTCTAGCGCTCTGTTCTTTCGTGTCCGAGACCAACTTCAAGCTATATCGACTCTCGTGTCCGACTCCGAGACCGACTCGATTGTATATCTGCACTACAAATTAATACGGAGAGCGCTGCAATCGATAGACCAACGCAAGGGGAAATCAGCACACGTACACAATCATACTAGTGATCGATCAATCCATCCATCTATCCATGGACGCGGCGGCGGCGGCGGCTCTCGACTTCGACCTGGACGACGTGATTCGGCGCCTCCTCGCCGCCGAGGACCCGCCGGCCTCGCCGTCAGCACCCCCACAGTTACCCGCACAGAGATCCTGGGCCTCTGCTCCGCCGCCAAGAACCTCCTCCTTTCACAGCCTACCCTGCTGGAGCTCCCGGCCCCCGTCAACGTCTGCGGCGACATCCACGGCCAGTTCCCGGACCTCCTCCGCGTCTTCCGCTCCGCCACCGGCTTCCCCTCCGCCACCAACCGCTACCTCTTCCTCGGCGACTACGTCGACCGCGGCAAGCAGAGCGTCGAGACCATCTGTCTCCTCCTCGCGTACAAGCTCAAGTACCCCGACAGCTTCTTCCTCCTCCGCGGCAACCACGAGTGCAAGGCCGTCAACGAGACCCACGGCTTCCTCGACGAGTGCAGTCGCCGCCGCCTCGTCCGGTCCGTATGGAAGGCATTCAACGACGTCTTCGCGTGTCTCCCACTCGCCGCGCTCGTCCGCTCCGGCGAGGACGACGAAGGCACCAACAGGATCCTGTGCGTGCACGGCGGTCTGTCGCCGGAGCTGGAGACTCTGGATCAGATCCGGGAGATCGCGCGCCCACTGCCCGTCGTGCCCGAGGCCGGGCTTGTGTGCGACCTGCTGTGGTCGGACCCCGCCGAGGACGACGACCCAGAAGGATGGGGGGACCATCGGAGGGACAGGTCCGTTACCTTCGGCGCCGACGTGGTGACGAGGTTCTGCGAGAGGCACGGGCTTGACATGGTTTGCAGGGCACACGAGATGAAAATGGGCGGCTACGACGACCAGTTTGCCGGCGGGAAGCTAGTGACCGTGTTCTCCGCGCCCAACTACCTCGGCAGGCGTGGCAACGACGGCGCAGTCATGGCCGTCGGCGTGGACCTCGCTCGCTCCTTCCACGTTCTCAAGCCTGCCCTGACTGCTCCTCCTCCTGCTGCTACTATTTCTTGTTGATTAAGTCCAACAATTTATTACGGAGTAAGTTATTTTCAGATGCTTGAAGTTGCTACTGGTAGGGAATTTTAGCCCCGCCTTCTCTCTTTGCTTCTTATGAGTCTAAGTTGGACGCACGTCAATTGTTATGAAGCATCTATTCTATTATATACTAAAAGCAAAATGAGTGAGTTTTTCGAGACACCACGTTAATTAGGGGTGAAAACGGTACGGATTATTTCCGACCGACCGACCGACCGGAGCCTCACGGAAGGCAAATACGGATACGGTCGGATAGTTGCCGGATACGGTCACGGATACAGATAGTAACTAACGGATACGGAAAAGGATGTGGTTTTACTAATATCCGCCCGTATCCGAAGATATACCATATTTCACGGTTATATCCGACAAATATCCGGCGTAATATCCGACAAGTAATACCTCGAACCTGAGTTGTTGGGCAAGATAAAACTTATGTACTTACACAACTCTTGAAAAGTCTTTGCTCAAGTCACTACCATATTTGTGAATCACATTTTTGGAGGCACCCTTAGGCCATGCAAGGGCAAAATTAAGTAGACACTTGGAAATGGAAATATGAGTATGAAAACATTATCTATCTTAGTATATCACAATACATAGAGTTAATTTGGAGTAAGTTAGTTCATAATATCTGCTATATACCAGTCCTATTTTCAATGCGACATCCGACGAAATGTTTATCCGCAACCGAACCGTATTCGTTCCGTATTCGATCCATATTCGTAACCGACAAGATCCGATTCCGTATTCGTATCCGCACACTATCCGCTCCGACTCCGTATTCGGAAAAAATATGGTCACGGACATGGTTTCACTACTATTCGACCGTATCCGCTCCGTTTTCACCCCTAACGTTAATCCACATCATACAAATTATTTTTAACAGTTAGATCTAAAATCAGTGGTTACGATTTAATTAAACATTATTAATTGCGTAACCGTACGTTGTACCAAAAACTAAGCGTTGACACGTACAAACAAACGAGACCTCCAAAGGTCACGTACAAAAGACATAATCCCTCACGTTGGACCTTCGTGGAAGAAAAAAAATAGCATACACTACCTAACCTATCGCCAAAACTCACGTCGCTGCATCTTCTCCAACTATCTTTCCGATGGACTGCAAATCGACATGTCAATTAATATCGCTCGTCGCAGCAAAGCCAAGACGACAAGACAAATCGCTAGAAAGAATTGAGCAAAGAACTGGTCGAATTTTCAAGATCTGATCGATATGTTCTTGCGTACTGCCCTGCAAAGCTAGCTAGCTGCGCGCTGATTGTTTTGGTGCTGGTATGATGCTGCGGCAATGTATTCTTACCGTATTCTACATGTCCTCAAGCGCGCAGCCGCAGTCGCTGTATTTCCAGTGGACTCACCATGCATGCACGTCCCAATCGCAAGCCTGCAAGACCTATGCCTCTATCGTGATCCCATCGTCTCCATAGTCCATACCCCAGTGACAAAATCTCCATCCACCAAATTTCAAATCCCGGCGATGAGGCTTATATATTGGATGAACCCACAGAAACACAAAAATAGATCACATGGCAATATGGAATTGCAGTTACTGTAAGTATGCGTGAGATCTTACTTTGTTTACAATTTGGCATTCTACTAACTTAACAAGCACCGGATTTCCAGGTCTTTTATTTAGAAATTCATCTCATGGCATTTGCATGGTTATTGGTTTGCCCTTTTCTCTGAAAGTTTTTTCAATATAACTATATATGATAGCAACATTATTCACTATTGCTAGAAAAAAAGAAGCCGCCATACACTGTGTAGATTACATGGCCAGAAAATCGAGCAAATTATGTACCGAGTCAAGCGCATTTGGTGATTTTCTCCCAAAACTGAATCTACTAGCTCTGGCTTTGATGTTACGTCTCAAAATCAGGTAAAGTATTCGACACAACTGAAGTACAAAGGATAGCACTGGGGCATTAGAATTTATGGCGGAAATACTTTTCTCAGAAAAACAAAACGATCGATTATAGTGATCTTAGAATTTATCGCCGATATTATGCTTGGCTGACAAGAAGATGATTGCAGCAATGTAATTGATAATTTTAGTCTTGAGTTAGAATACTACAATTATATAGGTGTTCTAACTGCATTGGTAGATATATTTTAATTCCTTGCAAACAAAATAGTGTATGAATCATACAAATTTATCAATTGTATGCAATCGTTGGCTTACGAGGTGGCGGCAGGCAATAGAAAGGAGCTCAAGGATTACATGGCTGAGGTCTTGTGCATGTACAGAGTTCCATGATGATGCAAGGCAAACTCTGGGTTTGTTTGCTTTGCACGATCATTTACCGGACACTATGCACAATTCTCTAGCATTATATTTAATGCTTTGCTGACAGCTTATGCAATTCTTTTAAGAAAAGTAATCTAATTTTTAGCAGCACATGCCCAATTGTTTTCTGTATAATTGATAAGATGAGGTGATAAATCATAACATAGCCCTTATGATAATTTGCTATAGTGAAGTCCTATATAGTAGGTCTGGGTGTGCACGAAGACATGCTTTTTAATGTACGCCCATGGAGTTGGAACTTAATAATAAAACTTTCCTTGATATACTACACAATCATATTATTTTTTCAGTTTAAAATATCTGTGGCATGTGAGTGCTATTTCTAAACAAAATGCACTGAATAATTTTCAATTGAGTGTATATGAACGTATTACCTGATGAAGCCATGGTTGTTGAATGATTAAATACTTCCTAGATATACTACACAATCATATAAAACACTTTTCAGTTTAGTAATTTATGTGGCATGTGTGTGTGCGGAGGGTATATGTATGTATTACCTCATGTAGCCATGGTTGTTGAATGATTTTTGTCGGCATAACTGGTATCTAATCTAAAGTGAAAACTTCAGACAATTCGACAGACTACATGCATCAAGAAAATATAAAAACTTTTTAAAAAACTACTTGAGCTACATGTCTTACAAAAAAATCGATGCGAGTCTATTCGAGAGACTGTGGTACTCCACATTATCTGAATTGTTTTGTCAGTTAAATCTGTATTGGACGGTAATGATTAAATACAGGGTTTTAAAGGGTTGATGGTTATGATTAAAATATATAGAGTTTTAAAAGGAACCACGTCAAAGAGATAGATCCATAATTTGTAGAATGTATTTGAAAATAAATTCCATCTCGCTTACAAATTTCTTTTATCACGACACAATCCCAACGCCTACAGCTTACCCTTCCTCATCTTGCAGGTATTGACTATTGAGTAGTTGTGCTTGATGGTAGAGTAGTAACCTAATTTCATACTTGGTGTCAACCAAAAAACAGATTAAGTGTAAGAGGTGACATTATTTGGATCTAACTTTAGACTGAAATGAGATACCAATACATTAGGTTGGTATCTAACATTTGGGTTAATGTGGAAGTACCAACGCCTATACGATGGGTTGAAATGAGAAGAATCCTCTAACCAGAATTTTGTATCACGATATAATAAAAAATAACTTTCCTTGGATATAAAATTTTATATAATAAGTATCTTTCCTGGTGACTTCATGAGTTCACCTTCCATAATGTAATCAAATAAACTTTTAATGTCGGCCATGCTTTTTTAAAGATTATAGTGTGTAAGAGTCATTGCAGTCAAGCTTTTTTATTTTTTATGTTATATCTTTAAGCCAACAACTTATCAAAAGTATGGATATTTGGTGGTGCAATATATTACGAAGACTACTGGGAGAGGACATGTAGTAAATTGATTATTGATTAAGAGGTTGAATTGTGTGCCACCCAAGTCTGTGTTCATTTCTGCATGGTACAACTAATTGTAGAACACCTTTGGTGAAGCGCGGGGATAGCAAGAAGAAAGTAATCAATATATCACTATTTACTTTTGAAGATAGAACATGTGGCATGGTATATTTGAAAGTTTCAGCAATCCATAGACTAAAGTGAATCAAAATAACCCCCGCAATAAAAGTGATTCAGAATAATTGTCATGTCTTATCTAACATTACTTGACACTACCTAAAGAATTCTAGATTTAAAATTCCATTTTCTTGAATATTTGAAAGCATACTCTTTTTTTGAACATATTCAACACACTTGAGAGTAATGCCCTCGCATTTGCGAGGGCCACCTTGCTAGTTTTTTTAAAAGAATGATTTTGCTAGATGCTAATAGTTCCTTTTCTTCTTTTGATAAGTTCAGTCCCTATATAAATATTTCTTATCTCCCATTTACGTAAAACTAAGTGCATAGGTCGAAATTCGAATTACTACAAATCTACAAGCGACGTACCTTCAAGTGCAACTGATAGTTTGTATGTTGGGGTCACAAATTCGTCAGTGCTAGCATTTTCCCTCTTTTGGGCTAGTGTGATTTTTCATCTACACATATGAAAACAAAATGGAACAGGAAGAATAAAACAAAAAAATAATAAAATATTGCTTTCATTGAGAGTTGAACTCAGGACCTCCCACTTACTAAACGGGTGCTCTAACCAACTGAGCTATGAAAGCAGATTTATTTTTCCTTGAATTAAGGCTAATCATAATAGGAACACCATAAGCTAACGAGGCGAAATCGTGACCAGTATCATGCCAGCCTAGCGGCACTAGTGTCTGACGAGAACACCGCAGTTTTTCCTCAAAAATCTGTGAGGAAACAACGAACAAACCCGTGCTTGAAAGATTTCGGTTTTTCCTGAAGAATCGCCTGAAAGATCAGGATTGAGCTTCCCCTTGGTCAAAAGAAGAGCAGCTAAACGCAACGCTGGAAGTTCCAAAAAGGAAAGAAAAACCGATTGTGACCCAAATGGCCAAACCAAGAATCGATCGACCCTCCGATCGTCCACGAGCAGATTATAAAAATGCAAAGTTAAATGGGAATTGGTTTGCCAGCCAAAAGACATGGGAGGACTTGGTGTGGTTGATCTTGAGAAATTTGCTAGAGCCTTGAGGCTTCGATGGTCGTGGTATGAATGGACGGAGCCGGAGCGTCTTTGGGTCGGTTTGGGCAACCCTTGTGACAAGAAAGATGTGAAGCTCTTCTATGCTTCCATTGAGATCACTATGGGCAACGGGAAAAAGCAAACTTTTGGATCCTTGGCTGGGGGCCTCAAGCCACGCGACATTGCGCCGTCCATATTTGCCATTTCTATAAGGAAGAACTTCATCGTCTTTCACGCCTTGCATGATGACTTCTTGATCCGAAATTTGAGCTTCGAGTAAGGCATTTCGGTCCTTCATATTAATGAATTCTACCTCCTTTGGAGCAAGCTCCAAGAACTTCACCTAGATGAGGATGCTTTGGACTCCATTACTTGGAAGTTGACTAACGATAATACTCCACGGCCTCGGCATACTTTGTCCAATTTGAGGAGCCTCCTACATCCTTCATGAAACCGGTGGTTTAGGGTACTTGGGCTCCTCCCAAATGCAAATTCTTTGCGTGGTTGATTCTTCAAAACACGGTATGGACGACGGACCGCCTTGAGCGGAGAGGTTGGCCAAATTGTGGGCTTTGTCAACTTCGTAAGCGGGAACCAGAGACCGCGACGCATATCATGTTCAAGTGCCGTTATTCCCTCCGCATATGGCGAGCCATTAAACATTCGCTCGGCTTGGGGTCCTCCACATCAATATATTCTTGGCATGCTTTCAACTCGGTCAGAATTTGGTGGTGCTCCTGTTGGCGCCAACGGCCAAACGCGCAATGGCCTCGCATCTTTGTTCCTTCTCACCTCTTGAGAGATTTGGAATGAGAGGAACACTAGAGTTTTTTACGAAATCGTTTCTATGCCCAAATGTAATCCTCTCGTCTGTTAAGAGGAACACATCTCTTTGGAATATTGCGGGGCAAAACGTTTGAGTTACATCGTGCCGCGAGAGTAGTGCCTGCTCCCGAGCCTTTGACTCGTTTTGTAACTATACTTCTTCTTATTCGATGAAATAGGCAAAGCTTTTGACTTGTTTAAAAAAAACAAGAAAGAAGGCAAATCTTCCCAAGACATGTAAACGTGGCTGTACACTTTCCTCCTTCGACTTGCCTCTACATTCCCTTTCTCGTTCGTTCCCGAGTTAAACAGTGGAGGGTGGCTACAAGATGCCAAGATCCACCACCATAGATCTAGGAGATGGCTGGACCCCTTGCGACGAAACACTGTCAGAAGCTGTAACCCTAGCATACGCAGCGTAGAAGACACCGACCGATGCCAGTCAAAGACATGAGCACAGTGGGCGCCGAGAAGGAACAGTCTCTCCCCTAGGAACCTAAAACGACTATCCTATACACACGTCCAAACATTTGTTCTACATGCTTCCCTGAATACATGGGCGCTCCTGTTTCAGAGGCGCAGAGGCCCCATACACTTTGACCACCATCAGGCCGCGGCTATACCAGCTCGTCTTCACCACCAGCACGGCATTGTTTTTTTTCGTTCGGTGGAACTAACGTTTCAGTGCAACTGTAACTGGTTAATCAGTGAGACATGCTTGCTTGCTTAACTTGCTGGTTCAAGAGGTTGGTGAAAGTTCGTGTAGCTAGACCCCAATATAGTTAGATCAGTTGGGTGTGTGCCTGTGTGCAGCACAATAATTCTTCCCAATCAAATCCGTTCTGGTCCAGCCAGCGTTGCCCAAAAGAGAGTGAAGGCGTGTGTGCGTGTCTGTCGAACAATAATAATTTGGGCGCGCCCACTGTCCAAAAGGAACACGGCCATTCGATTGGATTGCCCAATATTTGGTTTGCAATGCAGCTATGGTGTACTATACTACACTGCAAATTCCGATCGATGCCGAATATTTACCTTGGGCATTGTTTCGATGGATTCTTCTACCGCGATGCAGACAGATGTTTCACTTGTCTAGGCAAAAGGAGCGAGATTTCAATGTTGTCCCCTTCTGTATCATCTACAGGCCGGCAGAGCAGATTTCAATGTCATTTTCAGTTTTCACCGATCCAAAAATGGCAGGTTCGAACCTTCCTTTTCTGCAGTGATTGCCTGTCCGGAGAGGGCATGGTTTGAAAGGTTTTGATGGAAATAGGCACGAAATGGAAGCGAGCCCATGCCGCAATGTTGGCGCTGGTAATTCATTCATCATTCATGAAGACAGGGACTAGACTCGATAGACCCCTCCCCTTCTGTGCAAGCAGTGCAAGTGTGCTAGCATTGCTTGCTTGCTTGCTTCGCGCGGGTTTCTCTCTTGTCCATGCATGTCGAGCCATAGCGCATCTACAGTGCGATCGTAGCAATCTTGCAACGCGATTTTGTGTCCGTACAGAACTATTGGCAAATTCATTTCTGATGCAAGAAAGGAAGTCTTGGGGAAGCAGCTCCGACTGCATTTTCCGTCAAAAAGTCTTGGGGAAACTGTCCATGATCAGAGCAGCTAAGTAAAGCCATCAGTCAGTGATCAAATGTCATAAGGTAGAACAAACCAACAGACGAATTTACAGTAAGTTGAAAAAGTGAACTGGGATCAATCGACTGAATTAGCCTGGTTGGATTGCCAGGAATTCACGTTCAATGAACGAAAAAAATCGGTGTCATTCACGTAGGTAGGTGACCGACCAAAAGGGACCAGGATACGTGCGAGTGAGATGGAATCAACCTCTCTCACTCTCACAAATTCGGATGCGAGATTTGTACAGCACGCGCGGTCCCGGTCGTACGTCCTGGCACACGACACCTCCTATTTATATCTACATTCCTCTCACTCCTTTCGTGCTCTCACATTCTCTCTGACAAGTGACAACCTGCTCCCCTGATCGATCCGTCCAATGGAGGAGGAAGCTTCAACGGCAGAGCTGGTCAGCCCCCGGATCTCCTTCTCCCACGACCTCGCCACTTTCGCCACATGTCCGGCCCCTACGCAACCTTCCACGCCCAGCCGGTCAGACACATCCTTCTTCATGTCACGGCGGCGACGGCGGGAGCCGGAGTTTGACTTCGCCAACTCCGCGGCAGACGACGTCGCGCCGGCGGACCGCCTCTTCGCCGACGGGAAGCTGCTACCTGTGCCGCCGCTGCCGCCCACTCCGCACGCTCGCGGCTGCGCTAAGGCGGCGCCAACGCGGTCGTGGGCGTCCCCGTTCGCGCGCAGCAGCAGCGTCAACTCGGCCGCGACGACAAGGGCGGCGTCCGGGGGCAGGTTCGCGTGCCCCGCGTTCCCGCTCAAGCGGAGCCAGTCCGCCGGCCACCGCCCGCATTGCAAGAAAGTCGCTCCTGCGGCGACGACGACAACCGCCGCAGCTGGTGTCAACAACGGCAGTGGCGGTGGTGGTGCGAGATCGGTCTACTACTATGGGCATGGGGGTAGTAGAAATGGCAGGGCCAGCGGCGGGGTGAGGGTGAGCCCGGTGCTTAACGTGACGTCCATCGGCACCAGCGTGGTGAACATGCTGAGCTACCTGCTGTGCGACTGCGGCGAGATGAAGGGCGCCAAGAGCAGGGGGTTCGGTGTAAACTGCTGGGTAACCAGGTAGCAGTAGTACCACTACAAGTTAAGCACTCGATCGTTAGGGATTGGATTTGTGTCACCATGCTTGCCTGCTTGTTTGCTGTAACTTGTAAGTAAGATCGAAAATATTAACTTTCATGCAAATTGTGATGGAAGGAGTCTTGCTTTGTGCATATGCATATGGGAGGAGCTTTTGGTGGTGGTGTTGGTTGGTTAGTGGCGAAGCATGGGTAGAGGGGGGCGAAAGGGATGTGCATGTGTTTCGTGGGGACTGCGGAGGCGCGCTCTTGCATGATCGATCGTGCAAGATCATCGACCATCGACCAAAGGTGGCCATGGAGTGGATGTGGGTGGGGGTGTGCACGGCAGCACGGGGTCTCGGCCGGATTTCCTGCGCGGGGCTTGCAAAGCCGGGAGTTGTTAGGAATGAAATTTTCAGTTTTCGCGACTCAATTCTATTTTGTTATGGTTTCGATCGCAGAAACGTATCGGATTTTTCCAAAATTTTTGCAAAAAACCCAAAACTGGGCCTGATGAAGAATTGGCACTGAATCTGGACAACCGGGCCCACATGTCAGATGATGTGGCACAAACCGTGACGGTCTCCGACTTGGGCCCACATGTCCGCCTAGTTAAAAAAAAAAAATACTAAAAGAAAAAAAACAAAATAACCCAAAAATGTCTCGACTCCACCGTGTCGTCCTACGTGCCCGCGAGCTCCCTCCACCATGCCTGAAGCGACCGCCGGAAAAACTCCACCATGCCATCGATTCTGCTTGCCCCGGACCAAACCGAGAATGCCAAGAGCTATGCCTTGTCTTTCGCATCGAACTCGTCGGACCCAAGTTGTGTATACTACGGTTATGTCTACTACGGTTATTTAAACAAAACAGTTAAATCCTTAACTAAGTTGTGTCTACTACGATTATTTAAACAGTAAATGGCCCCATTCAATGGACATGAATCCAGTGTTTACCTGGCGAAGCTTCGCAACCTCCACCTTTTCCCTGTAATCATCACAGATTTCCACCATTTCATCTGAATATTCAGTTCCCACTAAGGTATTTTTTACTGTAACTAAGGTATTTAATATACCCACCACCAATAAGGAATTTCATAAACGCAGTACATTGGCATTATGATTCTCAATATATATGTGCAATCATAGTTTCAATACTCTACCTCATACCAGATAAGAACAATCTGCTTACATTTGTGAATGCAAAATTAGCACCAAAACAAAGTGGAAGTTTCTAAACTGAAATGTGTTTGTTCTTCTCTGAATCAATTAGATCATGAAGAGGTTGGTAAAAACAGAAGTGATATTCTACCCCATCCATCATAGTATTGCACCTTTTTTTATCATCAAGTCATACAAGTTAGAGCTTGTAGTTTGTGGCGACAACAAAGAAATTGAGAATGAAAAAGGCCATGAAGACATGATCAAAAAAGGTTTGCCTGGTGCCAACGAATACTAAATAAATAACTTTCTCAAAATATGGAAATGCACAAATTAGCATTCTACTACCTCACATACATAACACATCGACACACCTAGTGTATAAAGCTTAAAACTTTTGAGTCCTATAAATATTCAAATGAGTAGAACACAAACCAGCTTTGATCAAATATTCACCTGGTGCCAATGAATATTCACCTGCTTTGATCAAATTGACAGCTCCAGCTTCATTAGTCCTTTGGATCTGATTGCAAGTTTTTGGTACTGAAGTATTACGCATGGATTAGTAATAATTAGCACCCATGTATGCACTATGCAGTGCTCTCATGTGTCTAGACAACTACACCTTAGTTTTCTGTGGGACTTCCATGCTTGTACTTCAATTTAGTGCAACCTGGTCAAGTTTATTTGCCAGCTTTCGCTGGAGAAAGCATCAAAATAGTGCGGGTACAAACTCAAAAGAGCAAAGGAGCAAGAAAAGAAAGATGAACAAACAAAGCAACAAGCCTATGCAATACAGAGCGTGCTGCCGGTGACTGCGTACCAGGGCAGTAGGCTGTGGAAACTGAAAAGCCCATTGCCCAGTAACGATGCCCAGAAGGCCGCGTCTCCCTTGGCCCGTGCACCACCACTGTGGCCCGCGATGCGACTCTCGGGTGGTCAGTGGTCACCATTGTTTTGGGCCCCTTCTCTCTCCGAGCTCCACCACTGTTTCCGAGCTCTCCGTTCGGCGGCCGGCGCCCCTGGCTCCTCTCACCGGCCACTGCCTCACCACACTTTCTGTGCCGCCGATCGGTCTCCGGTCTTAGGCTTCGGCATGGCGCGCGGTGTACCGTGGCAGCGGCAGTCGAAGCTGCCTCCGCCGGGGAGCCCGGCCACGGTGACATACGGATCGATTCGCTGCCGCCACACCAGGTCGCCGGCGGGGATAATTCTACTGTTAGCCCCCGCCAGTGCGCAGGCTGGGTGGGGTAACTTGTCTGCAGCTTCCTCCTCGTTCTGCTTCGTCGCAGGTACTACTGTCCAGTTCAATCTGTGTGATTTGGTAGCTCAGTTTACTCCAGAGAGAATGAGATCTTACTGCCTTCGTGGATCCATTAGCCACATTCTTTGGAAAGCTTAACATTCATTTCAAAATTGGTGAAAATAGACATGGTTTGGAGTTTGGACTACAAAAGATACATTCCTTAAGATACATATAAGAACTTATGCACTAAAGATAATACTTAAAACTTATGCACTGTATGGCATTGACGTAAAAAAACAACATTGACATATAAAGATAAACTATCTAGCTGTTATCGTAGACATAGTCACATCATTAACACTAAAAGGCTGAGTAGCAGTGGATGCTACATTGTCGCCAACACTTAAACTGAAATATGCCGGGTGTTTAGGCTTATATAAGATCATAGCCTTGCTGCTTAGCATTGCAACAACATCCAACATGGTCGGTCGATCAATTGCATTCTCTTGTACACACAACAATGCAATGTTAATGAACCTCATCATTTCTGCCGAATGGCCGTTGGGAGGTGACATGGGTATACATATCGGGTACCCTACCATGAGGGTACCTGGTGCACGTGACGACTAAGGCCCAATATCGAAGAGCCTACTCGAAGCCCAAGACAAGAGGCCCAAGAAGATGGAGTACCCTCCAAGACTAGACATAGGCATAGTCGGTTTAGACTTTCCTTATATGTAAACTAGGTCGGTTACAAACTCCCGAGACCCAGCCTATTTAAAGGCTGGGAGGGGTACCGATCTGGGACCAAGCCATACACGAACCACCAAAGCTCTTGCGAGATCATCAACTCGCCGGAGCTCCCCTGTAATCGCATAATCCACAATCAATACCAGACAAGCAGGAAGTAGGGTCTTTACCTCCACCCGAGGGGCCTGAACCTGGGTAAATCTTTGCCTCTGCTTGTCAGCCGACGAAACTACCAGTACTACCACGTTCTCTCCCCATAATCTCAACCCTAGGTCCTTAACCATGGGATTTGATGAGGGTACACCTCGTCAATTGGCGCCGTCTGTGGGAAAGAATAGTGCTGGACTCGCGGTTTCTTCGGTTCCATCGGAAAACGGCGACTCGCCGATCGGATCTACAAACGGCAACTCGCCGGCTGCATCGACAAACCAGAACTCGCCGACTCAGGCGGCACACGGCAACTCGCCGGCTCACTCGACAAACGGCAACACGCCAGCTTCACCCGCAAAAAGCACATCGGATCCTCTGATGGATTTCGAGCCACACTCGCCAGGATTCCAGGAGGCCTTCTCCGATCTCGAGTCAGGTTTGGGTTTAACCGTTGGTTCGTTCAATTTTTTCGTCAACAAGCTTGGTGTGCAGGACTTGACGGATCCACGCCAACTCGCGACTTTCGCACCCGAGGCTCCATCGGCTGCGGCTCCTTCGACTGCGGATCTTTCCACTGCGTCCATACCATCATCGACCCTCCAAGCTTGTTCGTCTGCAACAACCATGTCCACACGAGAGATGCGCGAGCTCATTGAAGAGCTCCAGGGCGAGGAGGCCGAATCAGCATACCGCACAAACGATCCCGAGCTGGATCTCCCACTCGAGGATAGTTTCGACTGCGGGATCTCCCTCAGCGACTTCGACGACCTCGAAACTCATATCGACAACCACGTCGACTCCGAGATCTGCGCCAACAACAACCTCGACTTCGAGACTCATAACAACCTCGCCGACGCCGAGATGGGCATAGGCGACGAAGACGTCGACTGCGAGATCCGTCCAGACGAACCACTCGATGAACATACAGGCTCAGACATGAGCCTCGATGAAGATGTCGAGTCCATGACGGGACTCGAAAGTACATACATATGCCCTCGGGTCATACCCCAACAGGTCTATGTGGCCATCGCCGCAGAAACATCAGAAACTGCGGCCAGTCGCAGGCCTACAGAATTCCCGTGCACAGTCACTATGCCGGACGGAGCCACAACCCTCACAATCACTGCTGAGATGGCAGCAAAAGCAGATAAAGTTATCAAGGAGTGCACAATGATGCCAGCAGACGCAACACAAGAAGAGATGTTGACCTTCCAGTACTTCAACTGGCAGGAGTCACTTCGACTGAAGCAGATAAGAGCCACACTCGAAGAACGCAAAAAGCAAGCTAGCTTGTCGAGTGTGCGCAGAAGACAGCTCTCCCTGAGCTCCACCGGGCGAGCAGACACAGGACGCAGATCAAGGTTGTCACACCTCTCGCCAGGCGAGAAGGCGGCACTCACCCGCAACTTAGGCAACTCCTTCATGACATACGACGAGGAAGGACTGCCGGTGCCCAAAACAGCAGCAGGTGCTCTCTACACCGCTGCAGCATACCTGGAGGCAATCAAGCCCCCAGCGGATGACCCCAACGCAAAACTACACCGCCAACAGATCAAATCACTCGCCTTAGCTGCAAAGGCCATACGCCAAGTTCCAAGAACTCCAGGTGGGAGTCGAGACCGTGCCCTAGTCGACGCACCTCGGGAAGAGCATAATCACAGTGGTCGTCGCCACCACTCGAAGGAAAGAAGCGGCTCGCGAAGGCGCAGGTCCAGGAGCAGATCACGCAGATCTACAGTAGCGACTCATACTCTGATCGAGAGCCTGAGCCACATGGAGCTCTGTGCTTCACTCGACGCGTCCGCGAGACACGGATGCCCAAAGGATTCAAACTCACATCCGAACAGCCCAAGTACACGGGTCGACAGGAACCTTCCGGGTGGCTGGAAGATTACAGGCTGGCAGTTGCGTGCCAGCGGGCACCAACACTACAGCCATGCAGTACATACGACTCATGCTCGAAGGCACAGCTCGCGACTGGCTCAAGGCCCTACCTCCATCAACATACGACTCGTGGGATCACTTCCGCAGGGATTTCGTCAAAAACTTCGAGCCTCTATGTGAGCGCCCGAAAACATTCGAGGAGCTGCGGGCCTGCGTTCAGCGTTCAGACGAAACGTTGAGGTCATACATCAGACGATGGACTGAGATACGTAACTCAGTTGGAGTGGTTTCAGAAGATATGGCCATGGATGTTTTCGTCATGGGCCTCGCCAGGCGAGACCTCAAAGAAGCACTTGGCCGCCAAAAGCCAAAATCTGTAGCCCACCTCCTGCAGATCGCGACTGAGTGGGCAGATGGAGAGGATATGGCACGCACCACACGCGGGTCCTCACCCCGTGACAAACATGAGAATAGCAGTCGAAGCCATAGAGACTCGTACAGAGACGACCGAAGGCGCAAACGTTCAAAACGTCATTACGACGATGACAGACCCGAATTCATGGCGGCTGGGTTCTCCACACCCCGCAATGATCAGGACAGAAGCGACCGACGGTCGGAAGATCGCGAGACAGTCGAGATCGATCGGCGAGACAGTCGAGATGATCGTCGCGATGGCCAACGCAGTGATAGCTACAAGAGGAAGGATTGGCGCAAGTCACGGGCACAATCTGAGCGATCATTCGAAGAAAAGATGGACGCTGATTGCAGATTCCACCTGTACAAGGGGGACGATGGAAAACTGCGATCCAACCACTCGATGAGAAACTGCAGGGAGTTCGACCAAATGGCGACTGATTACGTAAATCGCAGAAAGGCAGCAGCCGCACAAGCACCTGCACCCGTGCCTCAGCCAAACAACGTGCCTGTTCTGATGGCACCACCTCCACCACCACAGCCTGCCCCAGGCGGAAATCTCGCGGGTGCCATACAGCCCGTGCCTCGGGTGGACGAACCACAGTACCCTCCGCCCCAAGGGCAGATGTACATGATACAGAAAGGTCGACCTTCCAACAGGGAGCAAAAGCTTCGCACTCGACAGGTAAACATGGCGGTCATGTCACCGCCTGCGGTGACAGATACTTGAAGGGATCCGATACTGCAATAAGCTTCAGCAAAGAGGACCACCCTCCGTCGGTTGTTCGACCAGGGCACTCTGCTCTGGTACTCGACGCGCAAATTGGAGGCTACGCCATGTCCAAGGTCTTCATGGATGGTGGGAGCGGCATAAACATCATCTTCGCAGATACGCTCCGCAAAATGAACAGGTCAGTCGAAAACCTGCCAAGATCCAAAATACCTTCCACGGTATCGTTCCAGGGAAAGCAATAAGCCCAGAGGGCACCATACAACTCGACGTAACGTTCGGGGACAAGCACCACTTCAGGACAGAGTCGATTGAGTTCGAAGTGGTCGACTGGAAATCACAATACCATGCTATACTTGGACGCCCGACGTTCGCTCGATTCATGGCGGTGCCACATTACGCATACTCCAGCTGAAATGCCTGGACCAAAAGGAGTAATCACAGTCAAGGGGAACTTCCAAAAGTCTGACTCTTGCGACCGAGAATTCAGCAAAATCTCTGAGATGTTTGGCATGGAAGCAACACTCGCCGATCTAGCGGTCTCCAACGATCGAACACTTATGCCAGAGCACAAAAAGGTGGCAGTCGACAGAGCATTCAGTGCCACCAACGACACAAGATCGCATCAGGTGCACCCGACTGACCCGACCAAGACAGTCAATGTCTCGTCGAGTCTGCCTATCGCATAGGAAAGCGCGCTCGTCGAATTCCTCCGTGAGAACTGGGATATATTTGCATGGTGTCCAGCAGACATGCCAGGTATTCCCAGGGAATTCGCCGAGCACTCTCTCCAGCTACTTCCAGGTGCTAAACCAGTCAAACAAACAATGCGCCGCATATCCGGCCCAAAAAGAACTGCAGTCGAAGCCGAAGTCGACAGGCTACTCGCAGCAGGATTCATCAGAGAGATCAAGAAATCACAATGGGTGGCCAACCCCGTACTTGTAGAAAGAAGCATACAGACATCCTGCGGATGTGTGTAGATTTTACAGCACTCAATAAGTGCTGTCCAAAGGATCACTTTCCACTACCTCGAATCGACCAGATCGTCGACTCCACCGCCGGGTGCGCTCGCTTGTCCTTCCTGGATGCTTACTCGGGTTACCACCAGATAAGGATGAAGGAAGAGGATGAAGAAAAAACGGCGTTCATAACCCCACTCGGGGTCTACTGCTACACCACAATGCCTTTCGGGCTCAAAACGCAGGCGCAACCTATCAGCGCATGATGCAAGATTGCCTCAAGAAGCAGATTGGGCGAAACGTCCAGGTCTATGTAGATGACATCGTCATCACCACAAGAGAAGAAAGCACGCTACTCGATGACTTGCGGAGACATTCGCAAACCTCAAACGCTTCCACATCAAGCTCAACCCGAAGAAGTGCACGTTCGGCGTGCCAGCCGGGCAACTCCTCGGGTATCTAGTCTCAGCTCGAGGAATCGAGGCGGACCCGGAGAAAATACAGGCCATCTTGACGATGCAAAGGCCTTCAAAGCTCCACGACGTGCAAAAGTTGGCGGGTAGAGTAGCAGCACTCAGTCGATTCATCAGCAAGCTAGGCGAAAAAGCACTCCCGTTCTATCGACTGATGAAGAAGGCAGATAAGTTCGAGTGGACGCCAGAAGCCGAAGCAGCCTTCACGGACCTCAAGCGAGTCCTCACAAGCCCTCCAATCCTCGTAGCACCAAGGGAACGCGAGCCACTATACCTATATGTCTCTGCAACTAATAGGGTGGTGAGCACTGTTCTGTGGTCGAACGCAGGAGGAGGGACACACCCAAAGCATACAACGTCCAGTCTATTACTTGAGTGAAGTGCTCTCCACATCAAAGCAGCGGTACCCGCACTATCAGAAGCTGGCATACGCCGTGTTCATGTCCTCAAGGAAGCTGACGCATTACTTCTCCGAGCACCCGATCACTGTAATCAGCACTTCAGGGATCGGGGACATCCTCACAAACCCCAATGCGACTGGGCGAGTAGCAAAATGGCTCATCGAGCTAGCACCAAGAGACATCAAGTATGATTACCCGAAGGCCATCAAAGCACAAGTTTACCCGACTTCCACACCGAGTGGATTGAAGCTCAGCTCCCAGGAGCACCAGATGTGTCCAATTCCTGGACCATGTACTTCGATGGCTCGAAGAAAAACGAAGGCGCAGGCGCAGGTGTCATCCTCATATCACCAAAAGGCGACAAGCTCCGCTACATCCTACAAATGGGGTTCGAGTTCCCATCCAATAACGAAGCAGAATACGAGGCTCTGATCCATGGCATGAGGATGGCCAAAGCCTCGGGTGCACTCGACTGATGATCTACGGCGACTCGAATCTGGTGGTGCAGCAAACAATGAAGGCTTGTGACGCAATCGCAGATAACATGATCGCCTACCGTGACTTGTACAACATCATGGAGGGCAGCTTCGAAGGCTGCGAGTTGCGGCACATAGGGCGTGAAAGCAATGAAGAAGCAGATAAGTTAGCCAACATTGGTGCGACCAAAGCACCAGTGCCACCTGGTGTCTTCTTCGAGCGCATAGAGCACAGATCAATCAAAAAGAAGCGAGCAACTCCTGCACAGCCGCACCAGCCAAGAGCAAAACACCTAGCACAGAGGACCCACCAGTCGAGGTACTCCTCATCGAGCCAACTTGGACTCAACCTTTCCTCGCATACATACTCCGCGGCGAGGTACCCGAAGACTTCACAGAGTCAAGACGCGTCACTCGACGATCTAAAGCATACACTGTCATCAACGGTGAACTTTACAAACGCAGCATATCAGGTATGTTCCAGCGTTGCATAGCATTTGAAGATGGCCAAGCCATCCTTCGTGATATTCATGCAGGTACTTGCGGGCATCACGCCAGCAGTCGATCACTCGTAGCGAAAGCCTTTCGCGCAGTGTTGGGATATACCTACTAGGGTATCACCAGCATGGATCAATCCGGCTAGTCCAGGGTGGCCCCAGTGGTGGTGAAGGCTTTGCCTACCGGGCGGCCCAGATAGCTGACGACCAAGGAAGGCGGATGCCGGCAAGGAGGAGGCCCAAGACTGAAGCCCATGAAGCCACCAAGACCAAGATGGAAGGCGACATACTTGCCGGCTAGGTTTAGGACTCCGTATACTTGCTGGATACGTAATCACCTTGTAACCCTAGGTCCAGCCGCCTATATAAGCTGGACCTCGGGACGCCTTTAGGGCAACCATCCATATTCTCTCATACATCCAACTCATTGTAACCTGTTCACGGCGATATTGCCTTATAGTGAATTATAGCAGCACGTAGGGCACCGCCACCGCCGTGGTGCTGAAGCTGGGTAAACCGCCGTGTACAATCTCGACCTTGACGACGTCCACCTTCTTGCCCTACGTTAACTACGCCCACGGGACCTTCTGCTACATCACGATGCCCTTCGGTCTAAAAAATGCCGGCGCAACGTATCAGCGGTGTATGCAAGATGCCTTCACGAGCAAATTGGCCGCAATGTTCACGTCTATGTTGACGACATTGCCGTCATGTCAAGAAAGAAGGCAGATTTGCTTGACGATCTGAGAGAAACCTTTGATAGCCTCCGGGTATATAGGATGAAGCTCAACCCGAAAAAATGCGTCTTCGGGGTTCCCGCCGGCAAATTGCTTGGCTTTATCGTCTCCGAACGAGGGATAGAAGTAAATCCAGAAAAGATCAAAGCGATCCGCAACTCAAGGACGCGTTAACGTCTGCTCCAATTTTGGCAGCTCCTCGTTCGCAGGAACCAATGCTGCTCTACATCGCGGCAACTAACTTGGTTGTTAGCGTGGTACTGGTTGTGGAACGCAAGACGGAAATTTCAGACTTGCCGGAACAACGTCCGGTTTACTTCATCAGTGAAGTATTTTCCGCCTCAAAACAGCGTTATCCGCATTACCAGAAGCTGGTCTACGGTGTTTTCTACGCCGCCAGGAAGTTAAGGCACTATTTCCAGGAACATTCAATAACGTGGTGAGCAAGGCACCTCTGGGGGATATCATCAATAATACAGATGCAACAGGCCGCGTTGCCAAATGGGGCATTGAACTTGCCGCCTTCGACATCTGTATAAGCCCAGAACGGCCATTAAGTCTCAAGCCTTAGCAGATTTTGTAGCAGATTGGACGGAGGCCATGGACGAAGTACCTCTCCCTGAAGATGCATACTGGATCATGCACTTTGATGGATCAAAAATGCTTCAGGGCTCGGGGGCTGGCATTGTTTTAAGAAACCCTCAAGGAGACAAGCTTAGTTATGTGTTACAAATTCACTTCAAGGCAACTAATAATGTTGCTGAATACGAAGCTCTCCTTCATGGTTTACACATTGCCAAGGAACTTGGCGTCCAGCGTGTCCTCTGCTACGGAGATTCAGACTTGGTGGCGCAACAGATACGTGGTACTTGGGACACAAAGAGCGAGACAATGGCGGCATATCGAGCTACCGTTGACGAATTCGCCAAGTGTTTTCTAGGCTACGAGGTCCGCCACATCCCAAGAGCTCAAAATGAGGCGGCAGATACACTTGCCAGAATGGGGTCTGAACGCAAAAAGGTACCAAAAGATGTTTTCCTGGAACACCTACACAAGCCGTCAATTAAAGGAGCAGACCTCCTTGACCCAGAATCGGCAGAACCAGTTGATAGTGCTAGCTATGCCGTCTACTTGGTAAAGCCGGATTGGACGACGCCATATTTGGACTTCCTGATCAATCAGGAGTTACCGGATGATGAGGTTTTGAAAAGGCAAATAATAAGAAGAGCCAAGGCATTTACAATAATCAAAGGCGAATTGTACAAGCGTAGCACCACTGGTGTTTACCAACGCTGCATTTCGCCCGAAGAAGGCAGAGAACTGTTGGATGAGATACATGCCGGCGTATGTGGACATCATGCTTCCTCACGCGCCCTTGTTTCAAAAGCCTTCCGACAAGGTTTCTATTGGTTGACAGCCAAGCAAGATGCAGAAGACATTGTTAAAAGATGCAGGGGCTGCCAACTTTATGCCAGACAATCACACATGCCGGCTCAAGAGCTTAAAACAATACCCATCACATGGCCTTTCGCAGTCTGGGGCTTGGACATGGTTGGTCCGTTTAAAACGGCGCCTGGTGGCTACACACATTTACTTGTGGCTGTAGACAAGTTCACCAAATGGGTTGAAGCTAAGCCTATCAAAAAGCTAGACGGCGCCACAGCCGCAAACTTTCTGTGGGGAATAATCTCTCGGTTCGGGGTGCCTCATAGCATCATCACCGACGGCACTAACTTGTCGCAAGGCGAAGTCGAGGAATACTGTTATAAGCATGGTATCCGCCTAGATCTAGCCTCAGTAGCGCATCCGCAGGCAAACGGTCAAGTAGAGCGTACAAATGGTTTAGTTCTACAAGGAATCAAACCACGTCTCGAAGTACCATTGCACAGAGCGGCTGGGGCTTGGGTGGATGAATTGCAGTCTGTCCTTTGGAGTTTACGCACAACTCCAAACAGATCAACCAAGTTTACTCCTTTCTTCTTAGTCTATGGCGCAGAAGCAGTGTTGCCAACCGACATGATGTACGATTCTCCCAGAATTCAAGCCTACGTCCAGGAAGACGCAGAAGATGCAAGACAGGATGGCCTTGACCTACTTGATGAAGAACGAGATGTTGCCCTTGCACGATCCGCCATCTATCAGCAAAGTTTGAGGCGTTATCACAGCAGAAGGGTGAGGCAACGAAGTTTTAGAGTTGGTGACCTGGTTCTCCGCCTAATCCAAGATAGAAGGGCTTGCATAAGTTATCCCCGCCTTGGGAAGGACCTTTTGTGGTCAGTAAGGTGTTGCTCAATGGTTCTTATTACTTGGTCGACGCACGAGACGGATACAAGAAGAAGCGAGGTCGCAAGCGCAAAAGGAAGGTTGACGACAAGTACGAAGAAACCAAGCGACCTGGAACATTGAGCAGCTACGTCCTTTTTACACTTAGCAATTTCCACATTGTAATAAGTACTATATGATTATGAAATAAAAGTCTGTGGTTTGCTCATTCAGTTTTGGGATCATGCCATCTTTTGTCTTTTCTCGCAATCATATATCTGTTGTCATAAAAGTTACCAAACAAAATAAGTTTTTGCTCCGTGCTAAGGTCCAAACTTTTTGACATTTGCCGTCTGCCGGCTAAAAACGCAAACAATCTTTGCACCGCCTAATATGCTTATCTGTCTGTTTGTGTGTGGGTCGCCTAGTAGTATGTCGTTGGCACCAACATGCTGGCTTTGGTCTCTGAGTCTAAATTAGTTGGTATTGCACCTGGTTGGCTCAGCTAAAGTAACTAAGATGAGGTTCCGCCAACATATGAAAAAGCTAAACATGCAGGCGAGATACATATTAAGGCGGGCCACTTAAATAAGCCTACCGCCAAGTGTAGCATAAAAGTTGGCCCATAAATATTTACAACCCAAAATAAAGTTTTATGCGTTAACAGATTAACGCAGTGTTTTGTGCTGCCTTTGCAGGAGGAGTCTAAGGGATTGCCGCCTTGGTAGAGCTGGTGGAGAGATCCTGGGGGCTGACGCCGGCATTCTTGGGGCTGGCTCCGCCATCCTTGGGGCTGCGCTTGTCGGCTCCGGCTTCGCCTTCTTCGCCTCGGCAGCTTCAGGATCCGCCAAGGAGGGATCGGCTACGGCAACATGCGGGTCCGGGTGTTCCTTGTAGAACTTGCGGATGTCAACCATGTTGGCAACCCGGGTCGCATAGCCGCGAACAGACCGCAGCACGTCCTGCATCACGATGGCTTGGTTGTTTTCGTCTTCGGTGGGGAAGTACTCGGTGACTTGATGAATATCAGCCTCCGGGTACCACGCCGCCGTCATTGCCAATGCCAACTTGGCGCCGCCTCGTGCTGCTGAGCGTAGCGTGTTGTCGTGTTCAGCTGCCGCCTTCTCCAGCAGGTCCGGCAGAGCATCGAAGATGACGGGATCGCCGTCTCCCCAGGGTAGAACTTGGCGGCAAATGCTTTGCCTGCGCCGACAATCTGGTTGACGATTTCGCCAACTTTCAAGATTCGGGCAAGGCGCGGCGTTGTAGCCAGGTCATCTCCCAAGCTAGCCGGCACTGCACAAACACAAAGTTACACACTGCAGCTTCAAGTTTCAAGAAAGCAAGGTGACAAAGATGAAGGATTGAGACATACCCAAGACATGGTCGTGGATGGCGTTGACCTCATCCAGATGGTTCTCAAGCGTTTCTTGAGCTAGCTGGACCGCCTTTGACAGTTGGTCCTGCTGCTCCTTGGCGTTCTTGTTCACCTGGTCAAGGTTGTTGCTCATGGCCTCAAGTTGTCCAGTCAACTTGCTAACTTCGGCAGCATGGGCCAACGCACGCTCATCCAGCTCCTTGGCGTGATCCGCCTTCAGCTTGGTCACCAGCCCGGCAAGATCTGCAGCTTCGTTCATCAAAGCTTGCATGTCAGTGGAGTTCTTGAGAATATCTTGCGCAGTGTTTAGTAATTCTACAAATAAAAAGAAAGACGACTAAAATACTTGTCGGAAAAGAAAAAGAAGTCGGACGAAAAGAAGGCAAAGAAAGCTTTGTCACCTTCATCCTTCTTGCGAGCTTCTTCCAAGCTCGCAATTTGGGCGTTCTTCAACTCCACGTCCTGCTGCAGTTCCTGGCATTCCTTGTTTTCTTCTCTTGAGCACGAAATAGCTCAAGATTGGAAGCAAGAACGGCCTGCATGCACGAAAACAACATTATGGTTAGCACTATTTAGTCAACGAGACCACTTTGCCGGCTAAATTTTTCAGCCGCCAAAGTGCTCGGGGGCTGGGACCATAGGCTATTTTACCTCAAGTTGTCCGTGCAGGGTGTCGTGGAGTTCGTCCATGTGCGCGTACCAGTTGCGGGTACCGTCACGCATGGTCTTCAGTGTTTGCCGGGGGTCTTGCAACCCTTTGCCAGATTGGGAGCCAGGATGGGAGGACGATCCGCCTTGTTCGGCCGCCATCTGGTCATCCATCTCCTGCTTCATGGCAATAAATCGAGCGGCATCACTAGCCGAAGCTTCAGCCGTCTTGGAAAAAGTGTATGCCGGCAACTGATTTCTTGCCCGCCATCTTCTCCGTAGCCGCCTCTGCGGTACCAGCAGCTGTGTACGTTCCCTGGCATACAACCACGGGAACGCCAACTGTGGGCGTTGTCGGCGCAGCAGCTGGAGAGCGTGGTGGCTTGCCCCTGCCGGCAGCAATCTTCAAGTTGGAGCGGAGCTTGGGCATGGCAGGCTTGCCTCTGTAAGCAGAAACATGCAAGTTTGTCAGCACAAACATATCAAAATCCTAAGTCAGGGAAAGCCAAAGTTTGCTACCGCTTGAAGGGGACATTCCCCACGGTCTCATCCTCTGCATCGACAGAGGTGGCCGCCTTCTTCCTCTTCTCCAAATCCTTGGTGGAGGAGCTCAGCTTGCGCTTCTTCGATTTGCTGGCACCTGTCGTACCAGTTTGGAGCCAACTCTTCCTCCCCAAGGTTTGCAGCTGAAAAGGAAACAAGACAATATTAATCCAGTACCTAGTGGGCAAGGATGTTAGTGAAATAACAAAGTAGCTTTGACTTACCGCTGGGGCTGGGTTGTCATGGGTGAACATGGCGACGCCTTCAGCCGCCTTCACCGACAGAGGCTTGATAAGCTCTCTAAGCCGGTATTCCAAGGCATCCTGATCAAGGGTGCTGTTGCCGGCGTCATCCGCCTTGTACTCGCACATCTTCAGTGGGCGATGGCGGAGTGGCATAATCTTCCTCGACACCCAGCAGATGACGGTGTCAACTCCGTCAAGTCGTGGAGCCAACATCGTCTTCGTCAAGAACTCGATCCGCCTAACGGCAATTCGAAGTTCCGCCGACAAGCTGCTGAGCGGCACCTTTGCCGTCCAGCAGGCCTTGTGGGTTGGCGGACCGTTGACGAAGGCGGCATCCCTTGTGTGCTGCCAGGTGTCGGGATGTCCTTGCAGTAGAAGAAAGTGCTGGTCCAGTGCTTCACCGACTCGATGTATGGTATTTTGGGTACCAGTCGGGTTGGCGGCAGTTGAACGTGACACTACCGCAGGTTGCTAGGTGGCCGCCTGGTATGGTTTGCCGGCGGCACAGGAAGCAGTACTTGAACAGCTCTATGGACGCAGCTATGCCTAAGTACCCTTCGCACAAAGCCTGGAAGCCGGCTAGCACTAGAATACTATTGGGCGCTATGTTGTGTGGCTGCAGCCCATAAAAACTAAGCACCGCCAAGAAGAAGGCGGAAAGCGGCAGAGACATACCGCGAAGGCTGTGCGACGCCAACATGACGCGCTCGCCGTCTTGGGGGTCAGGCACCGCCTCGTCGCCTGGAACCTCCAGGAGCATTCCGTCTTTGGCGGAATGTATCCGCCTTCCTCCAGCTCCTTCAGATAGCTGACGTCATAACTGACGGCAGCCAGTACCTGGAACCCAGGTCTCCAGCCTCTTCCTCTTCCTCGGCGTCGTCATCATCGTCGGCGGCAGATTCCGCCGCAGCCTCAGAGCTGGTCGCCGCGAGGGATGGGAGGGGAAAGGTTGGAGCGGCGGTTGCAGGCGCCGCCGGAGCTGGGGAAGAAGTAGAAACCCCGCCCGTGGCCACGGTGGCGCGGGAGAGGTCATCGATGCGCCACGGGCACCGCCGCCGCCGCTGGGACAGATCCAGATCCGGCGGGGGTCGCAGAAGCCGCAGCCAGTGCCGCCGTCGCCGCCGCATCCTGCTGAGTGCTCGCCATTTGGGGGAGAGTCGCTCGTGCTCGCCGGAGTTGAGTACGGGAGGAGATGAGCTCGGGAAGGTGAGGAGGCCACGGTGGGTGCGAATGAAGAAGGTGCATCGATGTGCCCTTTGGGGTATTTATCCCCACGCGCCAAGATCCGTGCCCGAGATTGGGGGGACGCGAGATTTCCGCCACGTGCCCACGATTTGCACGTCGTGGCAACGGCGTCTGCGGCCTCGCTCCGATTTCTGTGCGTAGTGGAGAAACCATCATGACGCATGCCCAAGTCCAAACTGTCGTGGACTGCATGGCGTCATCCGTCAACATTTGACAGGTCCAGTCAATTGACAAGACTGGTGCCAGGAAGATTCCTGACAATGGTCAGGCCGTCTTTCCCATGATGGCGGCAAATTGTCCGACTACTTTAGGCGGACCGCCGCTTACTTTCAACTTTGGAATGCTTCAAGCTCTTCAGACGCTTACAAGACAAGGCGGACGTTGCCGACAAAAGAAGACGGCGCCTGAAGAACTCGAACCCTCCCAGGGGCTAATGTTGGGGATATACCTACTAGGGGTATCACCAGCATGGATCAATCCGGCTAGTCCAGGGTGGCCCGCAGTGGTGGTGAAGGCTTTGCCTACCGGGCGGCCCAGATAGCTGACGACCAAGGAAGGCGGATGCCGGCAAGGAGGAGGCCCAAGACTGAAGCCCATGAAGCCACCAAGACCAAGATGGAAGGCGGCATACTTGCCGGCTAGGTTTAGGACTCCGTATACTTGCTGGATACGTAATCACCTTGTAACCCTAGGTCCAGCCGCCTATATAAGCTGGACCTCGGGACGCCTTTAGGGCAACTCATATTCTCTCATACATCCAACTCATTGTAACCTGTTCACGGCGATATTGCCTTATAGTGAGTTATAGCAGCACGTAGGGCACCGCCACCGCCGTGGTGCCTGAAGCTGGGTAAACCGCCGTGTACAATCCCGACCTTGACGACGTCCACCTTCTTGCCCTACGTTCACCCTCGGCTAGCAGGACCCCGTCTCCTATCCAAGATGCCGATACGACGACACGCAGGCTTCTACTGGCCCACAGCACTCAAAGACGCGGAGGACATAGTCAAAAGGTGCATCGGCTGCCAAAAATTCGCCACAAAGCCGCACGCACCCGCATCGGCGTTGAAGACAATACCATTGGACTGGCCTTTCGCCCAGTGGGGGCTAGATATGGTGGGCCACTCAAAAAATCCTCCCATGGAGGGCATACTCACCTTCTGTGGCGGTCGACAAGTTCACCAAGTGGATCGAAGCAGTACGCATCACAAGTTCGACTGCCACTACAGCAGTCAATTTCATAAAATCCATCATATACCCTTTGGTGTCCAAGCAGCATCATCACGGACAACGGTACAAACTTCACGGTTGAGGAGTTCAAATCCTCTGCAAAGAGCAAGATATCACGCTCAATTATGCATCCGTGGCGCACCCGCAATCAAACGCCAAGTCGAAAAAGCCAATGGCTTGTGACGAGTGGAATCAAGAAGCGCCTCCTGGTGCCACTCAAAAGGGCTGCGGGTGCTTGGGTAGAAGAGCTCCCGTCTGTGCTATGGAGCCTACGCACAACACCCAACGCCTCAACACAATTCACTCCATTTTTCATAGTCTACGTGCAGAGGCAATCCTGCCATCAGACGTAAGGTTCAATGCACCAAGAGTCGAAGCATACAATGAAGAAGAAGCAAACGAGGCACTCGAAGATGCAGTCGACTTACTCGAAGAAGCACGCAACACAGCGCTAGCACGTACATCTGTCTACCAGCAAGATCTACGCAACTATCACAGCCGTCGACTGCGTACCAGGTCATTCGAGGTGGGTGACTGGTACTTTGACTGAAGCAGAAGAAGGTGCATAAACTAGCTTCTCCATGGGAAGGACCCTCATCCATCACGAGGTCATAGGTGGTGGAGCATACAGACTGAAGCATGCGAAGACCGGCGAACTCTCCACAATCCTTGGAACGTGCGCATCTGCGCCGTTTCTATGCTTAGATTGCTCAGTCGCATAATGTAATAGGCTCATATGTCGGATGGCTGCAGGTTTCAGACGCGCTCTTTTTCTTACCAGGGTACCTAAGAGACTGGAAGGTTTTTAATGAGCCGGCCTGCAGCCTAACATTCATAAATGGAATATAGTCAATAAATTCCTCATACTTTTCCTGTTTTACTACTCGCATAGCTTATCGGCACATCCGTATCTCGGGGCTGAGCTATCTCAAAACATAAAAGCATTTTGCTCTTTCAAACACAAACTCCAGCCACACTCGAATACTCGGGGGCTGGATCGTCACACCAAACACAAAAGACAAAGTTGCTCAACCCCAATCAATCACTCGGGGGCTAAGCTCCAGGCATAAGTTGAAGCTTCAACTCTCATAAAATTCATAACCTCACTCGACACCTCGGGGGCTATGTAATTCATGATCTATGTAAACTGTTTTTCATAAACCCCACTCGACACACTCGGGGGCTGCATACAAGTGAACAAATATGTAACTAAGTGGCAAATTTACACTCGGAGGCTGTTCTCTATACATAAATATCCTAATCTTCTGGTTCATCCTTTGCTTGAAGAACAGGCCCATAAGTTGCGCTTGATAGCAATCAACCAATGTCCTCGCGTAATCGAATGTTTCGTCAAGGTTCGACTGGGACAAAGAAGATCCAGGCACGGGTGACGTAGCTGCAAATTTGGACGTTGACTTCGGAGATACGCCATGGTTGCGTTGGCACCGTCCACAAGCTTCTGGGTGATGAAGCCTCGAATGGAACCTGTTGACCGGAAAAGATCAAGCAAACGCGTGGATTCCCTGAGGTTGTGGCCCAGTCGGAAAAAGCTCATGGTTCCAGGCTTTCGTCCTAGCGGCTATACCAGCAGTCGAAAATGCTGGGGCCACATTTTGGTCCACTTGCACATAGAACCACCTCTTCCTCCACCCCTGCGCCGAGTTCGACTGGCTTCAGGGCAAAGTACCGGGTGTCGCTGCGCACCTGGATCTGCAGGCCTCCGACTGCGTAGGTTCGGCCACTTCGGTTGTTTGGCCGGACTATGAAGATGGACTTCCATAATGCCCAACTCGGGGCAACACCCAAAAAACATTCGCACAGCGTGATGAAGCACGCAATGTGCAGAATACCGTTCGGGTGAGATCATGGATCTGCACCCCGTAGGCAAAAAGCAAACCTCGAACGAATCATGGAGGGGAGCGAGAAACCCCTAGGCAAAAACTCCGCGAAACAGACGCGCTCGTTAGCGCGAGGCTCGGGAAGTACCTCTTTGGGCGAAGGTGCGCGGATGAGGAGTTGGTCGGAAGGTGGCAGCAATCCTTCCTCGCGCATCTTGTCCAGCTGCGCATCCTTCAGGGTGATTTCATCCAATCCCCATTGGTCTTCTTGAGGTCGACGGCGGCCGCAGATGTGCTCGCCGCAATCTTCTTCCCCTTCTTCGCCGCCGCATCGGGCGCGGCGGCAGCAGTCGAGGCGGAGCGCTTGTTGCCCGCTGCTTTCTTCATCGTCAACGAGCAGGCGGGAGAGCGCGCAAAGCCTTAGCAGGAGCAATGGAGGCAGAGCGCGAGGAAGACGATGGAACAGGGCGGCGCGCAGAGCAAATGGCAGGTAAAAAACAAATGCCAGCGCCGTT
Source organism: Poa pratensis (assembly GCA_947311845.1). NCBI lineage: Eukaryota > Viridiplantae > Streptophyta > Magnoliopsida > Poales > Poaceae > Poa > Poa pratensis. Next base: position 35,051,770 of record CAMZMU010000103.1, on the reverse strand, counting down.
CCCCTATTTACCACAAGACAGAAGCAATCATAGCCGTTCAGATCCAAATCGTGCGTTACGCACTCAATCTGACCGTACACGTGGCAAACGCGGAGGGCAACCGTCGCCGGCCACTCCGCCCACTACGCACGTAAAAAGAGGAGCCATCATCACGCTTGCGGGAAAAGTGGGCCCGTATAGTCAAATCAAGTCCAAACGGCACCGTCTTCGGTCAGCTCTGCACAAATGGGCCCACATACGTGTCACGTCCCATCAATCGCAGCATAACGCACGCCACGCGTGTCAGAAATCGCAGTCGCAATAAACATCATCCCTGACGTCATTGAAGCATCTGTTCAGAAAATATGTTCGAGTATGCGCAGCGCATATTGGTCACTCGATTGCCCTGATTAGTTCGTGTGTGACAAAACTTTCTTAAGGCAAAATTGGTCACTCGACCGTTCCTTCGACTGAAGTCATATTACTCCCATCGGGAGCATGTTCAAAAAATTATTCGACTGAAGATGCTTAGGATAATGATTGAGATTATCCTCCATTTACAAGTAATACAGCATAATCTCGGGGGCTACTCCCATCGGGAGCACTGTCGTGCACCCGATAGAATTATGGCACAAATTTCTTCGATTAACATATGCAGAGTTTTTTGAGATTATCCTCCATTGCAAAACAATAAAGCACAATCTCGGGGGCTACTCCCATCGGGAGCGCTGTCGCGCACCCGATAGCATAATGGCAAATATCTGTCGACAAAGGCATGACTCGTCCAACAAAGTTCAGAAATCATACTCGAAACATTCCCGAGTTGCGTCAGTCGCAAATACCTCGGATGTTGCATGCATAGTGCAAAGGTAAGACCCGCCGACCTTTCGAGCTGGGCTAAGGACCGTTCCAGTTTGTTCCAGATTCGAGTCCGGGGACTCGAGTTTGATTGAAAGCTAGTAAGGTTTTACCCGAATGAGTAGTTAACCAGTCCCGATCCATCGAGTGTACTGGGCCTGCTAAGCTATTATCCCTTGATCATCATAAAACACAGTCGATGAGATACTCGGCATAGCCAAACGTGTGCTATTCATACAGGAATTCCAAATTATATGTACAGAATACAAAGCATACGACGTGCACTCACGAAAGAGTCCATGCCCGATTCTTCGAGTCAGCCAAGTACTCGGGGGCTACTGACATGGGTATACATATCGGGTACCCTACCATGAGGGTACCTGGTGCACGTGACGACTAAGGCCCAATATCGAAGAGCCTACTCGAAGCCCAAGACAAGAGGCCCAAGAAGATGGAGTACCCTCCAAGACTAGACATAGGCATAGTCGGTTTAGACTTTCCTTATGTGTAAACTAGGTCGGTTACAAACTCCCGAGACCCAGCCTATTTAAAGGCTGGGAGGGGTACCAATCTGGGACCAAGCCATACACGAACCACCAAAGCTCTTGCGAGATCATCAACTCGCCGGAGCTCCCCTGTAATCGCATAATCCACAATCAATACCAGACAAGCAGGAAGTAGGGTCTTTACCTCCACCCGAGGGGTCTGAACCTGGGTAAATCTTTGCCTCTGCTTGTCAGCCGACGAAACTACCAGTACTACCACGTTCTCTCCCCATAATCTCAACCCTAGGTCCTTAACCATGGGATTTGATGAGGGTACACCTCGTCAGGAGGCAATGCCGCATCAATGAGTTCAATCCATCTTTCCTCTTCAAATAGTTGCCAAGCCTATTTGAATTTTCATGAAATAATTAGGTAAGACACATAATAAATAAATCATTTTTTATTGTTATATGGATGTGTTAACATGCACTCACATATCCAACGAGGTTGATGAAAGCTCCACATTCATGTGAATTCCTTTTCCCACTAAGGATCTCGAGGACTAAAACACCAAAGCTGAATACATCCGATTTTATGGAGAAGAGACCATGGCAAGCGTACTCGGGTGCCATGTAGCCACTACAATAATGAAACAATATATGTCCAATTACTATATGGTTGAGTTGTAATAGAAATGCTCATATATGGAGTGATTCAAAGGAGACTTACTATGTACCAACCACCTTTCTTGTAGTATTTTCTTCGTTGTTATTTGAGCTAAATATTTTTGCTAGTCCAAAATCTGAAATTTTAGCATTCATCTCGCTATCCAAGAGAATGTTGCTTGGTTTAAGATCCCGATGTATAACACGCAACCTAGAGTGCTTATGTAGGTAAAGAAGTCCTTCTGCTATTCCTACAATTATTGCCAGACGGTTCTCCCAGTCTAGTAGAACTTTCCTATCTTCATCTGCATGTAAATTAAATGTTACTATAACATAGGAAAAACATTAAAAGCATCATTGAGTAATTGTTTTTGGTACCAGCATGACAGATAATATCAAGCATATGAATCCGAAAATGAAAACATGTACCAAAGATGAAGAAGTCCAAGCTTTTGTTTGGCAAGTATTCATAGACCAGTACTTTCTCCTCTCCTTGAGAGCAACATCCCATGAGCCTAACCAAATTCTGGTGTTGAAGTTTGGCTATGAGCTCAACTTCATTTTTGAACTCTATGAAACCTTGATCGGAATCTGAATCAAGTCTCTTAACTGCTATCTCTATTCCCTCAGGAAAGTGGCCCTAGGAAAAATAAATAATTTTTATCAGTATGCAACAATCCGGGTTGCTTTTTGATGCACAAAGTGCTGAGTAAAACACATTTACACCACCTTGGATAAATATCCGTCCTCTTAACCATTGTTTCTATTCTTTGGAGAGGCTAGAAAACTTTACGGACATAATGGTATTATATATTTACCTTATAAACAGGGCCAAATCCACCTTCGCCAAGTTTGTTTTCCTCAGAAAAGTTACATGTAGCCTCTAATATCTGATGAAACTCGAATACTGAAAAGTCAGACAACTCTTCTTCCATTTCCCAAACTAGTTCATCTCCTTGAAACCCGTGAGAATGTTTTTCCTTTAAGGTAACTTTACCTGAAAATTATTAACTAGCACTATCAATATCGATCTCAATTATAACTCTATATTTCCGTTGAGCATTTTAGTAACTAATTACCCACCTTTTGTGTGCCTTGATCTAAACCGAAGACAGTAAACGATGAAGCAGAAAACAACCAGTGCTACAGGAGCAGTTACTGATAAGGCTATCACCCAAGGTTTGATTCCTTGCCCTTCAAAATTAAACATCATTGCACGAATTAGCATAAGCCAGATAGTATGCGGACAAATTAATCAAGAGTCTTATGGATAATTGGCATATTTAAATTGTTTTGCACACGCGGATTGTTCAACATATATATCCCTGCCTGTTGAAGCTGGAGCCGGCACTGGTGCCGGAGCAATCGATGCTGGAGGTGGAAATGGAATCCGCCGCAGCGATCCATAAGACTCTTGATTAAGTTCTACAAGATGTGGCTAGAGTTGGTGGTCCCACCAGCGACTCGAGTTAGTTTTTTTCGGGCGACGGCGGCGGCGATCCCCTTTCCTCCCGGCGTAGTCCCTTCCCTCCCATCATAGTTCCCTGGGGGGAGTGTAGATCCAGATAGCGTGTGTTTCTCCGGTGCGGTGGGTTGTCGGCGGCGGCGAGCTGGTGCTCGGTGCGGGCTCCGGTTGTGGCGGTGGTGTGGGTTGTCAAAGTTGCGGCTGGGGCTGCCGGCGGAGATGGCAGCGGGGATGGAGGAAGTGGCGGGCCTGCTGAAGGTGTTGAAGCTCTCGGAGGCGGAGAAGGGGAAGAAAGCGGCGGGTGAGCCGCAGGCGGTGGGGAGGCTGTTCTCGGAGAAGCCGGCGGTGCCAGAGTACCTCGTGCGCTCGCTCGGTAGTGCGTGGTGCCCCAGGGGAGGAATCCTGTGCAAGGAATTGGGAGACAACATCTTCCTCTTCTCCTTCTCCCAAGCTTCGGGTAAACGCAAAGCTCTGGCGGAGGGTCCGTGGATGTTCAACCACGAGCTGCTGGTCATGGTGGACTACGATCTAGCGAAAACTCTGGAGGAATTCGAGTTCTCCAGTTGCCCGTGCTGGATTCGGGTGCTGAAAATGCCGTTTGGGATAATGGACCGAGAAACTGCTGAGGAGATTGGGCAGGATTTCGGGGGCTTGCTGGAGGCGGAAACAGAGGAAGATGGTACGGCGGTGGGCAGATATCTCCGGATCAAAGTTCGGCTTGACACCCGGGAGCCGCTAAGGAGAGGAGTCATGCTCCTGGTTGATGTGGAGGACGATGCAGAGAGCCTGACGGTTGCTCGGCGTGAACAACACCTTGAAGAGTTTGAGCTAGGAGATGATGGTCTTTGGAAGAGGCGTAGATGGTGCCCTTTTCAGTATGAATTCCTGCCCGATTTTTGCTATATCTGTGGTAGGCTGGGGCATACAAAGGAGAACTGCGGGTCGGCCGAACGTGGCTCGAAAGTACTTGGCTATGGTCCTGGGTTGAAAACTGGACCAATGTAGAGGAGGTTTGGCGAGGACAGAAACTGTGGCGGTGGAGGGAGGAGTTCAGGAGGTGGTTGGAGTGGCTTTGGCTCGGGCAGCAAGAGTGGCAGTAGGAGCGATGGCCGATCATGGCGAAAGGGAAATGAAAAAGGTGAAGGGGCCATCATTATCGCTGAGGCCAAGAGAGGGAAGGCTGATCAAGAAGAAGTTACCAGTCCCCTAAAAATGAAGCCGGAGGAGACCCTGTCTGCAACTACCATGAAGAAGAAACTCACCTTCTCGGAGGAGGTTGCCGTCCTTCCGGTGTTTGAGTCCAGAGAGGTGGCTGCAGCGATGGAGGTTGAGGAAACAACCACTAGCATTCTTCCTGGTGCTGATCTCAACTCCACCATTTCTGAGCTGGCTGTCAGAGATGCCACAGGGGCAGCTGTTCAAATCGCGAGCGCTGACGGGGGGAAGAGGCCTGTACGTACAGGAGCAGAAAGAAGGGAGGAATTGGGACTAAGTCAGGGAAAACTAATGAAGCAGGGCCGAAGTCGGCTGTGACTGGCAACAAAAGGTCAGCCGATCATGGGGTGGACTCGGAGGTTCCGGAGGAGACGGAGAAGAATAAGAAACACAAAGGGTTGGAGGGGCAGGGGTTTGGTCAGGACACAACAACTCTAGACGCGGGGCTGCAGATTCAGCCCTGCAGTAAGCAATGAAAGCTGTTGGTTGGAACGGCCGGGGGCTTGGGAACCAGCCGGCCGTCCAAGGTCTCCAAGACCTGCAAAAGGAGGAAGATCCCGATGTTCTTTTCCTGCCAGAAACAAAGTTGGACAGGAAGGGAATGGAGCGACTCAAGGTGACTTTGAACATGCCAAACATGGAGTGCAAGGATTGTGAGGGGCGCAGTGGCGGCCTTGCGATCTTCTGGAAGAAAGATGTGAATCTGGTGGTGCGCCCGGTGATGTCTCGTTACCACATTGATGTGGAGATCACCGGGGATGATGGTTTTGTCTGGCGGCTCACAGGGATGTACGGGGAGTCCAAGTCAGGCGAAAAAGACAAGACGTGGAGGTTGCTGAAGTTGCTACATGGCCAGTCCAATCTGCCATGGATGTGTTTTGGGGATTTCAATGAGATCCTGTTCGACAGTGAGAAACAAGGTGGGCATCCTAGGGCCCAATCGTGCATGGATAAATTCAGAACCACTCTGGAGTTCTGTGAGCTTGAAGATCTAGGGTTTACTGGTGACCCTTTCACTTGGCGCAATCACAGCCACAAGGCCGAGTCCTATATTAGGGAGCGGCTTGACAGGGCTGTTGCCAATTTGGCTTGGAGAGCTCACTTCCCAGCATATAAAGTTGTTAATGGGGACCAAAGACATTCGGATCACAGACCGATTATTGTGATCTTGGAACCTGATTACCAGGCGCGCAGGAAACCGTCGGTGGTGGCACAACCGAAGTTTGAGGCAAGCTGGCTTGAGGAGGAGCAGTGTGAGGCGATTGTGCACAATGCATAGTCCTTGGCCATGTTGTCTAGCAATACGGAGGTGGCTGATGCAATCCGGGCTGTGGGGAAGGAGCTGCATACTTGGAGTAGAGATGTGCTGGGTGACCTTAAAAATCGTATAAAAAAGGCCAAAAAGGATCTCGCCAGGTGTAGGAAGGGGGCGATTTCTCCTGTGCAGGTTGCTAGAGAACACCTGTTGCGTTACAAGCTGGAGCGTCTCCAGGATCAGAAAAATGTTTACTGGAAACAGAGAGCTCATGCTCATTGGCTTAAAGATGGAGATCAGAACTCGAAATTTTTCCACGCCCGTGCCTCTGAGAGGAAAAGAGTGAACCATATTAAAAAGCTGAAAAAAGAGATGGCGAAATGGTGGAGGGGGAGGAGGCGCTGAAATCCTATATTGCTAACTATTACAAGGGCCTCTTCTCTTCTTGTGCAGGGGGACAGGTGGCGGAGTTGCTGAGCAAGGTGCCATGCTCGGTGACTGCTGACATGAATGCTGATCTCCAACGCCCTTTTAGTGTTGAAGAAATAAAGGAGGCCCTCGAGTCTATGGGGGATCTTAAAGCCCCTGGTCCGGACGGTATGCCTGCGGTCTTCTACAAGCGGTTCTGGGCGCTTGTTGGCGGGAAGGTGCAGGAGGAAATTCTCGCGGTGCTGAATGGTGGCTTGTTACCTGCTGGTTGGAACGAAACAATCATTGTATTGATCCCAAAGGTGCATAACCCTGACCAGCTGAAAGACCTCAGGCCAATCAGCTTATGTAATGTCATCTATAAAATTGTGGCCAAGACAATTGCGTGCAGACTGAAGGCGGTCCTGCCAGAGATCATCTCTGCTAGCCAGAGCGCCTTTGTTCCTGGGAGGTTAATCACCGACAACATCTTGATTGCTTATGAGATCACCCACTATATGCATAAAAGGAAGGGGGGAAGGGATGGGCTTGCGGCCGTGAAACTTGACATGAGCAAAGCATATGACAGAGTTGAGTGGTCCTTTCTGAAAAACATGATGCTCAAATTGGGGTTTTCTGTTGGCTGGGTGGAGCTGGTGATGAGCTGCGTAACTACGGTGTCCTACAGGGTCAAGGTCAACCAGGACCTATCCGAGGTGATCATTCCACAGAGGGGTCTGCGGCAGGGTGGCCCTCTTTCCCCTTACCTCTTCATTATCTGTGCGGAAGGGCTGTCGACTCAATTCCAGGCTACTGAGGAGGAGGGCACCCTCCAAGGCATCCAAATTTGTGCAAATGCCCCAAGAATCAACCACATGTTCTTTGCTGACGACTCTATGATCTTTATGAAAGCAAATGAAGCCAGTGCGAGGAAGCTACAGCAGATCTTGGCTATGTACGAGGGTGCCTCGGGCCAGACCATAAATAGGAGCAAATCTGCCGTGATGTTCAGCAAGGGCACCTCCAATGCCTCCAAAAGGAATTTCCTTCACTCCCTCCAAATTAGTGATGTTGCCCACAATGAGAGATACTTGGGGCTCCCTATTTACCTGGGGCGGTCCAAGAGCAAGGCCTTTGGGTACCTCAAAGAGAAGATCTGGAAGAAGATTCAAGGGTGGAAGGAAAAGTTCCTCTCCAAGGCGGGAAAAGAAATTCTAGTTAAAGCCATTGCGCAAGCCATTCCCATTTTTGCTATGTCTTGCTTTGATCTAACAAAATCCTTCTGTGATGAGATCAGCTCCATGGTTTGTCGATATTGGTGGAATAATCAAGACGAGGAGAGGCACCACTGGATCAGTTGGGATGTCCTATCTATGCCCAAAGGCGAGGGAGGCTTGGGATTCAGGGACCTCCACATCTTCAACTTGGCGATGCTGGCTCGGCAAGCTTGGCGCCTTCTCACCGACCCAACTTCGTTGTGTGGCTGACTGCTGAAAGCCAAATACTTCCCCAACGAGTGCATCCTTAAAGCGGCACCAAAACCGGACATCTCATACACATGGCGCAGTATCTTGAAGGGCGTCGGTCTGCTGAATGAGGGACTGGTCTGGTGGGTCGGTGATGGCTCCTCCATCAATATATGGGCTGATCCTTGGCTTCCAAATGGCGACACCCGCAGGCCAAGAACTTTCCGAGGTGCTGCGGAAGTTTACATGGTCTCCGAGCTCCTTGACCACGAGACGGGTGGATGGAATATGGAGCTGATCCGAGCCACCTTCCACCCTGATGATGCCAGTGCTATCTTAGCCATCAGCATTTGTGAGGACATGGAGGACTACCCTGCTTGGCATTTCGACCCAAAGGGGGTCTTTTCGGTCAAAGCTGCTTATAAGGTGGGTGTTATGATTAACAACAGGAAAAAGGGCAAGGATGCTGCCTGCTCCAGGACCAACACTGCTGACAGCACAGTCAAGTTTGATTGGAAACACATCTGGGAGCTGAAAGTCCCAAATAAGGTGAAGATGTTTGTGTGGCGGCTGGCGCACAACAGCTTGGCAAACAATATGACGATCAATAGGGTGGGGGTCGATCTTGATACCAGGTGCCCGGTGTGCTTGCGGCTAAATGAGGATGGCGGCCATGTCTTTCTGAAATGCAAAAGTGTTAAGGAATGCTGGAATATTCTTGGACTTGGGGATGTCAGGGAGAAGCTGCTGGGCTGTGTCTCTGCCCACAATATGCTTGAGGATCTCTGGAAGCTGGAGGAGAGTGTGCAAATCAAAGCCATGGTCTTGATGTGGGAGTGGTGGGGCGTCCGCAACAAGGCCAACGCCGGCGAGGGTGTGCTGACTGGTCAGGTTGTTTGCAACCGGGTGGAGAGACATGTGGTGGACTTCCTCTCTCTGAAACATCCGGAAAAACCTCCTAAACCACCTGATATTCAGCATTGGTCCAAGCCACCAGACAATCTTCTGAAGATCAATTTCGATGGGGCCTTTGATAGCAAGTGTGGCAGCGGTGGTTGGGGTTACATTATCAGAGACCACCGGGCGGATTCGTTGCTGCAGGAGCGGGGAAGTCAGTGCATCTTCGTGACCCCCTGCATGCAGAAGCCGTCGCATGCCTCGCCGCCGTTGAGGGTGCCTCTAGAGCGGGAGGGAGCAGTGTCATCTTCGAGTTTGATGCCTCGAATCTGGTCAATGCTCTTAACTCTTCAGAGTACGATCGTTCGGCCATTGGGGTGCTGGTGAAGGAAGCGAAGCTTATCTGCTCTTTGAATTTTGATAGGTTTTCGTTTTCGTTTTGCCGGTGCGCCTATAATTCTGCAGCCCATGTGCTTGCGAAATATGGTGTTCAGTCAGCCCTGCCTGACTACTGCTGGGTGGACTCTGCCCCCAGTTGTGTAACAAACGTTGTATCCAGCGAATCTGCTGTTATTGTTGAGTAATTGAAAGCTATATTAAAAAAAAAAAAAACTTAATGACCTCGAACCTGACGTTGCAGCGGAGCATGAAGATCCTTCCTCCCTTTTTCTTTTCTCGGAGTTGGTGGCGTTGACCGTGCCAACGAGCCGCTGGAGGCACGCCAGGCAGTCGCCAGCGGACAGGTCTGGCGTGCATTGCGCCAGGGAGTAGAGTGTCGTGGTGGGCCTGCCAATGGAGTCCATGAACGCTGTGGCAAACCCCTCGCGGTGGCGGCCGCCGCGTCCTGCGCCGTCTTAGTGAGGAGCTCATGGACGGCGGCAGCAACGACACTGGCATTGCCGGTGATGTTTCCCGGGTTCCAAAACTGGAAGAACGTGCTATTCCTCGTGCTACTGGATGCTGGGTTGAGGAAGCCCCCGTCGTCAGAGAAGCCCAGGACGCACCCTGGTTGCCGGGCGTCTACCTCATCGTAGTCGTAGTAGACGGTGGCGGTCTTGTGGTACGGGCACATTTTCTGCGCGACTTTGAAGGAGGAGTCAACGCAGTCTCTGCACGCGGTGGTGTTGACAGTGTCGCGGCGGCAGAGCGCGAGAGCGTGCACCACGCCTGTGGTGGCGGTGGCGAAGAGCTGCGCGGAGGAGGAGGCGTTGCCGGGGACAGTGGTGGCTAGCACTGCGAGGTTGGACTGGTACGTGCTGTTAGCTGTGTAGTTGCCGCTGCTGCCGCAGACCCACCCAATTGCCATTGCCGACACCGGCATCAAAAGGAGGAGGAGCAGCTGCATGCTCACCATGGTAACAGTGTGCCTGGGACTGGGAGTACTGACCCCAATGCCTCCTGGCTACTACACAAACGGTTTCTGACTGCCCTAGTTGTCTTTATTTATCGTTGCTTTCACTTGAAAAAATGCAAAAAAAAAGTGTGGTTATTTCTTTGCCGGTCTTTCTTGCAGTCAGTAACATTGCAACAAATTACCCTTCTGCCTGCCCTAATTGTCTTTGTCTGTCATTCCTTTCACTTGGAAAAATGCAAAGAGTTTGTGTTTATCTATTTCCCGGTCTTTGTCCGATGGTCAATAATTACTACACAAATGGTCTCTGCCCCTAATAGTGTTTGTTTGTCGTTGGTTTCTTTCACATGGAAAAATGCAAAGAAAGTGTGATTGTTTATTTGCTGGTCTTTCCGGGACAGTCAATAGCTAGTTTAGTTAATACCCGTGTTTAGCTTGGCACGGCCGGCTTTCCATGTTGATTGGTCCCTTGGAAATGCACCGGATGATGACTTGGAACAAGGAAAATAAATTAATGCAGCGGCCGGCCGGTCTCTTGACTTAGAATTATATGTCACTTGACCCGCACTCGGTCTACCAGCTCCCGGCCGGCAGGTATATGCACAGGGGGGAAGTGCTTGTTAGTATAGGATGGTTTGGCAATGCGAAGTGCTTGTTCTGTCATAGTAATGAATCATCTGTTTTTACTTGCCCAGTTGCTAGAAATATGTGGAGTTAATTAAATGTGCTTTTGGTTTAGATAATGGACCTGAGAGTTTTGAAGTTGTTTTGATTTGGATTGGGAAATTTCTATGTAAAGGATTTTAATTTCAGCTGGTGCCACTTCCCTGATCTGGGCTCTTTGGAAATCTAGAAATAAGGCATGTTTCCAAGGATTTTATCCTGGGGATCCTACCAATATTGTTTTGTAAACCCACTATATTTCTTATTGGTCTGGTCCGCAGAGAACAGATCTTCGAGAAATGTAAGTCAGAGAAGCTAAACTGTTGATCTTGGTGGCTTCTGAGGTGTTGCATCGGAGACAAGGATGGGAATCCATGGTGATGTTTTGCAGTGGAGAAGTTCATGTCAAAACTGTGCTGTGGTTTAACGTTTGACAGCAAAAAAACAGATGTAATCGGATCGGACCGAACTTTTCCACTGCCGTATCTTCTACCATAGTCTCTACCATATCATTTGCCCTATTTGTCTTTGTTTGAAGTTGCTTTCACTTGGAGAATGCAAAGAAAAGCGGGATAATTTATTCCCCAGTCTTTGTCGGAGAGTCAATAACAACTGTTCAGGATATCTATGTTTGGCACGGCCTGCGACGCACGCTTTCCTTGTAACTCTTTGGTCATGGAAATGCACTGGATGACTTGGAAGAATGTGAAGAAAGTCTAAGCAGTGGCCGGCCAGTCTGTTGTGTGTTGAATAGGTAATTTGTTAACTTGAAAATGTTCACTTGACTCACACTCGGTCCACCAGCTCTTGGCCGGCAGGAATATAATAGATGATTCTTCTTTTCAGCCAAATAGTTTTAGATTAGGACTAGAATAGAATCACACGTCCAAAAGTAAAGAGGACAGAAAAATCCACAAGAACTAGATGTGAAAGGGTACCGAGTTCGGCGATGACTTATTTGAGGTCGTTCATTGTGATAATCGATTTCAGTCACTGTCCAAACCGACGGGCCCTTACCTGATGACCCTTTTTTTTACGTCATTTCTCTCCTGGGTGACGACTCACTTTATGCATTTTGAGCATTATCCGAGACAAAACAAATGAGTTACTTCGAAATAAAATTTGGGATCCTTTTTATGATGAGTAGTGTACTAGTGTATAACTACCATGTAAGGAAACTTTAGCCGCATACGATACCCTAGTCCCTAGGAGCCCCACACCTAGCCATACTCGGGAAGGACTCCGGGGCATAAGGAACTATCCATTTTATAAGCTATTTGGAATCCCACAAACTAAGAAATAAGCCTTTGGACGTTGGACAAAAATGAGTTCTACTCATTAAAGCATTCTTGTCTCCATCAAGGCACCTCTTCTCAACTATACAAGTAGCAAAGGCCCCATGGTGAAGAAGAGAAGTTGATTCATATCCCACAAGCATTTTGGATAGGCATAAGCTACTATGGATAGATTTAAGCCTTCCTCAAGCATGAAGGCCCAAGCCATGCCACCACACAATACTTTTGGAGATTTATAGATCGGACGTATTTGTCGGGAACCCCCTTAATATCCCACAGTATCAACACGAGACATAAAGAGTGGATGTACATGAGATGAAAAGGTTAATTAATATCGAAAAATCTAGCAGCGCGAATATTTCTCCTCTCGTCAAATACTAGCTTAGTCTCCAGTTTACAGCCAACAGAAATCACGAAGCGAATCTTGGCAAAGAATTTTCTCTCTCTCAATTGCAACCCCCACTTGCAACTGTTTACAGTCATGATAACCCACTTCTAACTTACGACCACCGCGAATCATGACACGTAGGAATATTTTTTTCAGTTGCAACACACTTACAACTGGCAAAAAAACTAAGTTGCAACTCATTTGCAACTCACAGTCATCATGAATCATGATGCAAAACTAACGCGTAGAAACTTTTTTCTCAGTTACAACCCACTTGCAACTGGCAAAAAAACTCACTTGCAACCCACTTATAACTTATAGCCACCGTGAATCATGAATCAAAACCAACACATAGAAACATTTTTGTGTCAGTTGTAACCCCATGCAACTGGGCAAAAAAAGCTCGGCTGCAACCCATTTGCAACTCACTGTCATCTTGAATCACGACGCAAAACCAACACGTACGAACATTTTTTATAAGTTGCAACCCACTTGCAACTGGCAAAAAACTCTGTTTGAACTCATAGTCATCATGAATGACGACGCAAAAACCAGCACGTAGGAACATTTTTCTCAGTTGCAACACACTTGCAACTGGCAAAAAAACTCAGTTGCAACCCACTTGTAACTCACAGTTATCATGAATCACGGCGCAAAACCAGCATGTAGGAACATTTTTTCTCAGTTGCAACCCACTTGGAACTGGTAAAAAAACTCAGTTGCAACCCATTTGCTATTGGAAGAAATCTCAGTTGCAATCCAATTATAACTCATAGTCATCACGAATCATGACACAAATGCAAATGCAGAAACAGTTTTTCTCAGTTGCAACCCACTTGCAGCTGAAAAAACTCAGTTGCGACCCACTTGCAACTGGAAAAAACTTCAATTGGAACCCACTTGCAACTCACAACTACCATGAATCATGACGCAAAACCAACACCTACGAATTTGTTTCTCAGTTGCAACCCACCTTGCAACTGGATTTTTTAGTTGCAACCCACTTGCAACTCACAACCATCATGAATCACGATGCAAATGTCATGATTAGGAATATTTTTCTCTTAGTTATGACCTACTTACAAGTTACAACTCACAACCATCACGACACAAATCTAATGGCTAGGAACATTTTCTCAGCTGCAACTCGCTTGCAACTAGAAAACTTAGTACGATCCACTTGTAACCGGAAGAAAACTGAGTTGCAACCCATTTGCAACTCACAACCAAAACGAATCACCATGCAAATCTAACAGTTGGAACATTTTTACTAAGCTGCAAACCACTTGTAACTGGAAAAATTCAGTTGCAACCTACTTTCAACTGCAAAATCTCAGTTACAACGCACTTGCAACTCCCATGCTATCATGAGTCATGACGCACTCCAATGATTCAAAAGTCGATCGAGCTCTAATTTAATTCTCGCCCGACCGAGAATTAGCAAAACCGAAAATCTGAGTTCACATGAGATGCCATTGTGAAATAGACATACACTAGTTATACATAACATACAACTACAATATAAGAATGAAAAACCTAGTTGCACACAACATGCAACCATAATCGGAGAAAAACACCTAATTGCACGTGACATGCAAACTGCAAAAAAAATACAAACACTAGTTGAATATGACATGCAAGTGCAACAAAAAAACATATTCCTAGATACGCATGAATGCAACGGCAATGAAACTCCTATTTACGCTCTTACTGATGACATGCAATTGTAGTAAGCAGCCCCAAGTTGCTCATGACAGTATTTGTAGTATAACCCATCTCTCCTATGGAATTCCTAGACACGGAAGTAAATGTAGACAAATAAATTCAAAGAAAAAACGGAGTGAAAACTGAAAAAGCACCTCCTGCCATGTGAAGGCGACAAGAAAAAAAGGCACATTTACAAAACAAAAAAGATCACTGAACACGGCAGAGCTAAAAAAGCCCATACACTCCTCACGTAAATGGGTCTCCAGGATGCTCATGCCTACACGAACGAGCAGCCAAATACTCACGCGCACACGACACGAGCGCTCGCGTCCGCCGCTAGCAGGAAAAACGACAAAAACACGAATCTTGGAGCACCAGATCTAACGGTTAAAAACGTGACTGAGATTTAACTAATTCTCAGTCGCCTGAGAACTTGCAAATCCATAGAAAAAACTACATGCTCATAATTAATGTTAGATTTTTTTTGGAAAAACTACATGCTCATAATTAAGGTAGATATTTTTAAAAGGAAAAGAGAGGAATAAAAGGTATGAAAAACCAACTAGTTTGAAAACCTTCTTTATACTCTTTAGGGTACACGATCTGAACATTTGAAACACCACTTAAACTTACTCATTCGTAAATGTTACAACACGACAATAACAAAACATACTACACGGAAAAACACTATCTAGGAATTGTGACGGATATGGTCACATCATTAAAACTGTATGACTCGGGAGCAGTGGACGCCTCTTCATTTCCCACTCTTACATTTATATATGCTGGCTCCTTAGGCTCATCCAAGATCATAGTCTCACTGCTTAGCATTGAAACAACATCTCCCATACTTGGTCGATCGGCTGCATTCTCTTGCACACACAACAATGCTATGTTAATGCACCTCATCATCTTTGTTGACTGACTATGGGGAGCCAATGATGCATCAACGAGATCAATCCACTTTCCATCTTCCCACAATTTCCATGCCTGTTAGCAATTCCATCACACGAATTAGGTTGTGTAGCAAATGAAAGTACAAAACATGCTTAAGTGTGTGTTTATATGCTCACATGTGCAAGCATATTGATGAAATCTCCAGATTGTTGGTGGCCAGAATTCCGTTTTCCACTCAGGATTTCCAAAATGACAACCCCAAAGCTGAAGACATCAGATTTAATAGAGAAGATGCCCTTCGAAGCATACTCAGGGGCCATGTAGCCACTGAAATGGTATATGATACATGTCAAGATTACTTTTCGCTGTTCAGTTGTAACATTTATAATTGCAACGGATATTTTGCTATGAAACTTACTATGTGCCAACTACTCTTCTTGTAGTGTTTCCTTCGGTGTCGTTTGAGCTAAATATTTTTGCTAGCCCAAAATCTGATATTTTTGGATTCATCTCGCTGTCCAGGAGGATGTTGCTCGGTTTAAGATCTCGATGTACGACAAGCAACCTAGAGTGCTTATGAAGGTAAAGAAGTCCATGCGCTACTCCCTCAATTATTGCTACAAGTTTTGTCCAGTCCAGCGAAGCTCTTTTATTCTCATCTACACATCAGTTACATATTAATATAACAGGAGAAAGACACTCAGATAATAAAAAAATATTGTAGAATTGAATTTACAAGGAATACAACTATACTCACGGGGCTGAGAAACGAAGTCTCAAGTAACCTATAGTAATCCTGATATGTTTTGACATACAACAATTAAAATAAATTAAGAAATGCAAATGCATACCGAAGATGAAGAAATCCAGGCTTTTGTTCGGCAAGTATTCATAGACCAATAGTTTCTCCTCTTCTTGAGAGCAACATCCCAAGAGCCTAACCAAATTTGTGTGCTGGAGTTTGGCTATGAGCTGGAGTTCATTCTGAAACTCTACGACACCCTGTCCTGAATGTGAAGCTAGTCTCTTAACCGCTATCTTCAACCCCTCTGGAAGCTGGCCCTGGGAAAAAATATAATATAGAAAGTTAGGCTCTTCCCATTCTACGTGGTAACTAATCCCCCACTCCCATTCAAATGTCATCAGCTAGGTTCAATTTAGTTAGACTTGTTGCCATACAAGGGTTTGAATTAGGCTGCTAAATTAAAGATGAAAATCTCACGAGCGTACTACTTACCTTGTAGACAGTCCCAAAGCCACCTTGTCCAAGTATGTTTTCTTCTGAAAAATTACTTGTGGCCTCCTGTAGCTCTTCAAAGTCAAACAAAGAGAACTCCGAATTTTTCCCTTGCCTCCCCCTCCTTAATCCTTGTGTTATATATTGTTAGCAGTAAAATTTAACACTCGTAGAATTATTACCAATAGTTATTTTTTTTAGCAAACAAGAATATTACTACTTGTAAAGAAAATACAGTATGATGGAATAACATTCCACCAAATAATTAGCATACCTTTTCTTTGCCTTTTGAGCCCACGAGAGTAACAGATGAAGAGGAGAAATGCTGCTGCCGTTAGAGGAATTACAACTGCGGGAATTGCCCACAGCATGCTCATACGCCCTGCAGATATTAACATACGTGTGTAAACAATTAATAATGTTAATTAGCGACGATGAGCCTCTGTCTCACAAACTTACTCCTGTGTTTGGTGGGAGTGGGAGCTGCCGGCGGGGCCGGTGAGGACGGCAGACTTAGCAGCGGCTGGGCATCGTAGAACTGGTACGCCTCGTACCTGAAATAACACCGCGTGACACCCATCTGTCCACCCATGCGCAGGGCCATGGTGGAGTTAACCATTCCGAGGAGACGGCGCAGGCACGCTGAACAGTCGGCGGCCGACAGGTCTGGCGTGCACTGCGCCTGCGAGTACACCTTCGGGTAGATCGTCACCCTGTCCATGTCCATGACGCCAGTGGCGTACCGGCTCGGAACCACGCCGGCCGCCTTCTCTGCAGTAGCCACCAGCAACTCGCGGGTGAGGCCGACGACGAGGGAGACGTTGCCGGAGACATTATTGATGTTCCACTGCTCAAAGGGCGGCGTGTCGTCGCCGTATCCTCCTGTGGCGTTTGAGGGCGCCGCTAGGATGTTGTCGTCGGCACCGTAGATGACGATACAATCCCCGTAGTTGGAGCCGACCGGTGCACACTGCGTCAGGTTTAGCGTCTCGTCGAACCAGTTGGTGATGCACCCGCCACAGGCGGAGACGTCGCCGCGGCAGAGCGCGAGCGCGTAGACCACGTCGGGGGCTTGGCCGTAGGTAGCAGTGGCGAAGTGTACCGGGGAAGAGGAAGCGTTCTTGGAGAGGGTGGCGGCGGCGGCCTTGACGTTGTCGCAGAACACATCGGCGGCCACCAGAGACGGTGTGAGCAGGAGGAGCAGGATGATGACACCGAGTATGGTCGCCATGTCAATGCTAACACGACTAGCTAGCTACAAGACTACAACAGGTTCTTGTTTTTCTTCTGCCAGATGATCAACAAAGTGTGCTTATGTACAAGCAAAATCACCAATGGTCACTGAAACATTTTTTTCAACCGATACGTCATATCTGTTGCTTTCGGGACTCGCTACTAGCCAATAGGAGTGTACTACATTAGAATTATTTTGAAACGTTCAATGCACCAATCAGACTTGAATCACTCACTTGGTCTTGACTCTTGAGCAGGTCAAGCCGGCTAGCGAGAATACAAAAGCTCAGGGTTCATTTTCTTCCTTATTCTCTGCGAGAAAAAAATGACTTTAATTAGCTAAGTCTTGTACTTTGATGAATTATTCCTTTTAATTCCAGTGTGTCGATAAATCTGTTTGTTACTAGTTCTATTTCTTCTTCTTGAAAGGTGGGTCATAGTTGCTTTCAGTGTTGTCACTAGTGAAATACTCCCTCCGTATCAAAATATAAGACTCTAGCTATTTTCCACACACATGTATCTAGACATGTTTTAGTGCAAGATTCACATTTGCACTAAAACATGTCTATATGCTCCTCCTTTCACTAAAACACTGAATTAGTTCGAAATAGTCAAGGCCACAATCACGCTTAATTTCTTGAATCCTCTACTTTCTTTCCTGGTCCTCCTTTCACTTTGGCTCCATCACAACACTCCCACACTGGGGCAGCCTAACTTTTTCCTCCAATTTTTCTTCGCATTTCTTCTACCACACAAATAGGGCGGTATAACTAGCCATCTCGACTCGTTTAGCACGAACTCATCAAGTTCGTTAATGTTAACCAGCAAAATGTTCAGTTGGGCTCAACTCGTTAAATGTCCTTCTCATTTAGCTCGATTGGCTCACTAATAATTTTAATCATTTACATATTATATCATTATGCAAATTTGCAATTTAAAAAGTTAACCAAACATAAGAAAAAGTATATCATGTACTATGAGCAATGTCGCAAAATTTGTAATATCTCAACATATAACCATGTATTATCACCGTGTTGCAAGAAACATCGCCACTCAAATGCTTAATATGTATATGTGTTTATAATACGAACTTACATTGCCACTCAAGTGCTGGGGTGTGATTCGTTTTTGCCAAAATTTGTAAGGTGAAAAGACTAAGATGTGGTTTGTTTTGAAACCTCCTCTGCGCTGGTGTGGACAAGTGTAAGGAGGTGAGAGAAAAATGGAGTTGATGTATGTCGCTTAAAAATCTCAGCAGTTTAAGGTTCCTTATAGGATTTTTTCGGGCCGAGTGCTCCAGGAGGCAATTGTATGCTAGTTGGGCCTGGTGCCTTTCTTCCTTCCTGCGCTTCCGTGCACGGGAATCACTCCGTATCACCCGAGCGAAACGTACCGCCGTTTCGCTAAAAGGATTCCGCTAGTGGGCAACTGCCTTGGTTCGTTCTTTCTCCCGACTTGTTTCTGTTTCTTCCTGTTCCTTTTCTTTTTCTTTCTAGTTCCCTCAGCGACTGCTTCTGTTCCTTTATATTTTTTTTAGAAAGTCAGCAAGGTTAATTATCGAATGTTTGTCTTTTTCACTGTTCCTTCAAGTTCCTTTTCCCTCTCACACTATTATTTAGTTCCCATGTACATGATTTGTTTCTCATACACTATTTTGTAGTTCATCATGTTGATATGATTTGTTCCCTAGACACTATACTTTATACTTTGTTCCCGTGTAGACATGATTTGTTCCTCCGACACTTTTTTTTGTTCTCCGTGTAGGATTTGTTCCCCGGACACTATTTTTTTGTTCCTCGTGTAGACATGATCTGTTTCTCGGAAGTTTGTTCCTCATGTAGACATGATTTGTTCCTCAGACATTTTTTGTTCCTAGGTAGACATGATTTGTTTCCTAGACATTATATTTTGTTCCTGGAGTAGATATGATTTGTTCCTTAGACACGGTGTTTTTGTTCCCCGTGTAGACCTGATTTGTTCCTTCAACAAAAAAAATTTGTTCCCATGTAGACATGATTTGTTCCTCGGACATTTTTTTTGTTCCCGTGTAGACATGATTTGTTCCTTGGACACTTTTTTTCGAGAAACCTCTCGAAGAGGGCAGGGCGTTCCCGCAATCCGTATAGAAGAAAGAATTGACCCAGTTTATAAGGAAAACATGGCCGAAAAAACCGCACAAGCGAGGGGACCGTCGCCCACACGACACTAGCCCACCGAACTTGGTGGGATGATTTGTTCCTTGGACACTTTTTTTATCCCCCATGTAGAGATGATTTGTTTCTCGGATACTATTGTTTGTTACCATGTAGATTTGGTCCATCAACAATTTATTTTGTTCCCGTCTAGATATGATCTGTTCCGTTGTACAAGCTCTCATGCACCAAGCCGTGTATATGTAATTGTTTAGTGCTAGCTCGATCAACGAGAGAACGAACGATTTAAATACAGCGACCGTATCGTGGTGGATGTACATGTGTGTGTGACCAAGTTACAGGGAATAGTCCCACATCAAAAGCTGACAGACGCCAGCACCACTTTAAATAGCTCCCTCTGCCCACCTCTGTACGAGCAAATACTCCCTCCGTATCAAAATATAAGACTTTCTAGCTATTCCACACACATGTATCTAGACATGTTTTAGTGTAAGATTCACATGAACCTTGCACTATAGAAAGTCTTATATTTTGATATGGAGTGTAAGATTCACATGAACCTTGCACTCTAGAAAGTCTTATATTTTGATATGGAGGGAGTACGAGCGAGCGCAAAACCGTCTGACAACTAGGGCCCACGCGAAGAACCAGCCCACCACGTGCGCACAGCAAAGGAAACGACAAAACGAACAAAAAAATGAGTAAATGGGCCATCGCCCAGCCGGCCCAACCGGGCGAAACGAGAGCACGGGATCGCCCGGGCGGCAGGGAGGAGGACCCTGTTCCGTGCAGTGCACGTGCCGCGCGGCCACAACCCGGCCGAAGCCCACCACGTTGGCATAGCACCCATCCTTGCGGCACTGTTCCGTTGGACGCTCACGGGCCACGGCAGCCGGTTATCCGAGCAGCACGGTCACCTCGCCGTCCAGTTCTGCGGGTGCGCCAGCGACGGCACAGCTTAACCTCCCGCAGATACGCCTCCTCGCATCCACTGTAGTGGTTCTATTGAGATTTAGAGAGGTACTAATCAAGACAAAATTATCCAGTTGGGCCTTCTCAAATTACTAGGAACCAGCGATCGCCACTAAATTGTTTTCCGTAATAAGCTATATATCAGTTTCATGGTGGAAAATTGAGGATGTTAACGTCTTGTAGAAAGAAAAAGAAGAAGACCAAGACTCAAGATTCTAGAGTGCACTTTGCTTGATTTATGAATGTGGCCATTTCGCTTTGTTGATCTGCTCTGTTCCTTGAGATAATCATTTCATGCTGTTCTTATTTAGTACCTTCTGTTTACTGGAATGTAATCATGTTTGTTTCACTTTTCTGCAGGTTTCTTATGTGTGAGTTAGTCACCTACAAAACAAGGCTGCTTCAGATGCACTTTCAGGTGTCCTGAAGAATGTTGACGAGCATCCAGTGGTCAGGCCCTTGGTTTAATTGGCATCGCAAATACTCTCTGGATTTGTCAGCGATGAAAGAAAGCATTGCACTTTTTCACTAATAATTAATAATAACAAAAAATTATATAGTTACTTCAAGTAAATATTAACATGTATGTAACATTCTTATACTGTCGTTCATTTCTTCAAAGAGTATTCACTGCTTCAGTGCTGACGAATAATGCTGCTTTTTGTTTAAGGCACCCAATGACCTTTGTGATTTACGGGGACCGCTGATCGGCTGCTGGCTGGTGCCTTCTTCCTGTCGCAGGTACATTTAGTCTGCGTGATTTCTTCGAAATACTGTTCAATTCCACTCCTCGATCGGTGTGCTCCTTCGATTGTTCTAACTTTTTTTAATTCCAATATACCAAACGACTCTGAGAAGAAACTTTCGATCGGTTGTACGTTTTGTGCCTTCTTGATTTGGTAGCCCAATTGTCACTTAGTGTTAAGGTATTACCTGATTGTGTCTGTATGTATGCCGTCTGTCTAGCTGAGCACATTTACAAATCTGCAGTCCAAGAGCACATAATTCAGAGTTCCCTTAGATTATGCTCAGTGAGACATGCCATGCTCTAGATCAAGAAGGGATGATTTATCAAAGTAGTTAAAGTGTAATTTATTCTGTTCTCTCGCTAGCCGCCTTGAATTATTAAAGAAATTAAGCCTGGTTGGCAGGGAGTTCCAAAGCAATAATGTAGTACTCCTTGGCAGGGAGTTCCGAGAGCAACAGATACTGACGTATCAGCTGGAAAGGTTGGAGTGATCTTTTTTCCAACTGACCATTTGTGATACATGAGCTAGCGCACTTTTGTTGACCATCTGGCAGAAGAAAAAACAGAACCGGCAGTGGTCTCGCAGCTAGTTAGTCGTGTGAGCTTGCCATGGGCGTACTCATCCTCCTCCTGCTCCTCACACCGTCTCTGGTGGCCGCCGACGAGTTCTGCGACAACGTCAAGGCTGTCGCACCATCCTCTCCAACAACGCCTCCTCTTCCCCGGTACACTTCGCCAGCGCCACCTATGGCCGAGCCCCCGACGCGGTCTACGCGCTCGCGCTCTGCGGCGGCGACATCCTCGACGGCTCCGCCTGTGGCGGCTGCATCACCAGCTGGTTTGCCAATGCGCTAAGCCTGACGCAGTGCGCCAAGGTCGGGTCCAACTACCGGGATTGCATCATCGCCTACGGTGGTGCCAGCAGCAACATCCTAGGAGCGCCCTCGAACGCCACTGGAGGATCCGGCGACAACACGCCGCCCTTTGAGGACTGGAGCACCAGGAACGTCTCCGGTGGCAACGTCACCCTCATCGCCGGCCTCACCCGCGAGCTACTGGCGGCGACCGCGGAGAAGGCGGCCGACACGGTTCCGAGCCGGTACGCCACCGGCGTCATGGACATGGAGAGGGTGACGACCTACCCGAGGGTGTACTCGCAGGCGCGGTGCACGCCCGACCTGCCGCCGACGAGTGCTCGGCGTGCCTGCGCCGTCTCATCGGCATGGTCAACTCCACCATGTCCGTGCGCATGGGTGGACAGATGGGTGTCACGCGGTGTTATTTCAGGTACGACGCCTATCAGTTCTATGCTGGGCAACCACTGCTAAGTCTGCCGGCGCCGGCGCCGGAGGCGGCTCCGAGCCTGAACAAACGCAGGAGTAAGTCGTCGGAGTAGCTCTGTGAGTAAGAGGCCCCTTCATCGCAATTAACATGTGTTTTGGTATCAGGGAGTATGTTATGGGTAATTCCAGTTGTTGCAGTTCCTCTAATTGCAGCTGCATTTCTCCTCTTCATCTTTTACTTTCGTCGGTTTAAAGGCAGAGAAAAGGTACACTAATTACTTAGTGGATTGATGTTATGTCATTCCGTATTCTTTACAATTAGTTGTACTACTTAAAATGTTACTGAGTATGTTATTCACTGCTAATAATGTTACACAAGGCTCAAGATATGCTCAGAATTTGGCAAACTCGGACTTCTCTCTGTTTAACTTTGAAGAGCTACTGGAGGCTACAGGTAATTTCTCAAAGGAAAACAAACTTGGAGAAGGTGGCTTTGGCACTGTCTACAAGGTAAATCAGAGTTTCATCTTTTCTTGTGGCTAGCTTATTTAGGAGCCTATCTACATTGAGCCTACAGCTGATAACTTCTACTGCGTATACTGAGAAGATCCTAATAGATAAATTTTCCCAGGGCCAGCTTCCAGAAGGGTTGGAGATAGCGGTTAAAAGACTTGCTTCACATTCAGGACAGGGTTTCATAGAGTTTCAAAATGAACTCCAGCTCATAGCAAAACTCCAGCACATGAATTTGGTTAGGCTCTTGGGATGTTGCTCTCAAGAGGACGAGAAAATATTGGTCTATGAATACATGCCAAACAAAAGCCTTGATTACTTCATCTTTGGTATGCATTTGCATTTCTTAATCTACTTTAAGTATCGTTTGTCGATGCATTAGACTGCCTAAGTATTACCCAGTACTTTAATTCAATTCTACAGTTTATTTTCATTTGTCTAGGCGTTTTTCTCCTGTTATATTAATATCTAATTGTAGATGAGAATAAAAGAGCTTTACTGGATTGGTCAAAACGTGAAGCGATAATTGAGGGAATAGCACATGGACTTCTTTACCTGCATAAGCACTCCCGGTTGCTTGTAATACATCGAGATCTTAAGCCGAGCAACATTCTCCTGGATAGAGAAATGAATCCGAAAATTTCAGACTTCGGGCTAGCGAAAATATTCAGCTCAAATGACACCGAAGGAGACACTACAAGAAGAGTGGTTGGCACATAGTAAGTTTCACATACAAAATCCAACTACAGTTACACATATTACAATTCAACCAGAAAAGTTAGTCTTGACATGAATCATATACCATTTTAGTGGCTACATGGCTCCCGAGTACGCTTCGAAGGGCATCTTCTCTACTAAATCTGATGTCTTCAGCTTTGGCGTAATCATTCTGGAGATCCTCAGCGGAAAACAGAATTCTAGTCAGCAACAATGTGGAGATTTCATCAATCTGCTTGGACTTGTGAGCTTATACACACAAACTTAAGCTTGTAAAACTGTACTTTTCATTTGCTACACAACCTAATTTGTGTAATGGAATTGCAAACAGGTATGGCAATTATGGGAAGATGGAAAGTGGACTGATCTTGTTGATTCATCATTGGTTCCCCATAGTCACATGGAAAAAATGAGGAGGTGCATTAACATAGCATTGTTGTGTGTACAAGAGAATGCGGTCGATCGACCAACTATGGGAGATGTTGTTTCAATGCTAAGCAGTGAGAATATTATCTTGGATGAGCCTAAGCAGCCAGCATATATCAATGTAAGAGTGGGAAATGAAGATTCGTCCACTGCCCCCGAGTCAGCTACTACTAATGATAAGACCATAACGTCGCAGTTACAAGATAGTTTGTTTCCTCGTGTAAAGTTTTTTTATTGTCATGACGTAGTATTCGAGGAACTGAGATGTTGTATAATGCGTAAGTTTAAGCGCTGTTTCAAATATAGGGGTCGATCTTCTCTAAAGTGGCCACGAGATCAATTCAAATCTCCAAATAGTCCACCTGATATTTGTGTTCTTTCCACCGCAGCCTGCTAGCTGCTTGCATGATACTGTCCATATTACCAGTTGAGTGTAGTTGGAATACTTAGTGCAAGATTCAGTGTTAACTAATTCTAGCCAAGCACTATGTTACTGATATATTTCCTTGTGACGGCGAAGGAGGCTGCTTCTGCAGTGGCACTGCATTGTCCAGTGCATTATTGAAGGGCGACTACAGCTCCCTCCATGTATAAATATAAGATGTTTTAGATGTTGCACATGTTGACTAGATTCACACTAAAATGAGTGAACAACTGAACATACACACTACATGTCTACAAACATGTATATACATATGAATGTGAAAAATGTCTAAAACATCTTATACTGAAAAACTGAGGGAGTAGCATGTTACTCAACAATAATATATTCCGACTAGTAGCTTTGAAAGGTATGCAGTACTTGTGAAGTGATCAGACCACTTGTGCAGTAAACGACGATGACCCATAGCTAGTCTAGTGTCCAAAATGATTTTGCGATGAGTATGAATTAACTTGTCTTCTTCTGCAAGAAGCGAAATCACTCTGAACAATCCTCTATTCTATTCTGCCGGCCCGGCAGTTGGTAGACCGAGTGTGAGTCCAGTGCACTGTTTTAAGTCAACATATTCTCTATTTTGAAAGCAACAGCGGCCAACAGACTGCATAAACTTTCTTCACGTTCTTCCATGTCACCATTCAAAAAAAAAAACAACGTTCTTCCAAGTCATTTCCACGTCGATCTGAAAGCAACATTTCCACTGCGTGGGCGGCCGTGCCACGATTATTAGTTATTGACTATTGGACAAAGACCAGGATATAGATAATCACAATTTCTTTGCATTTTTCTAAGTGAAAGCAACGACAATCAAAGACAATTAGGGCAGGCAGAAACTATTGGTGTAGTAGACTAGTAGTCACTTAGGAGGCCATTGTGTTGGTCCTCCCTGTTAGCCTAAGCAAACCCATTGGTCATTAGTTCTAACTTCTAAGTAGCTAGTTGACTTTGCTTGACTCAAGTCGTAGCCTTTGCACGTCCACAAAAGAAGAAGCCCATCCTGCTGTTGTCAGAGCAGGGCAGGCAGACAGGCACACGGTCATGGTGGGCGTGCTGCTGCTCCTCCTCCTCCTGCCGGCGTCGGCAACGGCGATCGGGATCGTCTGCGGCGGCAACCACACCGCCAACAGCACCTACGAGTCCAGCCTCGCTGTGCTCTCTGCCACCCTCCCCGGCAACGCCTCCTCCTCCCTGCAGCTGTTCGCCAACGCCACCTCCGGCGTGGTGCACGCGCTCGCGCTCTGCCGCCGCGACACCGTCAACACCACCGCGTGCAGAGACTGCGTCGCCTCCTCTTTCAAGTACGCGCAGAAATTCTGCCCGGGCGGTAAGACCGCCACCGTCTACTACGACTATGACGAGGTGAACGCCCTGCAGCCAGGGTGCATCCTCGGCTTCTCCGGTGACGCCGCCTACCTCAGCGCGGCGTCCAGTATCGCCGGGAACAACGGTACGTTCTTCCAGTACTGGAACCCGGTGAGCCTCCCTGGCAACGCCCGCGTCATCGCAGCTGCCGTCCACGAGCTCCTCAACAAGACGGCTCAGGACGCGGCTGCCGCGACGAGGGGGTTCGCCACGGCGTTCATGGACTCCATTGGAGGCGCCGCCCCGACACTCTACTCCCTGGCGCAGTGCACGCCGGACCTGTCCAAAGGTGACTGCCTGGCTTGCCTTCGGCGGCTCGTCGGCACGGTCAATGCCACCAACTCCGTTCGCATGGGAGGACGGATATTCGTGCTCCGCTGCAACGTCAGGTTCGAGGCCTTTATGTTCTACAACGACAAAAACATGCGGCGGATTCCATTTACATCTCCATTATCCATGGCTCCGGCACCGGCACCGGCACCGGCAGGCAAGAGTATGTGATGAACCATCCGCATGCCGACGATCTATAACACTCTTGATTATTTAGTTGGCATGATATTATGACTTATGCTAATTCGTGCAATGGTGTTTAATAATGAAGGACATGGAATCAGTCCTTGGGTAATAGCCTTACCGGTAGCTGCTGTTGTAGCACTGGTTGCTTGCTGCTTCACCGTTTTCTGTTGTCGGCTGAGAACAAGGCACACAAAAGGTGGGTAAATTAGGTACTAGTTAAAAATTTCAACAGAAATATAACGAGTCATAGTTACAGAGATCGATATTGATGGTGCCGGTTCTTCATTTTCAGGTAAAGGGGCCTTGCAGGAAAAAAGTACTCACCAGTTTCAAGGAGATGAACTAGTTTGGGAAATGGAAGCAGAGTTGTCTGAATTTTCAGTGTTTGAGTTTCATCAGATTTTAGAGGCCACAAATAATTTTTCCGAGGAAAATAAACTTGGCGAAGGTGGATTTGGCCCTGTTTATAAGGTAAATACTCCTATAACACCATTCTGTACTCCACGTTTTCTAGGCAATACAAAATGCACACCAATAAAAGAAATGAGTAAGAGGAAGAATGTTGAGCCGAGGTGGTGTAAATGTGCTTTTTGTTGACAGTAGGGAACCGTGAAATAATTTGTGCACCATAAAGCAACCTGTCTTGTTGCATATTCATAAAAAGTATTTATTTTAATTTTCCCAGGGCCACTTTCCCGAGGGAATAGAGATAGCAGTTAAGAGACTTGATTCGGATTCAGATCAAGGTTTCATAGAGTTCAAAAATGAAGTTGAGCTCATAGCCAAACTTCAACACAGAAATTTGGTTAAGCTCATGGGATGTTGCTCTCAAGGAGTGGAGAAAGTACTTGTCTACGAATACTTACCAAACAAAAGCTTGGACTTCTTCATCTTTGGTACATATATATATTTGCATTTTCAGACTCACATGCTAGATACTGTCTGTCAGGATGGTGCACTAGATTTGTACTCAAATGATGCTTTAGATGTTTTTCCCTCTGCTATACTAACATTTAATTCACATGCAGATGAAGATAGAAAAGTTCTACTGGATTGGGACAAACGTCTTGCAATAATTGTAGGAATAGCAGAAGGACTTCTTTACCTACATAAGCATTCTAGGTTGCGTGTTATACATCGGGATCTTAAACCAAGCAACATTCTCTTGGATAGCACAATGAATGCTAAGATTTCAGATTTTGGAATGGCAAAAATATTTAGCTCAAATAACAACGAAGGAAATAAGACGAGAAAGGTGGTTGGTACATAGTAAGTTTCCTCTGAATTACTCTACACATGAATATCTTTTATTATAACTCAACCATATAGTAATTGAACATACATGTTTACTTTATTTAGTGGCTACATGGCACCCGAGTATGCTTCCCATGGCCTCTTCTCTGTCAAATCGGATGTATTCAGCTTTGGTGTTTTAGTTCTCGAAATCCTTAGCGGGAAAAAGAATTCCCAAGAAAGTGGAGCTTTCATCAACCTCCTTGGACATGTGAGTGCATATTTACACACCTGTACAACAAGAAAATATTATTTGTTTATTATGTGTCCTATCTAATTATTTGATGAAATTTCAATAGGCTTGGCAATTATTTGAAGAGGAAAGATGGATCGAACTCGTTGATCCAGCATTGCTTCCAAAGGGTCATTCATCAGAAATGATGAGGTCCATTAACATTGCATTGTTGTGTGTACAAGAAGATGCAATTGATCGACCGACCATGTTGGATGTTGTTGCAATGCTAAGCAGCAAGACTATGATTTTAGATAAGCCTAAACACCCAGCATATTTCAGTTCAAGTGTAGGCAACAAAGAAGCAGCGGCTGCTACTCAGTCTCGTAGTTTTAATAACGTGACTATAACTGCGATAACTCCTAGATAGTTACTGTTTTCACTTTGATGCCGTATAGTGTGTAAGTCTTATGTGAAAGTGTAGTGCATAAGTTCTTATCTGTATCTTAGTTGTAATGTATTTTGGTGGCTACAGTTGCCTTAGTCAAAACCATGTTTATTTTACCAATTCTGAAACGACAGTATATGTACTTTGTATTTTGTTCTCCTTCTCTATAAAAAAGAGAGCAGCGCTGCTGCGTTCGTCAAAAAAAAAAAAAAAAGTATGTACACTGTTTTAGTAGTTTTAAATCTTTCCAAACAATGTGGCTAATGAATCCATGGAGGCAGGATATTAAGAAATTATTCGAACAATGTCTCTGTTTGTCACTCCTTGTATACGGCATTACTCTGACTGTCTGTTCATCACTCACTCCAAAGACACAAGCTTACCGAAGTCTTGGGATGGGACGGCGCTGGGAGAAGAGGCAGGAGCGCTCCCAAGCTTTATTGAAGAGAATAAGCAGCAGCTCGATCTCCAGGTTAGAGGCGGACGACTTGTTC
Source organism: Poa pratensis (assembly GCA_947311845.1). Taxonomy (NCBI): domain Eukaryota; kingdom Viridiplantae; phylum Streptophyta; class Magnoliopsida; order Poales; family Poaceae; genus Poa; species Poa pratensis. Next base: position 35,022,770 of record CAMZMU010000103.1, on the reverse strand, counting down.
CTACCTTCTCCAAAGGGTAATTTCTTTTTCCGTTGTAATAATATTTTGCAAAAGAACATTTGTGGACATATATATGTGGAGGTGTCGCGTTGGGAGTCAGTCAACTCTAGCTTTCGGACGACCCATTCTTGCTCCATGCACGAGGCAATAAATGTCTTGCAAAATAACAAGCTGCACTACGTCCTCCGTGATATATAATGGTATTGCACCTAACGTTGCAAGTTGATGCAACATGCACTGCATCCACACGCGGTGACAGCACGTTTTTGTAAGCTAGCTTACATAAACAAGTATAAATGAAACACGATAAGATACAATGACAAGTTGACATGCTGGAACTGCCGTGCGACTACTGATTTGCTTCACAACAAATAAAGTGAACGCCCTCTGCAACTTGGGCTTGGTATTTGGGAAGGAAAAATATATAGGACAAAAGACAATGTCTTCCATGTGAATTGATATCGAGACAGAGAATGCATCTTCATCCCAACTTCCTCCTACACGCATAACGCATGAATCGCAAGTCTGACATCACAATCCTCTCTTCCCGGCACCGGCAGCATCTTCGCCACACCCTACCTCTCCTCTATCCCTTCGCATCAAGACCACCTCATCTCCATCATTCCTCATAGCGTCATCGTCTCATACTCTTGCTAGCAGCTTGACGGCGGCATTCCCCTGGTTTAGGCCCAAGACAAGTAGATGGCCCACTAGACCCAGGATGGCTCAAGACCCGCCGGACCGGACCAAGGCACACTCCTTCAGTTGGCTCGGCCATCACCTAAACCGTCACTCGGATACAATGAGACCTACCAAAATATGTGTTTGTGGAGTCCTGTGTTTCATTCACTTTTCATCTTCTTCTAAATTGTAGAAAAAAAGTTGTATCACACGATTAGGCTGCAATAAAAAGAACACAAGGAGGAGGACATTTACATGGCTAAAGACTCGCTAGCTATGGGTCTTGGGTCATCGTTGTTTACTGCACAAGTGCTAATCACTATGTCAAGTAGTGCATACCTTTCAAAGGGAGATGTCGGAATGAATTATTGTGGAGTAGCATGCTAAAGTGGCAAGAAGGAAATATCACTCACAATCTATCGCACTGGACAATGGCTATACAAGCTGCTGTCAGTCTCCAGTCTGCCCTCTACTAATGCACTGGACAATGCAGTACCGTCGGCCCCTTTCGTCTTCATAAGGAAACATCTCGCAGTAATTAGTTACCACTGAATTTTGCACTAAGTGCTCCAACTGCACTCAGGTAATAGGGATAGGACTACCATTGCAGAAATTGCAGAAGAAGAAAAATTCTAATCCTAGCACACAAAATTGTATCATGGACTGCAGTAAAAAGAACACAAAGATCAGGTGGACTATTTTGGAGATTGGTATTGATGTGGTCAACCTTAGAGGAGATCGGAGGCCAGATGAGCCGCGCAGAGCGAAGGATGTGGCATGCAGACGCCGGTGAATGATGCCGTTCGGCAGGTGGATAGGGACGCTGACGGCTAGCGTAGAGATGGCGCTATCCCTTGCTGTGATGGAAGCCGCCGGTGAGGCTTGTCGCGATTGGAGCTGACGCCGGTACCAGTGGTGTACGCACACTGCTGCCACCGCCGGGGGAGTACGGAGTCGCCGCCGCATCTGGGGAAGGACATGCACCGGCTGGTTTGTGGTCACTGGGGAACTGTGTAGGGTTCAGGAGTGGCAGGTAGCATAATTTTGAGGAATTGTTTTTAACTAGTAATCAAGCACGTGCATATGCACGTTTCATGCAATGCCTGAATTTATTGACTATATAACAATATATATTACCGGATAATATGAGTTGGACTCTAAGTTTGGGGCAACTTTGGCAAAGCGACAAAAGTATGGTTTTTCAGAACAAAGGGCAACCGCCACTGCTTTCACAAAATGCAAGAGACTTGTTCTATTTTTTTTAATATAATGCAAGAGCATCATTAGTCATGGGAGATACAAGTCATGCAACTCCATCGGGTGCCACATACTAGGAATGCGAACTTCCTTTGCTTCGTCAGATGATCAGTGTGCATGCAAGATGTACATATAACGACAATAACTTGTAGGCTGACCAATGATGCTATCTGTTCATAGATACTTCATGAACAGATAACTACAATAACTTGGACAGAGACAGTACTATCTGTTCAATTGCTTGGTTTTGTCTTCAGCTAGCCTAATTAAGCCCAGTCGCCATATTCTCTAGATAACTAGTGAGATTGATGTTTATCCTTAAATCGAGCTAAAAAAAATCAAGCATACACCACACGTACGTACGAACGATCGAGTGATGGTGTCACACAGGTTGAGCTGAAGAGTAGTACCTGTGACGAAGCAGAACGAGGAGGAAGCAGCAGCCGAGTTCCCCCCGCCTGGCCTGCGCACCGACGGGGGCTAATAGCAGAATCAGCCCCGCCGGCGACCTGCTATGAGGGCGGCAAATCGATCCGTGGCTGGGATCCCCGGCGAAAGCGGCAGCGTCACCTGCCACCTTAGCACAGACAGCAAGCGGCCGAGCGGCGGCAGAAGTGCGATGAGCGGTGGGCAAACCGGTGGCCAGAGCAGAGCGGCGGAGGGCTGGGGACTGGGCGCCCAGCGGGCCCCCGCACGCGCACCGTAGGGCGTAGGCCGGGAGCACCTACACGCGTTACGCGGAGGTAGCTACGCTTCCGCGTACCCCCAACGCTAGTGGGCTCGCCCACTTACGGTCGCCTTCTCGCGCAGGAAGGCATCGCATGGCTCGGACTATTTCCTGCTTTGTCGTGGCACGTTTTCCTGATTCTTTTGCACGTTCTGCTGCTTCGCCTTAAAAAAATAGTGTCGTGCACCTTCAATTGCTTAGCTAAAAAGCAGTACATGTATTGTGCATGTTCGAACAATTTTAAAATAATGTGTACACGAAAATTATGCGCCTCCACGAGTAAGCTCCATTTCTCTGCTCACTTTCAAATTTCTTGGATTGTAAATTCTCAATTTGAAATCGATGTTCGGAACTTATTTAGACAAATTTTATCAAATTCGTCGCACTTGTTTGACTGTTTGAAACATCCTTTGACGAGAAGGTTAATCTCAATGTTTCGCACAACTTTTGTGTTGTAATTTTTTCGTTTCAACGGTCATATACGAGATAATTTTGTACTGTAAGTTTGAACGTGTTTACTCACTACACGCTTTTAAAATCTGAACCACTTTCAAAAGTGAACATTTTTAAAATATGAAAATATTAAAATCTGAACCACTTTAAAAAATAAACATTTTTCAAAATATGAACAATTTTGAAAATTGCGTACTGTAGGACTGTTTGCTCTTTCTCTACTAGCTTCATGAAGCACGCCGAAAAAACACTAGCTTCGTGAAGAAAAGTGTGAACCAAAATAAAAGTTGTATTGTCCTGGACGTTCAAATTACTTTAAAAAACATACTTGTACAAACATATTTCTTTGATTTTGAAAAGAGGGATATGAGTGTAGGTTTTAAAAGTAGGAAAAAAATTGTCTAGGCGATAAATCGGTCGTCTTTAATCTACATAATGTATTCCAATTTAAAATAAAATCTATATGAAATGTTTGAATACGTTTCGCGGCCTCGCGCGCTTTTGGCAACTGTTTCGCGAGCGTTGTTCAAATGTTTGGCATGCTTTTTGGCTTGATTAATCTTTTTGAATGATGTTTAAAAATTATGTTTGAATGGTTTTTAAAAAAAGTCTACGAACGGAAATTATATTTGAATGATTTTTAAAAATTGAACAAAAAAACTTTGTGAACAAAAAACTATTTTGAACAATTTCAAAAATGAACAAAAAATGGCGGTGAACAAATTTTTTTTTGAACAATTTTAAATATGAACAGAAAAGGCCGATGAACGAAACGATTTTTGAACAATTTTAAAGAAGGGAACAAGAAAAGGCTATGAACGGAAAATATTTTTGAACAGTTTTTAAAAAGTGAACAGAAAAACTCTGTGAACGAAAACTATTTTTGAAAAACATGTTGAACGTAATTTGGTCTTGAACGATTTTTGAAAGTTCCGTTGAACAAAATTTGATATTGAACGATTTTGTAAAACTACATTGAACAGAAACTAGGTATAAACAAATTTTGGAACAATTTTTTAAAACATGTTGAACAGGATTTGGTAACCCGTTGAACGTAATTTGGTCTTGAACAATTTTTTAAAAACCCGTTTGAACGTAATTGATTTTGAACAATTTTTTAAATACCTGTTTAACAGAATTTGGTCTTGAACGATTTTTGAAACCCCATTTGAACAGATTGTTGTCATGAACGATATTTGAAATCCCATATGAAAAGAAAGTGGTCTTGAACGTTTTTGAAAACCGTTTGAACAGTTGGTGGTCTTGAACGATCTTTGAAAACCCGTTTGAACAGAAACTAGTCTTGAACGATTTTAAAAAACAATGGTTTGAACAGTTTTGAAAAACATTTGAACATAATCCAGTCTTGAACGATTTTGAAAAAAAACCGCTGAACAGAATTTGGTCTTGAACGATTTTGAAAACCATTTGAACATATTGTGGTCTTGAACGATTTTTTAAAACGCTATTGAACATAAAGTAGTCTTCTAACGATTCTTGAAAACCCATTTGAACAGATTGAGGTCTTGAACGATCATTGAAAATCCATCTGAACAAAAACTGGTCTTGAATGATTTTTAAAAACTAAACAGAAAAAACTCCATGAACAAAAAATATATTTAAGCGATTTTTGAAATATGAACAATTTCCAAAATATGAACATTTTCAAAAAACGAAATTTAAACAAAAATATAAAATAGTAACTAAACAAAAGAAAGAACAAAAAAAGAAAAAGTAAAAAAAAAAAATAGAAGTAAAATGAAAAAACAGAAACTAAGAAGAAAAAAGAAACAGCCAAAAAAAGAAAAACGAAACGAAAAAACATAATGAACAATTTTTTAAAAAACATGTTGAACGTAAATTTGGTCTTGAACGATTTTTGAAAAACCCGTTGAACATAATTTGGTATTGAACAATTTTGAATTACTCCGTTGAACAAAAATTGGTATTGAACGATTTTGTAAAAATCAGATTCGAAAATTGTTCATTTTCAAAATTTAATCATTTTCGAAAAAAAATCATTTCAGAAATTGTTCATTTTTGAAATTTGTTCATTTACGAGTTTTATTCAAAAATATGAACATGTATGGTATTTGAACGATTTTAATATTTGGACATGTAATATTTTTCTAAAACATAAACATTGGTTGCTAATATAAACAAAAATTAAAAAAAAAAAATAAGAAAGAAAAAAGAAACAGCCAAAAAAAGAAAAAGAAAAAGCAAAACAAACAGGAAAAAATGAACCAAAATATATGGCGCAAACAAACTGAATCCCGAAGAAACCAACGCCATATAAAACCAAAAAGGGAAAACTGGCGCTAGACAAGCAGTAGTCGACGAAGTATAACCAAACGAAGCGGAGGCGAGATATATGGGCTGGCCCATAGCGACAGGGTGGTGCGCGGAGCGGAATAGCGCCCGCGTAACGCGGCAAATAGGTTTTGCCGCGTAGGCCACTGCAGTGCAGTGGAGAACGGGCCAAGGGAGACACGGCCTTCTAGGCATCGTTACTGGGCATTGGGCTTTTCTGACGATATCTAACGCTGCTCAAAAATAAAAATAAAAACTTCCGGAGACCCAACATCCCAGCGAAAACAAGATCCCTTTTTTTCCCGATTGAAGGAGTCTCAGAGACTCTCAGTTTCATATTGCGTGGCCTTAACTAATTTTATCTCAAAGTCAACTCTATGGTTTAGCATCATGTGGACATCTATATATTCCCCGAAATAAATCAAGTCGAATTAACAAGTTGACCGGTATGGATCACCATGATTATCTACTACTCCCTCCGTTCCAATTTAATTGACTTGCTATCCATCAAATGTGGATGTATCTTTTTTTTCGAGATTGACAGGGGGAATAAAATTCCCCACTGTTTGTTGCATTCATCGAAAAGTAGCCTGGCGGGCCATGTTCTTACAACGGATGGAGAAATCTACAGGGGGATACAAGGAAAGAGAGAACAACGAAAATACAAGAAAAAAGACAACTAGAAAAGAACAGCAAGAGCCACCATGAGAGACACCAGAGGTGAGGGGTGTAGTCGGGGTTCACAATGCCAAGACTCGGCAAACTGCCTAGCGCACCACACCGGCGTGCGACTCGTCCCCCAGGCACAACTCGGAGCACCACCACCATCATCGGCGAATGTCAAGCCTAGCACCTAGCACGAAAACCTAGACAGGGAGCTCCGCCACGAAGGTCGAGACGATTAGCAAGTAGGTTGCATCAGTTGAGTCGTCATTGAACAAAGATGAGCCGAGACGCACCAAGAGCGCGAAGCTCTCCACACCACAGCGGCAACCAAGGGAGGCTCTCGGGCAAGCACATCAGCTTGACCGAGACCACGCGAAGGCCAGCCGAGGAGAAAAAAACACACCGCCGTCGGCCCCAAGTCTGGCCGCACCACCACCACCAACGCAGCTCCGCCACCGACTTACCCAGCCTTCAGGACGCTCACGACCACCCCTGTCGTCCCCAGGCAGCGCCTCCACGAGGGGAGCGACGTCGTAACGCCGTCGCTGCCGAAAAAGGGGAACCGGGTTTTCACCCAAAAAACAGTGGGGTCGGTGATGGGAGGGAACCTCGACGAAGCCTCCGAGGAGGGATCCGACGCCGGGGCGTAGCGACGTCGTGGCCGCCGACGGCCAAGGGTTTCCCCCAGTTTCAAACCCACACCACCATCCACCCGTCCAAGGTTCCGACGAGGACGAGGCCTCAAGAACCGAGGACGGAGGAGAACGCCAAAACAGGCCAGAAAAGCGGCGAACCAGAGGGAAGCGGAACCGCAGGTCTTCCAACCGGAGCCGCCGCACCAAGAGGCCACACTGTCGGGGAGAGGGGCATCACCGCGATGCCCCCACACCATGGACCTCCGCGTCGCATAGCTGGCCGCCGTCGCCGGGACAGGAGGCCGCGCGCCGCAGGGTGGGGTCGCGCCGCCACGGGGCCGCCACCGAAGAGGGGACGCCGCAGCGCACGAGAGGGAGCCCTCTCCGTCACCGTCCACCGCGCGGCCAAGCCCGACGGCCTCCTCCGGCGACGGCACAGGGAGGGTGGATGCCGGAGGAGGGGAGCGGACCGACCTCCGCCGCCGCGCCGGTGAGGGGCGCGGGAGGGAGGATGCCCGCGAGGCGACGGCACAGGGACTCCAGGACGAGCAGCCTTCCTCCATACTGCTTGCTTGGGGTCGAAAAACGCAGATCCCCGCCGCCCCCTTCACCGGCGCAGCCCGGCCATGTCCGGCGGCCGCCTCCGGGGGCGACGAGGGGAGGGAGGTGGGAGGAGGAGGTGGCGGCGCGGTTAGGGTTAGGGTTCGCCCCTCGGTCGCCTGGAGGGAGGCGACGCGAGGGGGACCGTTTTCGCTGGGCGATCCTCCAATTCATGTGAATGTATCTAGACAAGTTATATGTATAGATATATCCACATGTGGTAGATAGCAAGTTAATTAAATTGAAACGGAGGAAGTACATGCTATTTACATATATATGCATCTCTTATCTGTTGGTCGTCACCCAACCAACGATGACTCCTGCAATATATTTTTGTGATGACCTCTCTGTGATCCAACCCATTCCAGGCCTGGGTGTCATTGAAAACCGAGTCCAATTACGTGCAGACATGAAATACATCTCATCATTCTCTTCTTTTCCTTAAAATAATAGAAGGTCAGAACTTGTCTAGAATTACGTGCAGACATGAAATATAGGACGTTGCCGACATTAGTTAGTGGTATTTATGGGATAAACATTAACTTGATCTCAGACTAGAATTACTTTATATTATGAAAATGATTTACTTTTTTTGTTAGGAAGATCGATTATAATGAGGATCTTACTGAAGATTAGAGTGACGGAGTTTTGAGATTGACGAAGTCAACACAGATACCTTTCAGTTGATAAAGTTTTCTCCTGCCACCAGAAGGGTAATTAAGCTGCTCCCCATACGAAACAGGGGCTGATTATGTTGATATTCCAGAAAAATGCACCCACATAGGCCCCAACACAATGATGTTAGAAGGGACCGAAGACAATTGATTTTTGCTGAAGCAAATGAGGTGCATACATAGTTGCTTTTCTGTTTCTATGCATGTTGAAAATAATAATTTAAATTTCAAGTTAATCGCGTTAGAGAGTAGATATTAGTTAATAAGTGATAATTAATTGGGTTCTTGAACATATGAAGTCGAATTAAAATCCTGAATATTTTTATAAAGCTATTGTTTCTACGCGGGTTTGTACTTGTATTTTATTTACATATATATGTAATGTAAAAACATACTTAATTGGAGTTAGCAATGTAAGGATATTCAACTAGTGTTTATATCTATTAAAGTGAAATTTGTGATTGTTCATGGTATGTTGGCCATCCTTGGTGGTTGTACCCCAGCCCAGCAGAGTTTAAACCCTAAATTTGACATTGGTGTTTCTCATTTAGTCGGAATATTCTTCAGCGGGAGGTGGCGTTCCCGTCGACAGCAAGACACCTGTGGTGACTTCGTCAATCTTAATACCCGACCGCCGGCTCAGTCTTTCAGAGGTGCTCAAGGGATAGGATGTGCGTGCGTGCGTTCATAGGGGTGAGTGCGTTGTGTATGTGAGCGTCTGCGTTTACTGTGTTTTGCAACAAAAAAAAACTAAACGTGAAACCGGACCAAGCAAATCGTGAGAGAATCGGCTCTCTTACCAACAACTTTCGAGTAAATCGACCTGATAAATCTTAATTGAGCCGTCGTATTCCTTCATGTACTGACCACAAAGGGTTCTTGTTTCCTTTTTTGGAGAGGAAGTGGGGGTACAGGTTCATGGAGGTGATAGGGGCGGTGGATAAGATCAGGAGAAGAACAAGCCCGCAAAAGACCATCATGCCATCGAAGCCAATGAAGAGCAGCGGCATCCTCGCCTTCCTGCTGGCAGCGCCGATGCCTCCAAGTCTCCAACAGCGACGTTGCAGCCTCCCTCTCCTCTCACGCGGCCGGTCTCCCCTCCAACCACCGGTAGCTGCAGCCTTGATCCGCCATCCATGCTCCACGGCGAGGACATCTAACAGGTCGTTTGGTGTCGTAACACAACTGATCATTCATAGTTTCTTTAGACCAGCAGTTCAAGTTCATATTCTATCTGTTATAGGAATTCAAGACAGGAGCCGAGGAAAGGTTCTCTGCAATCACTCTCATTGATCATACGTGTGTATATACCCTCATATAGTAGGCTACTTGACCAAACTAATTAACAAGATTCCGAGGGGCTACGAGTACGTACATCACACATGTGCACATTGTAACGACCGCCGACGACAATGATGTACTCACCATGCAACCTAACTAGTTGTTGCAATAACATATCGAGGTTTGCACTGCTGTACTTATCATGCAACTAATGTCACCCAACTAGAAATGCAAGTATGCACTATATATTGTACTGATCATGCAATTAATTAATATTGTATGTAGGTCAAATGATGTGAAGCCTATATATATAATGAAGATAGAGAGCAAGTTTTATCCATCATCTCAATCCACTGCATCACCCAAACCTCCGCAGCTGCGTGCCCCTGCAACACCTTCGTCCGATCGCCATGACTTCCTCCTCGATGTTGCTTTGCATCGTCCTCCTGTTGGCTAGCTCGTCGGCGTGGGGCATGCCACCCGCCGGCGACAGGATCGACCACATCCGCCTGTACTTGCACGAGACTGTCGGAGGCCCGAACTCCACGGTGTTTGCGACAGTGATGCCCCTGTTCGGCGCCAACACAACGTTCGGGATGGTCGGACTGCTCGACGACGAGCTGCGCGATGGCCAAGACGCGAGCAAGTCGCTGCTCCTGGGACGGTTCCAGGGCATGGTCGCCTACGCGGGGCGCGTCAGCCCGCCGGGCATGCAGTCAGTGATCAGCTTCATATTCACGGCTGGGAAGTACAACGGGAGCACGCTGGCTATGGTGGGCACCGTCGTGAGCTTCGAGGGCGAGTTCGAGCGCGCCGTGGTAGGCGGCACCGGCGCCTTCAGGATGGCGCGGGGATACTGCGGTGTAAAAGCTGTGTCGACCCCGACGCCCATGACCACCGTGTACGAGGTAAATCTGTTCGTGAAGACGGATTGATGAAAACTTCGCTCTCACGTGTATCTTGTGATGCATGGCATTGTGAATTTATTTTGTTTTGTATTTGAGAACACGTGCATTGTGTAATGTTCAACTGTTATTGGAAAATGAATAAAATGGGGCTTGTTAGTACATGATTTTACTTCGTCAATTTTAGAAGCACTTTGATGAAGGGACGACTGTTTATCATAAGTACTACAAATTGATTTAGCTTTGTACTCCGAAATGTATATTTAGTACTACAAATAAGAGAAGGTTAGACCTTGTCCTAACATTGTCCAAGAGCTTATCCTGATGTTGTCCAAGTGTTTTGAATATGTATTTACGGGATAAACGTTCAGTTGATCATACTACAATTACTTTATTTTATAAAAATATGTTACTATTTGTATCTTAAAGATTCAATTCTCGGCCTTCAACGGCTAGACCTCCCGCTTTGTCAGTTATACTGCGAAGAATGGCATGGATCGGTAGGAAATACCATTTTGGCACAATATGAGGCAGGGTGGGCATCGGATTTGCAAGTATATAGTGGTCGAGATGCCCCAAAACATTTGGAGCAAAAAGAATATAAATGGAAATGAAGATAGCAGAAGCTACCCGACCTGAAGACAACTGAGTTTTGCACAAGGAAATGAGGGGCATATATAGTTGCTTCTTTTAGTGTCAATGCATGTTAAAATGAAAATTTCAAATTTCAGTTTAGCCACGTTACAGATTAGATCTTAGTTAATTCTTATTATCTTCAAGCAACGCTCTTTTTATATGGAGAAAGCACAACAGGAAATGGGATTACTATCTATCATTCTATCCTTAAGTTTTCAGGCCAGTCGCCATGTCATAATCAGATAACATCAAATTGCTGAGATTGCTATATATCCTTCAATTTGGCTGGAGAGCTGGCGTTTGGCCCACTTGCAGGCTTTGTTTCCAGACTGTAATGCTTTCTAATGATATTGCTAGTTATTTCATCACCGTCCTTTTCTAAAAAAAAAGTTATTTCATCACCGTGATTTGAACATTAATCCATCATCCCAGCCTCCCAAGCTAACCTTATTGCGACCAGATGTATGTGTGTGCAACATCGAGCAACTGACATTCATATGGGGCATGTGTGGCAAAGTGCAGGAAGCCATTTATACAATTGGGATATATACACACACACTAAATAGAGGGCCATACGTCCAATTGCTTCGAAACAAACGGCTATACAAGTACAAGATGTACAAAACTTGGACCTTCAGTGTCCAAATCAAGTCCTCAAAGCTCTGCAGATTTAGCAAACTATTGGCCGATCCGACCAAATCTCACCAGAACGGCCCCTAAAATCCGACGCCGAAACTGAGCCTGACAAAGAGAAACAAGGCCACATCAACACAAAAAAAAAACCGCAAAAAAAAAAAAAGAGACAAATCATCCGTATCCACTGGACTTGGAGGAGCAAGTGAAACGGCACAGGGGCAGGACAATGGCGGTCCACACACAGATGCAAGATATCAATTAAGCTTTTGTAATCAGCCTTGGGCTTTAGTCTATTTTACTGTTCTACTAACCAACAATTTCCTGCTTTTGTGGCAAATAAATTAAGTCAGCGCCCCAAAATTCAGTAACCACATAGAGCCTTATTTTTTGCCAGAAAGCTCAGATTTCATGAAGAAATCCACAGCAGACTTACAGAAGCCTAGGCTATGCAAAATAATGGTAGCACGACTCTGCTCCACCATGGAGGACATCATCAAATCCACATCACTTTTCAAAAACTAACAACAGGGTATGGGAGGCTCTAAGATTAGATTACACTGCAAAAGCAAAACCTAGGAGAAACAGAAACACACAACAGCTCTGAACAATGCCAATTATAATTTCTCCTCGCTGGCATCCGTCCAAAGAGGCTCTAGTTAAATGCTTTGGTTGTGAGTACTATCATCTGGTGCTGCAGTCTATCAAGAATAATTCCAGCATCATAGCAGATGGACAAAGTTGGCACATCACCTCAGAGATGATGCCCGAAAGAACCAGGGTCCCTTGGAGATTTCCGTAGAACCATTCTACTAGGGAACCACCGTTGGAGATTTGTCCACAAGAGTTGAAGAAAACTTATAATGTGAAAATCCATGAAGAACTCTGGAAAAGGAGAAGTAGATGAATCAAGGTTATCATGGAGGTTGATCACAGTTATGGAGTGTAGAGTTGAGAGGGATGTACAAATAGGACTGACGAGATTGCAATAACGCAAGCTAAGAACTCGGAGATGCGGATGAGATTTAGCAAGAGCATCGCACCAATCATATGCGCTGCTAGACATATCCACTCCGTCAAGGTAGAGCTCTCTCAGATTGTTGAGGTTGCCAACTAGGTTCAGAAAGTTGGGTTCCTGAAGCCAGAGCCAATTAGTAACCTCAGGGATGCTGGTACCATAGCCATCTAGAGAGTCCTCCGAAGCAGCATAATATAGAACAGAAAGATCCAAGGAGATCAGGTTGGCAAGTTTGCCGATGCCAACAGGTATCTGGCCTTGGAAGCCCGAATTTGAGAGGTTGAGGTGGGTGAGCAAGGAGAGCCTCTCAAACCCAGCTGCCGGGAGACTGTACTGGCCAAAATAATTCATGCTAAGGTCGAGTCGTTGCAGCGAGGTGAGGTTGAAGATTGTAGGATCAAGACCTCGACTGTACAAGCCACGACCACCGAGTTCTAGAGCTGTGACATGACCCGAGGAGCTGCTGCATCCAACAGCTTCCCAAAGGCAACAGTCAGTGTCATCCTGCCATGTCTCAAGGGTGTTGGGGTAACGGAAGAATGAGAAGGATTTCTTTAGTTGGAGGAGGACTGCAACCTGGTTTGGATTGCATCGGAGAGTGAGGTTACCGTCACCGTGGGCGCCGAAGGTGGTTAGTGCGGAAATCACTACAAGAAAGAGTAGTAGCACCCAACTGATCAAAGCCATTGCTCTGTGTACTTGTCTCTTTATTGGTTGAGAGAACAGGCAGGGATACTGCCAGGATATATAGAGAGAAAAACCAAACCAAAACAGAAATAAGAGGCTCAAAAATATTGTGGTGGTGGATTTGTTACACGCCATATTAATTCAAGTTTTGTTCTGGTCTCCGCTCAAGTCTTACAAATAATGCAGGAAGGAAAGCTCCAGTGAAGCAGGACTTGCACCATTCGTGTGAGACGGGTCACCCTTTGCAGAAATTTCCCCATTGGACAGAGACCATACATTCCATGAGACATATCCATATGCTTTCCTTTCTTGCTGCGTGCATCAGTCAATCAATATTCTACAACATGCTGCCACTGCAATTAAACTACGGCACTATGACAGTGAAACAATTTCCATCCTTTTCTGCAGATGTGGTCTCTGTCCACTCTGACCGAGTCATACTCACAAGTCACAATCTAGTCCTTGCCACTGGTCCAGTAGCTTCAAAAAAATTAGCTATCATGGATGTGTCTCATGGAATGTATGGTCTGTCTAATGGGAAATATCTGCAAGGATCACAATTCCACGCAACCTGTCTCGCACAAAGGTGGAAGTCTTTATTTGTAGGGAGGGCCATTGTGGCTAACGTATACTGCTCTTGCTTCACTGGAGCTTTCCTTCCTACCCCAATGCGTCATTTGGATGACTTGAAGAAATATGACTTCCAACAAATCTCAGTCAGTAGCAGAGGCACATTTGTCAGCCCCTGGACACCACAGGCTTCCTGCTCCGCATAGCTCGGCACACAATGGCAACAGCGGCCTCACCAAGTCAAGAACCTCCAAGCCAGTGCAGTTACAAAGTGCCCTAGGAAGCCGACCTTCAATATCATTGCCATGTAAATCTATCGTCACTAAAGCACATGTATCTATGATATTGGACGGCAAAGTACCTTGGAAGTAGTTCTCCCTCAAATTTAATATGGCCAGTCCAGGATGTTCCATCAGGCAGAATGAGAAGGATTTCTTTAGTTGGCGGAGGATGTAACTCGCCTTTTTACTTTCGTTGCTTTGATACCTTGTGGACGTGTGGCTGTGTGCATCTTAGTTATGCAGAGGCCGGGTACATGCTTAAGACTTTTAAGTAATAAAGTTCCCTTTATCGAGAAAAAATCAGGCAGGATGGAATCAGTCTATTGAAGTTGTTATAGGACAGGTCAAGGACACCCAGCTTGGAATTGCAAATTGCAAACTGAGTATGGTATAAGTTCACTTATACTATTGTGGGAAATTTTGAGATACATGGTGTTGGTAAGATACAAAGTGAAGTTTGGATGTATACAACAGAAATTATTATGTGAATAATCAAAAATTTGTGCTGATGAGTTTGGCATAGGAATCTGTCCCTGGAGCCTATTGGAACTAAGATCAAGAACTTCCGGTGGAGTACTTAAAGGGAGAACAGAAGAATTCGGTCGCATGCTGGTGAACATGTTGTGTGACAGATTTAAAAATGTAAGACTACAACTCCATCTTTCCCATATCCATTTTGGTATATCCCCACATAGGTAATGTCCAAAGTGAGGTAAGATCTACTTGACCTACAAAGTTGTTTCATTCAATATCCAGCAACTCCAAACTTCTGATTTTAAAGAATGTTGCAGGAAAGTCTCCTGTCAATTGATTCATGGATAGGTCTAAGTCTACCAAGCATGAAATTGCCACATCAAACTCTCTATAGGACCAGAAAGCTCGTTTCGAGAAATATCTAATATTGGCAGAGTGAATACGGATGTTGGAATTTTCCCTGCAAACGGAGTGGGCAAATATATCAGAAAGGTATTTCTATGTCCTACTAGAAAATGAACGAGTGACTTCAGAAGGATTTCTAACTGCTTGGTATTTGGGAGTAAGTATTCACCATTTATAAATTTAGTGAGGTGTTAAAGCTTAGAGAAAAATCAAAGGGGGCTTTTGTTTCAAAGGTAAGGAAACTATTCATTAGTCTAACCATGCTAAAGGTCACAAACCGCATGTCACATATTCAAACCCTCAAAACCATGGCAGAAAATCCATATGAATAAGCTACTCAATCTGTTTTTGATATACATAAGTAACTAAGTAGGAGGGTTTGCATTACCAACTTGATATGGTATTGTATTAACAAATTCTTAGGAGATGCCATGGCATAGGTAGCATCAGGCAACCGCATCAGCTAAATTTCGCAGGCAACAGCATGAGCTAATTTTCATTGGAGCTGTAGATATCGTTAGTTTATTCTCGTGAAACTGTAAGAACTAAGAAGGAAGATGCAGCTACCTTCACAGTCCCAGTGGCACTTAGGTGAGTATAGAATGAACCAGTCAACGACCAGTTAGTGTTGCAGGTAAATCGCAGCACTAGCGTAATTGTGAAATTAGCTGATTTATTTTGGAGCTGCAAGTAAGTAGGAATATCTTTGGCGGAGCAATTGAGGCCAATTATACTCGTCTCTTGATGGACTTTTGGTTAAGTTCGGAAAGCAGAAACATTTCGATTTATCGTTAAATTCGGCTACCAGCCAAGTATGCACCAAGCAAACAAACGGATCGAGCGAAAGGTTGGATCCTCTTGAACAACGAACGATGGAGCACACAGGTTGAAAAGTACCTGCGGCGAAGCAGCAGAGCAAGGAAGCAGCGGTGGGGCGCAGCACGACTGAATCGGCCCACGCCGCGGCCTGGTTGAGGACGGCGGATTGGTCCATGGCACAGCTCGGCTCAACTCCCCGGCGGAGGCACGTTCTGCTGCCACGGGACGCCGCGCGCGGTTCCTCCCCGCGCCACCCGACGGAGGAAGACCAGCAGCGCGTAGGCCTAACCGCCCGAACGGCGACGACGGTGGCACGCCGGTGAGAGCACGCCGCTCGGGGGAAAGGGGACCCGAACGGAGAAGCGGCCTTCTGGGCCGGGCCGGGCCATCGGGAAAGCGGCCTTAGGGCTGTGCTTCCACTTCAACCCGGCCGAGACCTCCGGTCTCTGTCTCTCTGGAAAGACAGAACGAATTTTCGACGCCTCCGGTCTGCCTAGGGATGGCAATGGGCCCCGTTCCCCGCATACCCGTGGGGAATTCATCTATTAGGGGATGGGTACGGGGAATTTTGATCCCGTCATGTTAAACGGGGATGGGGATTAAAAGATCTCCCCATCCCGTTCCCTGCAATTTCCCGTTATGTTCACGTGTACATATAAATCAGTATACTTTTATATTTAAGTTGTTGTAATATTGTATTGAGTGTGGTCTGTTTTAATAGTATTCAACACATGATACTATTTTTTATCATTTTACCACATATGTAATACAAAAGTTGCGTACATTTGTATTTTGAGAGTGTAGTATAGTGAGATTATGACAATATTATTTGAATTTAGCTTCTTAACGGGGAACCCGATCCCCGCTCCAAACCTAGCGGGGATGGGGACGGGAGAAAATGCTCCCCGATTGTTAAATGGGGATGGGGATGAGAAGGCACTCCCCGGCGGGGAGCAGACCCGTTGCCATCCCTAGGTCTGCCCACCGCTCTCCTCCTTCGCCGCCATGGCGGTGGGGACGCAGCAGCAGCAGCAGCGGCGGGGCATCGTGCCAACGGAACAGGAGCAGAGGATTTTCGACCGGCTTCTCGAGGTCGTCCACAACCGCGGCCTCAGCACGACAGCACCCAGCTCCGGGTCGCCGGCGGATGGGTCAGAGACAAGGTGGCTGCCTTTTTCCTTTTCTCTTCTTAGTGCAGGGGAAAAGTAAAAAATATACAAGTATTTTTTTTTAGATAAAAGGCTAAAGCCCAGCTTTGAGTTAACAAAGCAGGAGATCCGACACAGTTTGATACAATGTTGCGGCATACAGCTTCGCCAAATGAAAGGACAACAAATGCTGCGGCACTCAGCTTGGCCAAAGGGAAATACTAGTAAAACATGGCCTTGTTTATTAATCTATAGTGTTTATGGAATTAAGGTGTGATCACCCCAGGGTTGAATGATTGTTTTCTTGGGGAGAATCGTTCGTCTTAACCTTGCTTCTGTGCCTTGCAGTTCATGAAAATGATTCTTAGATAGTTTTGTGGCTTAACCCGCTTTGGCACGTTGCCCGTCCGTAGATACTGGGAAAAGACTCTGACGACATCGATATCGCGCTTGACGACATGACCGGCCAAGATTTCTGTCAGGAAGTAAAGAAATACTCGGATCTGAGAGGTTGGGAGCTCGAAGAAGCACATGTTATCGAATGCTATTCAATCTTATTACGCTAATAATAATCCTTATGAGTAATCGTAGTCCTGACGCTGCTGATATCATTTTGTCACTTCGATCTTTGGTCAAACGCTTCCTCGAAAAAAATCTTTGGTCAAACTTGACACCAATGATTCACATTTGAGATTTGCCCTTTTTATACATAACCTTTACACTTTTATACATTTATATTTTTTGTTTAATTGAGTTCAAACTAAGACGGGAAAGGTCAATATTTGATCCAAGCAGAGTATTGTATATATGCCCCTAAGTGCACCATACTTTGTCACATTAACATGTGAAGTAAGTTTAAATGCATTTTATCACAAAGCTATGACAGATTATAGTTTCTTGGAGCAACCACGCCAAATCTAAGCACTTGCAAACCGCAAGGATGCGTATACTTAGCATCCAGATTGATTTTGTTAACTTGAGGTCCGAAAAATATGCTGAAGACAGCAGTACTCCCACTGTGGTATGCCCATCTCTTTGCATACTCATGTTGTTTCCCTCAGTCAACTCTATTTCTTTGTATATTTTCTGCAGCTAGTTTACGACCATGCTTTTCAATGCGCAGGACTCTGCTACGGCCAAAGTAGATGCATTCCGCAGGGACCTAACAATCAATAGGTAACATCGGCTTTCATTTTCAAATGAGCTTGTTTTGTATTTCGAGTTATGTTTTCATTGCTACAATGTTTAATAAAGTTTCCTATGATGTCTTCTCTAAAATTCGAACATTGGCAGCTAATTCTATAATATCCACACTAAATCAGTGGAAGATTTAACTGAAAGAGGTGAGTTTAGTCGTTAATACAGGTTTATAAATTCATGTGACAAGTTCTTAAGTTCATGCTTGTACATAATCATAATTGATCCTATACTCTATGAAGGTTGTGATGATCTGGAAAATGGCCTGGTTGCTACTCCTTTATCTGCCAAAACTACATTCTTAGAAGATCCCCTGAGGGTTCTTCGAGCAATCCGATTTGGTATTTTAAAAATATTGTGATTGATCTCGAATAATTCTTGGGATATTTATTTGCTTTTCTTTTATGATGCTACTATCTTAACCATTAACATTACATATGTATATAAGTTGACTTGCTAATAGTTGTTAATACATGACATGTAAAGTATTATGCTTGAGTAATATAAGCTTGAAACTAAAGAAAAAAAAATGTCTCTCTACTTTCTAAGTCAAAATCTTTTATTTGTGTTCATTAGTAGTCCATTGATAGCCCTATTGTGCATATGCCTGACTAGTCAATTAAGTAGTGTAACAGTGACTTTGGAACATTTATTGTCGTTGTATGCGCTAATATTTTATATCTCATAGCTGCTAGATTCAGCTTTACATTAGCTGAAGATTTGAAAGAAGCCGCTTCCGATGAAAAGGTGAAGTCGGATATTCGTAGAAAGATTAGCAGATAACGTACTCCCTCCGTTCCAAATTAATTGACTTCTATTTGTTCACACATGGATGTATCTAGACATGTTATACGTATAGATACATCCACATGTGGACAAATGGAAGTCAATTAATTTGGAACGGAAGGAGTATTCGTGACGAGGTTTGATTTCTACATCCATCAAAAAAATCTACACTTCTTATTGGCAATCCATGTTTGCTTTTTTACTTTCCATGTTTATCTTTTTAAAACCAAATTTTGTGATTGATTAACTTCATGCGAGTCCCTAGGTCCCAACTTTTTACAAGTGTACATTGTGTAGATTGACAAAATGTTGTCAGGCAAGCATCCGGTTTAATGTAATGCGCTATATCCGTGATTTGGGATTATTTTGTGTTGTTTTTTAATTTCCTGAGAAACCGGATCCTCCAGTTGCTGACAAACATTATTGGTATGTCCTTTCTACGATGTGTAATTATTCTATGTTTTGAGTATATGCAACTCTGTTTCACACATTTTGCACTTCAGAATTCTGTACTTGTACATTTTACAATGTACTAGCATGCCTTCCTGATCTGTTTATTCTCGTTCGCATATTTGCTTCAATTTAGTATCATGTTGTATCTTCTGTTATGCATGCTATGTGTTTCACATCCTGAAGCGGCATGGAATCTTGCACAGTTAATTGGTTGATCTCTGTTCAGAGGTGGTTCTGATTGCAAGTCGCAGGTCTTATTTTCTTAGTCACGCCCTGAAATTTCGTAATCCTACATGATTTACATGTGCTTTTATCTGTGTCCTGTCTTCCATGTTTGGCCTTAAAATGCCCTTTAGGGATGGTTTTAAAATGCCTTAAAACATCCTTCTTGGGCCAGGCAGATGGGTCGGGCAGACGCTGAGTACAATGAACTTCCAGGCCGTCCTCGGGGTATCACTAGCTAGAGGTATCCCTTTGCGAAGGTAATCTCTCGTCGCTCGCGTATGCCACGTGACGTCAGAGAAACCCAGTTTAGATCGTACATACGAAGCCGCGCCTGCACGTACAGAACGCACGAAGCCCCCCCCCCCCCCCCCCCCCCTGGATGTACAGAACCAGGAAGCCCCCGTGAGGCCGCGACGCACAGGAAGCCCTCCGCGCTGCTGGTCTGTACAATCACGAAGCGACGTACATACGCAGCACGAAGCCTCCCCGCGCCTAGCGCGTACTGCTGCTCCTGGAGTAATTACAAAATATTGTACAAGAATCCCCATATTCTGATTGTTCTTACGTATTCGCTTAATTATTACGGCTCGGCTTCGCCTCGGTAAAGTTTAATAAATATCTTGAAAGGGGTATATTGGTTGTTGCATGTATTCGTCGTTGCACGTATTGGTCGTTCCGTGTGCTACGGCTCGGCTTTGCCTCGAAGACTTTGCTTCGCAGAGCTCTTAACGCCTACGGCGTACCATCTTGGATGCGCCTCGTTTTACAGTAGTTGTACACACATGAATGTCAAGAGAGTATAAAGTATAATCTATTGGTAGTACAAAGTATATTGCTACTGGATGTACACTCACACTGTTACTAGATTACGATGCTAGTGGATGTACAACTACACGTTGCTACTGGATGTACACTCACACTGCTATCGGATGTACACGATGCTACTGGATGTACACTCACGCTGCTACTGGATGTACAATCAAGCGTTGCTACTGGATGTACACTCACACTGATACCGAATGTACAAACTATACATAACCGGAAGTACAAATTATGAGAAAAAAAAAGTTTGTCAAAACCAATCAATATGGGATCTAGTTTGAAGATCTCGACGCGAGGAGCTCAAAAGTGAAAACGGTTCGTAATTTGGATAAACGATTCTCAATATTTCGTTTTGAAATTTCGGTTTTAAAATAAAAGGCAAAAACTGCTCTCCCACCTCCAGTGTCCCTTTCTCTCTCCTGCTCCAACTTTTAATCTGGTTGCGACACTTGGCGGGCATGCATACAACTGTTGAGACTAAGACAGCGAAGGAGAAGACGACACTTGTCACCAGGTTTTAACTAGTGATTTCCCCGTCCTCGTCGATCGACCGGGACAGAGGAACGACACGAAAGAAAGCAGCCGTAATTTTCCGTTTTTCCTTCCGTATTCAGTGGGTTGTTTAGTTTTTTTTCTGCTGACCAATACGTTCTAATTACACTGAAAGAATCAAGGAGCTCCTGTATATCGCTTTGAGGCGATGCGAGCGGAACTGTTTCGTGGGCCGGCCCAACAGAAAAAGCACAATTTATTTTTCTTTTTAGAGCTCGTAATTACTTTTTAAAATTTGAACAAAATTCAAATCCAAACAAAAAATAAATCTGAACAAAATTCAAAATCGAACAGTTTTCAAAATCTGAACAATTTCCAAATTTGAACAAAATTCATATCTGAACAAAAATTCAAATCCGAACAAAACATAAAATCGAACAGTTTTTAAAATCTGAACAATTTCCAAATTTGAACAAAATTCAAATGTAAACAAAAATTCAAATCCGAACAAATTTGAAAGATGAACAATTTTCAAATCCAAAAAAAAATCAAATTTGAACAAAATTTCAAATCCAAACAAATTTTTAAATATGAACAAATTTCAAATTTAAACAATTTTCAAATTTGTACAATTTTCAAAATCCAAACAGTTTTTAATAATCTGGTTTTTTTCAAAATATGAAAAATTTCATAAATAAAAAAATGAAAAGAAACAGAGAAAACAGAAAAAAAAACTAAGAAAAAATGGAAACCGAAAAAAACCCGCACCGGGCCGGCCCACCAGCGTCGCAATCCCTCATCCCGTTCAGGTGACGCGCGGCTTGAGCGTCGCCGTAGGGCGATGTATAGCATTTGCCAAAGAATCCTGGCCAACTAGAATGGCATGTCATCCCGTAGCTTTTTCCCGTAAGAATTTTCGTAGGTGTAGTATTATTGTATTTTGATACCCAATCTGGCAACAGAGCGATACAATACAAATGGAGAATACAATATTCCTCGACCTTTCCTCCCGCTTGTACGCTGTGAGCATTGACCAGCAGCCCAAGCAGCTGAGCCAACTCATAAATACTCTGCACACAAGTAGAGCCGTAAGAATCAGGCTTAGAGAAAGCCGTGCGTTGTGCACACACCAAGCCGAGAGCAATGGACGCAGCGCCGCCAGCGGCGGGGAGGGATGGCGAGGAGAAGAAGAAGGAGGAGGGCGGCGGCGAGCACGGGAAGCGGGTGTCCTTCACGGGGATATTCCGGTACGCGGACAGCACGGACCTGCTGCTAATGCTGGTCGGCACGCTGGCCGCAATGGGCAACGGCGTGTCACAGCCGCTCATGACCGTCATCTTGGGCGACGTCATCGACGCCTTCGGCGACGCCACCACCGGCAACGTCCTCCACCGCGTCAACAAGGTAAGCCGCGCGCCCATCCGTCTCTCTGCCCCGTCACCTTTCGTCTTTCGGACCATCTCGTCTTCTTCAACCCTCGGCACGACCGCTTCTTCTCGCCATCCCTAACAACATGCAAGAACCGCGTTCGTTCGGACTACCCTGCTCGATCGAGCTTGGGCGATTCTTTGAGTAATGGACACATGTGACATGTTGACTTTTGGCGCAAATAATATGGACACATGTGACATGTTGACTTTTGGCGCTATTACCTCCTGTGTTCCTTTTCTTGCCTCTAGTCTTTTCCATTCGCTCCCCATTTCCTTCAATTCATTGTCTTTCCTTCTCGAGGAATAATTGAACTAGTAATCGTTTACTTATAACTGCGTCTCGCCTCCTGCCTCCTGGCCCCTTCCCCTTTTCTCCTCAAGCATACAGGTTGTTTTCTGAATTTTGGAGCCGAGTTTAGAGACGAATTTTGCAATGGCTCATGCAGTGCGTTTTTGTGTGAAAACTACGTTTCTGGAGTAGCTTGCAGATCATCCCAATCTTTGCAACTTAATAAAACATGTATTTCGCAAAGCTCTGCCCACCAGATCCGTGCGCAGTATATTTTTTTTCTTCTGAAACTCTGAAACGGGACAGATGTGATCAACTGTCACATGTGTCCATATTTTTTTAATGAAACGAGACACTGTCACATTTGTCGGATTTTTGCACATACTTCCTCATTATTAGTTTGCCACCAGGATCATTTAAAAAACGGATCGATCTTTAACCAGATTTGCCCATAATTCCAGCTTGAAGACAACAATGTAGATTTACAAACTTAGAAATCAACCATGCGTTCTGCTCCACGTCCGATCTTTGTGGGTTGGTCCAACATTTGCAAGAATTTCAAGCAACTTTTTGAGTTCTCAACCATGCATCAAAAGTCACCAAAGACATCAAAGATAGGTACAAATTTCACCCTGTTGTTATTTCGTTTTTGTAGGCCGTTCTAAGCTTTGTCTACTTGGGCATCGGAACAGCAGTAGTCTCCTTTCTCCGTAAGTATGAGCAGACTTTGTCAACTTCATATGTGTTTGCACTTTTGCAGTACTGCTGGCTTCTGATCATAGTTGCTGCTAGTTATTGAACATGATTGTATCTCAAGGAGAAATGGAAATACCGAGTTTAATATAGTTTGAGAAAAAGAACGTTAATACCATATTAGTATTGAAATCTACTACTGATTGTCATCATGGTGCAAAGTCCAAGTTGTGCTCCTAAATATTCTTGTCCAAAGAGTAGCAAAACCGCTGAATATTTCAACATGTTTTATGTTTCAACTGAAAGGTGACAGAAGAATAACTGTCAAGCCAACTTGTCTGTGCAGAGGTGGCATGCTGGACAATTACCGGCGAAAGGCAGGCAACACGCATTCGCTCCCTATACCTCAAATCTGTCTTGAGACAGGATATATCGTTTTTTGATGTAGAAATGACAACTGGGCTAATAGTTTCAAGAATGTCTACTGATACTGTGCTAGTTCAGGATGCTATTGGTGAGAAGGTAAGGACTTTCTCCACGTCAAATGAAGAGCATATAAGTAAAATTGTGTCCATTACATTCCAACTCATAAAACTGACATAATTGACTGCAGGTTGGCAAGTTTCTACAACTTGTGGCTACTTTCATCGGTGGTTTTGTTGTAGCTTTTGTCAAAGGATGGCTTCTATCTCTTGTCATGTTGGCATCCATACCTCCGGTTGTAATTGCTGGAGGAGCAGTGGCAAAAGTGCTATCTACAATCTCTAGCAAAGGTCAAGCATCATACGGTGATGCAGGGAACGTTGTTGAACAGACAATTGGAGCCATAAAAACGGTAAGTTCAGTTCGCACAGCAATTTATATAATGGCTAGTATAAACGTTTATACTAGGATTAAAAGAGGGGTTCTGGGTTCTGAATTGTTGAGTACTCACTCTTGTGGGTATATCTGCGAAATAGGTTGTCTCTTTCAATGGGGAGAAACACGCCATCGAGCATACAATAAACTCATACACAAGGCATACAAGACTACTGTGGAGGAAGGACTTGTCAATGGCTTTGGCATGGGTTCTGTTTTCTTCATATTCTTCTAGCTATGGTTTAGCCATATGGTACGGTGGAAAGTTGATACTTAGCAAAGGATACACAGGAGGAACAGTCATCAGTATCTTGTTTGCTATCATGACTGGGGCAATGTGAGTTATTTACCTTGAAGTAGAATTCATATCATAATGATGCTTCACATCACATCATTAATACTGATAATTTCAACTGTGTGTTGCAGGTCTTTAGGCAACGCAACCCCGTGTATGACAGCCTTTGCAGAAGGACAATCTGCAGCACACAGATTGTTCACAACAATCAAGAGGAAACCAGAGATTGATCCTGATGACAACACTGGTAAGCAGTTAGAAGATATCAGAGGTGACGTTGAGCTGAAGGATGTGTATTTTAGCTACCCAGCAAGACCCGAGCAACTGATATTTGATGGATTCTCCTTACGTGTGTCTAGTGGCACTACAATGGCTATAGTTGGAGAGAGTGGAAGTGGCAAGTCAACTGTGATTAGTCTTGTAGAGAGATTTTATGATCCGCAGGCTGGTGAGGTTTTGATTGATGGGATCAATATCAAGAGTTTACAGCTTGCTTCAGTAAGAGGGAAAATCGGTCTTGTTAGCCAAGAGCCCTTGCTCTTTATGACCTCAATTAAAGATAATATAATGTATGGCAAAGATGATGCAACATTTGAAGAGATCAAGAGAGCTGCTGAGCTCGCCAATGCAGCAAATTTCATTGATAAGTTGCCAAATGTGCGTGACATTTCAATAAGTGTGTAAATTCAAGTTCTTCTGTTTGAGTTGACTGCTAATTAATATTTACTTTTATCTCGTGCCAGGGTTATGACACAATGGTTGGCCAACGTGGTGCTCAGCTTTCAGGCGGACAGAAGCAAAGGATTGATTGCAAGAGCAATCATTAAAAACCCCAAAATACTTTTGTTAGATGAGGCTACTAGCGCATTGGATGTGGAGTCAGAGAGGATAGTTCAGGAGGCACTGATTAGGATCATGGTGGACAGAACGACGCTTGTGGTTGCACATCGTCTGACCACTGTCAGGAATGCTGATTGCATATCAGTTGTTCAACAAGGAAAGATAGTTGAACAAGGTCAGATTCCATTCCCATCACTCATCTTTTATAAATCACCTCTTTGTCATAGGACTCATATTTCAACTAAACTGATCAATTTACTACACAAATGTACGTTTCATATAGGTCCCACGATGAATTGGTACTAAACCCAGATGGTGCTTACTCTCAACTTATTAGACTTCAAGAAAATCGTGAAGAGCAGAAAGTAGACCGTCGAATGTTGGACCCAAGGTCTAAAAGTACAAGCTTATCACTGAAGCGGTCAATTAGTAGAGGTTCTGCAGGGAATAGTAGTGGACATTCTTTCACCCTCCCCTTGGGCTGCCTGGCTCAGTTGAATTGCCTGAAGAAATGATACACATGGGGAGAATCAGAAAGAGCTGGATTCTGATGGTGAGGTTCCCAAGAAAGCTCCTATGGGAAGGCTAGCACGTCTTAACAAGCCAGAGCTACCTATTATTCTGTTAGGATCCCTAGCTGCAGCAGTTCATGGAGTGCTTTTCCCAATGTTTGGTGTAATGATTGCAGTGCCATTAAAACTTTCTATGATCCACCAGATAAACTCCGAAAGGATTCTAGTTTTTGGCTTTGATGTGTGTTGTGCTGGGTATCTTGTCGATAATCTCAATACCAGCAGAGCTCTTCTTGTTTGGAATAGCCGGAGGGAAGCTTATAGAGCGCATCCGTGCTATGTCGTTTCGAAGCATTGTGCACCAAGAAGTTGCTTGGTTTGATGATCCTAAGAATTCCAGGTATGTTACAGCTTTTCTCTTGGTTTCTTTATCCTCTAGATTCTGTGAGCTTTACTTTCAGGTGCTAACTGCCGAATCTTTGTCACTTGGTGCAAGACTGTCAGTTGATGCTATGAATGTACGGCGTTTAGTGGGAGATAACTTGGCCTTAATAGTTCAGGTTATCGCTACACTTATCACAGGATTTGTAGTTGCTATTATAGCTGACTGGAAGCTCTCTTTAGTCATCCTCTGTGTGATTCCATTAGTGGGTATTCAAGGTTATGCCCAAGTGAAGTTTCTGAAGGGTTTCAGTCAAGATGCTAAGGTAATCCATGAAACAAAACTGTTAGGCTATTTTTCTAGCGATATGATATTTTTCAAAAAATTACTAAAAGTATGGTTCCATGTAAGCTGTTGCTTTAGACATAAGCCCGGTGCAACTCTGACCACTAATCTATTATAATTATATATTAAAAAGAGCATAACAAAAATCTGCATCTGTCCAAAAACACCCTTAGGAAAACCGGAAGGAGTAATAATTAAAGTACAAAATGTTCAGTTTAAAACAGTCAAGCTAGACTCCTAGCTAATTATTTTTTAGACAAACACCTAGCTAAGTAAATACTTGTACTTTGCCACGGTTAGAAATATATATCACCAGTCATGTTAAGCCATTCATCGGCTCAGCGTGCTTCACATATCTCCTACGATGTCATGCTCGTCTCTGTTCCACCTTTGCCAACATCATGAGTCCACTTTCATGCTCGGCTAAATACCTTACATCGTGCCCTCGGCTCTACATCCAAGCCTAATTGTTAAGGTCGTTGTGTTCAGTTTGTTAGGTTGCTATTTTTTCTGTTGGAGATTTTTAGCATGGTGGGTTAGAGAGGTGGGAGAGGAGGATGAACCACCATAAACTTCCATCTATCATATACTAAAAGCAAAATGAGAGATTTTTTCGAGGCACAACGTTAATCCACATAGTCTAAAATGATAAGATTCATCGATATTAATTTTAATGGCTCAGATTTAAAGCTGAAACGTGTTACGCAAAAATTGTCACGTACCACATCATAGAGACGCACGTACAAACATGTGTTAAGTGCAACACAAAACATGTCGTACAATTTCCTAAAAAAACGAGTAGCACAAGTCCTTATCCAATATGTGTTGGACCAGGACACCATGCACCAATTTTTCTAAAATGAATCTGACTTGCAATGTCTCTTTGTAGATTTATAGTTGTTTCTCCATCTCGATAGGAGATATGCATGCGTACGTCCAGCAGCAGGAATCAGCACATCAGGGTTATACAAGCTTTAGATTTGCGGCCAATTAACGCTGAAAGTATAAATGGCCAATAAATTATTGAGTGTATTGATCTATAGATGTGCATGGTTGAGTCTAAAATATAACCAGCAAGTCTTTACTAAAATATTCCTCATAAATCTGCATATTAATTAGGAAAACTATGAACACCCGATTGTCTACTACATTTAATTTAAGAATTTTGTCGATATGGTTAGATCTTGGGGCATTGATAATTTTTAACAACAAACTTCAGCAATTCATGTAATTATTACTACTCCCGCACAAGTTTAATATAATTGCACACTTTAAAAACACAACTTGACCGTTTATTTATAGTGCAGTCTGAAATGTCTCTGTTCAATGCTACAACCTTTAAACCATCAGAGAAAATATGTAGGTAGTTATAAAGATAACAATTGGATGCACTCTACCCATGAATAGTTCATTCAGCGGGTCCTGATCCAAATGTAACTCCCATATCGATTTGATATATTAATTTGAAAGCAACCGATCAAGTCGTCGATACTTTTGATCATCTAGATGGTGTGGTCTTTTTTACAACTTATCAAGTTGATACTTTTGATCCTCTAGATTGTGTGGTCCTAATAGGATATCTAAGTTTGGTTTGAGACTAAGGAAAATGTATTTGCATCTCTAATGTTTCACTATGTCTAGCTTACACAATTATAAGAAAGAAGGTACCTGAACTACACAACAAAACTTGAATTCGTGTTTCCCTCATGTCGGTGCCTGATTTGTTGTTACAGGAGATGGTCATACGAAGAAATTCAAACGATTGACGACCCATAGTGACACGTGTCCATTCACGAGAGAGAAAACTCATTAAACCTCACATCTATATACTATATATTAAAAGCAATATGGTCAAAGAAAGGTTATGGTAAAATTCTTCATGAAAAAATAAACATTATAATTCCAATTTTTTTACGAGTGTACCACAACATTTTTTTGCATAACATTAAAATATCACAAACAATATCTGGACAACACGTCATAAAAAGTTAGATGTGCAAAATTTACTTGTTAAATTGATTTCATTTTGTTGCTACTCTCATAAGTCACATGTTAAATGAGTAATTCTAGGACAAAGCATCGGTCAAAGGAAACAAAATACGACTTACATTTTGTAATGGAGGGATTATCACATAAAATTAAAACATAACACTATAGATCATGTATCTATAAAATAGTGTCAGAATGTTTATCCATCACTTATTTAATATCATGTAGAAATGATAATTATAGACATTAATATAGATCTGTATTACATAATCAGCACTGAGCACTAAATTCAATCAAATTATTATTTTTCCTTATTATGGTATATTTTATTTAGCCAAACATTTGGAGTTATCTACATTATTTCGTATTGATAGAACGTGATTATACGAGAGAGCATAAATTATACCTCATCCAGTTTCAAAATGCTAAAGACGGTGCCCTCGCATTTGCGAGGGCCACCATGCTAGTTCATATAATAGTAAGATAAGATAAAGGTTATTTTGATCAAGTTTATAAAGTTCATGATAAGTTACTGATAATGAACTGCTGGTTCTCTAGATAAAAAAATTCACTATCTTAAAAATGTTAAGTTACTGATAATGAATTGCCGGTTCTCTAGATGATGTATGAAGACGCAAGTCAAGTGGCAACAGATGCAATTGGTAGTATCAGGATTGTAGCTTCTTTCAGTTCCGAAAAAAGAATTACAAGAATATATGATCAGAAATGTGAAGCCTCAATGAATCAAGGAGTAAGAACAGGAATAGTTGGAGGCACTGGATTTGGTTTCTCATTCTGGATCCTTTACCTCTCGTACGGACTTTGCTTCTATGTCGGAGCACAATTCGTGCGCCACAGCCAAACAGATTTTGGTGGTGTTTTCAAGGTATGTCAATGCATTATTTCAGAAATATCTTTCTTCTTCATGATTTGCCTTCTTAGTATTCAGTTTTTTCAGTCTTGATCCTTCCATCCTTAACCACAGTCACCACTTTCACTTTCACGAGGTTATTTCACATAGTAAGTCATTTGCAGGTTTTCTTTGCACTAGTTGTAGCGACTATGGGTGTATCTCAAACAAGTTCAATGGCCACTAATTCAACAAAAGCAAAGGATTCAGCTATCTCGATATTTGCTTTACTTGACCGAGAGTCTGAAATTGATTCAAGCAGCAATGAGGGTTTGACAATAGATGAGGTCAAGGGTAACATTGATTTCCAACATGTCAGCTTCAAGTACCCAACTCGCCCAGATATTCAGATCTTCAGTGACTTTACCCTGCACATTCCCTCTGGCAAAGTTAGCCTACTTTTCCTATCATCATCAAATTTTTATATCTTCTACAGTGGAGTACTTAACAACTTACTTGAATTATGGTTTTATATAGACTGTTGCACTTGTTGGAGAGAGTGGAAGCGGCAAGTCAACAGTAATCGGACTGTTGGAGCGATTCTACAATCCCGATTCAGGTACCATCTCATTGGATGGAGTGGAAATCAAGAGCTTAAACATCAATTGGTTGAGGGACCAAACGGGGTTGGTAA
Source organism: Poa pratensis (assembly GCA_947311845.1). Taxonomy (NCBI): domain Eukaryota; kingdom Viridiplantae; phylum Streptophyta; class Magnoliopsida; order Poales; family Poaceae; genus Poa; species Poa pratensis. The sequence goes on along the minus strand of CAMZMU010000103.1, from coordinate 34,992,755 downwards.
GCCAAGAGCCTGTACTCTTCAACGACACAATCCGTTCCAACATAGCCTATGGTAAGGATGGGGAAGTCACCGAGGAGGAGCTCATTGCGGCAGCGAAGGCATCCAATGCACATGAGTTCATATCAAGCCTTCCCCAAGGATATGACACCACTGTTGGGGAGAGGGGGATACAGCTATCCGGTGGACAGAAGCAGCGAGTGGCTATTGCCAGGGCCATACTTAAAAACCCTAAGATACTACTACTTGATGAGGCAACTAGTGCATTGGATGCCGAGTCTGAGCGGATAGTGCAGGATGCCTTGGATCGTGTGATGGTTGGCAGGACCACTGTTGTTGTCGCGCACCGCCTCATGACGATCAAAGGTGCTGATATAATCGCAGTTCTCAAGGATGGTGAAATAGCGGAGAAAGGAAGACATGAGGCGTTGATGAACATCAAAGATGGAGTGTACGCTTCACTAGTAGAACTTCGTTCAGCGTCATCATAATACCTAGGATCAGTTTTGATTCCTATCTCTGCACGGTGTACATCTTCCTTGACCCCCTTTTCTGTTGTTGTTCCTGTAATTGTGCTACAATATTCTTTGGTACCTGAAGAGGAATTGGAGAGGTAATCTGCCATTTCCTGTACTGATGTAGCCTAAGATTGTAAGGATTTTGAACGAAAGCTTTTGCTTTTGCTCTTCATTTTAATTTTCAACTGTACATTTCCCATGTAGATGTGTAAATTAGCGTAATTTTTATTGATACATATATAAATACTTTGAAGATCACTTTGTAAAATGCCGACGCATCCTGTATAATTAGAGGATGCACTAGACGTCATTTTCAGAAGTTTTAGCTATTTTCAGTTTACGAATTCAGCTTACAAACTACAACTAAATGCCTAAGTGTTAAGGAAATAGCCAAGAATGAAGACATACCACTGCACCAGCAGCGTCATGGTTAGCACTGGACTTGGCAAAAGCAAGACATGTTAAGGAAACGCGAGTACTTGGAAAATCTGACCGGAGCCTATGAAGCCAGAACTCCGCGGGGCCACGGTGCCACGCGGGGCGGCGGCCGCGGGCGCATGGTCGTGCAGATCTTAAATCGAGCGGGGCTCGTACGGGGGGAGGGGGACAGGACGGAGGCAGCGGCGACCGTCTCCGCCCTTCACTGCATTTGCCCCGTTCCGGCCAGAAACCGCGACGAAGTTTGGCGTGGCCGGCTTTGGGTCGTTGATCAGAACATCGTCCACCTACCTGGGCCTCCGATTCGACTATAGGCTTCTACTTGGACTGTTGGGCTTCAAGAAGTCAATGAGCTAGGATATACTGGTCCATGTAAGTCCATTATGGATAAAAACAAATTAAAATAGTATACATTTTTTCGTTTCGATCGACCGTCCCAAAACTGGTGGTTAATTTGCTACAGCAAAGGGATAAAAAAAGGACAAACAGCACACATCTTACAGAGAAGGCCGAAAACAATCGCGCGTTAAGGACTAAACAGTCTTTCCTTGTTCTCATGATCAACCGGAGACAATGCTGAATTGCTGATGTTCTCAAAAGGAATGGAGAAAATATCTTTTTTTAAGGATAGATGGAGACAATGTCATTCCTAAAAACAAAAGTGGAGAGGATGGCACACGGCGTAGATGCACCCGTTGTGTAAAATATTTTTATAAACTTTTTAAAATGTCAAAAAAATCTACAAAAATCAGATATACATAAGGACATTTTGTGTTAGCAAAAAAAAATCACGGAGAAAAGACATTTATTCTGACCTGCGTGAAAAAGACAAAAAAAATGTCTTGTACAAAGTCATTTTTTAGCGTCCAGATTCGTCTTTTTGCACAGGTCACAAAAAAAAGTCTTTTCTTCGCGAATTTTTTTGTGTTAACGTAGAATGTCTTTCAGTATATCCAAAAAAAATATTTTAGATTTCTGACATTTTGAAAAAAAAACTGTGGGTACATCTGCACCCATGACGCTATATGAATTTTCGGAGACGATGTTGTAACCTAACCATATCTGTTGTCCGTCCTTCTCAGTTCTGTGCCATGGACTCACCACTGTGTACCTCTTCAGTCTACACAACTAAACTTGTCAATTCCCATCGCAAGCATGAGTCCATGCATCAACCAGCGGTGCCAACGTGGCCTCCGACCCCCCACGCTTGCGCAGGCATCGTTCGCCTGACGCATCGCTGTCAAAGTGCGCTCACAGAGAACCTTCCCACCGTCCGAGTCATTATCCACCTGACCACCGTGGCAACCTCCTCGGGCTCCACTAGCTCCTTTTCGTACCCTTCCATCCCAACGGCCAGTCTCATCTCCTTCTCCAAGAACACCATGTTTATCTTCTGCTCCGAGTACAACGACCAAGCAAGCATAGGAACGCATGTCATGACCGACTCAAGCACCGAGTTCCAACTGCGTTGTGTCACGAAACATCCCACCGCATCGTGCGCCACCACGTCGCTCTGCGGTGCCCACGACCTGACAATGAGGCCCTGCCCTTGGTCTGATCCAGGAAATCCTTTGGGAGGAGCGCGTCCAAGTTCGGCTCCACCGGGTCATCGTTGGGTGGGCTCCTCACGACCCACTGGAACCTCTGACCGCTCGCCTCCAGCCCGGTGGGTACCAATGTCCCGAAATACTCTAAAAAAAACTAATGTCCCGAAACTTCGTGTCCATATTCCTATTTAGTCTAGTTTGAAATCTCTACTAGATAATACTACGTGTAGACGACCGTGGTACGTCGTCCGGCATTTTTGCAATTTAGTCCCTGCGAAATATAGAAATTAACCCGCCGTCCTTTTTTAAGTCGTATACCGGTACGTCCCGGGTGCATCGCTATTCTAGGTCGAACGAGCACAGAACAGGGCTCATGGGCGGTCTCGTCCGCCCAAAGCAGAGGAACCAGGCGCCGGCCGTTACCCCGGGGTGGCCGGAGCCAGAGAGGAAGGTCGGCGGCAGGATTCAGGGGAGCACGGCGACATCTCCTCCCCCTACCCCAACGCTAGGTACGAGCTCCTCTCTCAGGGCAGCAGCAACCCCCAATCCCCATGGCTGAGAGGGGAACGGCGGCGGCGCCCTAGGCGGGATCCGCGCGCCGCCTGCGCCTCTCCTTCGGGCCGGATCCAGCGCCTCCCGCGGCGACCTCTAATTCGACCTCATCAGAAATTTTTAATCAGCGCTGGACGAGGCGCCCATGGTCGGCCACCTCTCTTCCCGTACGCACGCCAAGGACCGACGGACTCGGGAGCCCGCCGTCCGATGCCGCGGAGGGGTTTCCCTCCATATCGTACTCATCCGGCGCTGCCGTCGGCGGCGACATCCATCACCAGCAGCTGCTGCACTTCCGCCTCTTCAAGCGGCCGGGCTCCGGCGGTGGCGCGGGTGAGGTCATGCTGGGGCTGAGGACCAGGGAGAGGAGGAAGCTCGGGAACCTGCTCTTCTTAGCCTTCTGCGGCGTTTGCCTGCTCCTCGGCGCCTGCAAGATCTGGGCCGGCGGCCGGTCCTCCCTACCAGCTGCCGATGATTTGCAGGTATGCATAAAGTGGCATATGCTAGCAAACGTATCCAGATCAAATATCAGTGGTTTCTATTCCCAGATGTCTGAAATTCATCGTACAAAGCAGTGGTTGATGCTATTGAACAAAGCTGAACGAAAACTAGCCGAGCAACTGCTGCACCGCGACGGCGGCGCCGTCTCTGTCACCGGGAGACCGCAGTCGCGGACAGATGCCGTGGCGGGGCTCAAGAGGTTCCTAACCTTCAGCAAGAAGAACGGCAAGGATGCCGACGATGCCTGTGCCGTCATCGTCATCGAGCGCGCGCCGCCTCCGGCAGGTGATGCCGGCGGGAGCCAAGGATCGGCGTCATGTGATTCGATTAAGCCGAGAACGTGCTGGTCGGATGCTACTTCCGATGATCTAGACAACAGCTATGTCATCCCTCCGCATGGTAATTCCTCTTCGCTTTCTCCATATTGTCATCGTCAGAGATTACATGATTATATAGCTCCGATGTGTTCTTATCACCAATATGCCGCTTGTGCAGTTCGGTCCTTGCAAAGCTTTGTGCCGTCGTCTCCTGCAAGATCTCAGCTGAAGGAGATGGCTCTACATGCAAAATCACTTCCGGACACTATTTGGGGGTTGGGCAAGAATTAGTTGTGTAATTAAATTATTGTGCTCGTAGTGATGCCATTGAGTTTAGTTTGGCTACTGATGAGCTGATCTGAATCTCTGAACCTGCAAGATATATACAGGAAAAGAGTAAATCGACAAGTTGGGAGATGAAGTCGCTTCAGTTTTTCTTCATATGCATTCTGCTCATTTTGCGCGTTTAAACTTTCAGGGTTGCTATTTCTGAATTGTCATAGGTTAATGCCAGGGAGGAGACTTGTAAGTATGCCGTGATGTCCTTTAAGTAGTTACTTCACAACTTTAAGTCCAAGTTGTTAACAGAATGTGCATTGTTCCAGGTCTGAAGCTATTAAAAGAACTAATGGTACCTATTTCTCCGAGGAGGTGCGATTCTTGCCTTGCTTTCATTTTGGCATCCTTAGTTTGTTCTGCCGAGGAACACACTGTCAACTATTTTTTCATTTTGCAGAAGCTTTGCAAGTGGCTTGTGCAGCTCCTTATGCTCTAGATTACTTGCATGCAAATCACATTCTTCACCGAGATGTGAAGGTCAGTAACAGTACTTCATTTGGAGCATTATAATGGTAGTTGTCTTTCTAAGGTGTGGTAATAATGTATACTGAAGCTGCTAATTTGTTTCAGTGCTCCAATATTTTTATTGCCAGAGACCAAACTATAAGACTCGGTACGTAGCTTAGTGCAAGGAAAAGTGCAACACTTTATGTATTTGTTCTGCAATCCTGGTATTGATGTAATTCCAAATCTAATAATGCAGGTGACTTTGGGCTTGCAAAAATATTGACTTCTGATGATCTGGCATCTTCCATAAGTACTTAAATAATCTGTATCTTTCATGTAGACATCAGATTGTGTTCTCATGTGTTAGGGATTATGTTCAAATTGATTGTGGAATAGTGCAATTTGTAAAACAAAACATCTGAAATATGTTCCAGATATTTGAGAAATTTTCGATCTATTTGTATATGTTGAAGTTACTTCCATTCTACAAAATTATACAATACCAATATGTAGAGATTTGGAGATAATGATAGCTACATTATTATTGATTGAAAAGGTTGTTTCAAATTGGACGATTTATTAGTTATAAGAAATCATGGAATATAGATTCGTCAAATATAGAGTGGATATTAGAGATTTCATCGGGATGTCATTGTTAACCCGTTGCAACGCACGGGTATTTTCCTAGTATGGTTTACAAAGGATGAAATATCGAAAAGGTAACATCTAAACTTCTTTTTATGCCACTCATGAATGTGGGTAATTTTTTTTTGAACTTTCAATATATATATTAGGTCAACAAGCCGCCTCATTAAAAACCATCCAGTCCCCTTAAGTACCCTGATAAGGAAAAGAGTGCGTCAACAACTTGATGCCTTAACCATCCACGATAGTTACATCGTTTACCAGCGTTCCGATCAACCAACTTGAATGTTCGTTAATCCAGCTTACAGAATTTTTGTTACAGAAATTATAACTAGCTAGATCATGAGCCACACAGTTTTTCGTTCGAGAACAATGCTTGAATTTGACCTTCCCAATTGATGTAGCTATGTCAACAAATTCCGCAAAAATAGCTGCAGCCGCAATTCACCATTGAGTTTGACCGAAGCAGTATTTGATAACCTCTATAGAATATGATTCTGCCTCTACATTGTGACACCCTAAAGAATTTGCTAGAGCAAGCCCATCTCTCATCACCATGGCTTCCATCGTGACAACATCGAGTCCTTGTTCAATATAGAAGCATTGAGCTGCAATAAAATTACCTTGGCTATCTCTAAGAACAGTTGTCATGGCACCAGCATTAATATGAGCATAGAATGCAGCATCAACATTAAGTTTGGTGAATCCCGATCCCGGAGGTCTCCACTTCTCAATCGCACCTGTGCTGCTCCTTCCCAATGATTTCTTATAGTTGTTAGCAATAGCACGACATTGGCCATTTTGAGACCGGTGGTATAGACTCGTTGTGTGTTGTTTGTCGCCGTAGCCACCAAAGATACCAACAACCAGTGAGGAGTACTTCTTTAAACCCTACATCAGACAAGACTGAAAGGGTGTTGTCATCTTGCCTTAATAACTCCTCAAGAACAACAAACCCAGATCGATCGTTTTGAGCTTTTGCAGCAATATGGTCCAGCATTCCTAGCTTCGACCACAGAGCAGTAGCCGGCTGACACTCAAAAAGCAGGTGCTTAACATCTTCCGCAGCTTGGTGAAAAACAGAGCATTCACCCGACAGTCCTATATGTCTATTAGCCAATATGGATTTTAGCGGTATAATACCGTGAAGAGCTCTCCATCCAAATATCAGAATTTTACGTGGAACTTGCAACTTCCATAGCACTCTCCAAATAGGTGGCGGTTCAGAAGTACTAGGATTGGGGAAGTATTTGCATGTCCTCTGAAAGAGTGTATCCATTCAGCATGATACGCAGTTCGTACTGAAAAAATCCCAGTACTGTTTAGATGCCAAGCAATGAAGTCATCAAAGGAATGGAAGCTTAGGGAATTCTCATGATACGGCTCACATCAACATCTAGAAAATTATCCTTTAGGGTCCTATGATCGGATTAATGAGCTCACAAACTCTTGTTAAAATTGATTGTCCACGAGGAGAAATAACTTTCCTATCCGGGCTAGAGGGGATCAATGGATCGTTCCAAATGTTAGAATCTTCTCCCGATCCAATTCTCCATATGTATCCCCTTTTAAAGGTGGGAATTGCAGCCACAAGACTTTGCCATGTGAACGAAGACCCACTTTTAGGACCCGCTTGAAGGATGCTTCCATTCGGATAATACTTGGCTTTTAAAATGTGTGCACATAAAAGATTCAGGTTTTGTGCACAGTCTCCAAACTTGCTTCGCTAGGATAGCCAAATTACATGAATGAAGATCTCTAAACCCCATGTCTCCTTCGCTTTTAGGGTAACAAAGCTTCCACCATGTGTACCAATGCATTTTTTAGTCATCTTCATCATCTCCCCACCAAAATTGAGCAATAACATCTGTAATCTCCTTGCAAATTCCTTTAGGTAAATTAAAAACCGACGTAGCAAACACCGGGATGGCTTGAGCAACTGCTTTTAAGATAATTTCTTTCCCACCAAGAGACAAATGTTTCTCCATCCACCCTTTTAGCCGTTGCATAATTCTTTCAACGAAGTGTCTAAAGCAGTCACTCCGATCAGCTACAACCATTGCAGGTAGTCCCAAGTATTTATCAGATAAAGCCTCAGTATCAATATGTAACTCTTGGCAGATATCCGCTCTAGTATCAACATTAGTATTCAGACTAAAGAAAATACTTGACTTAGCCAAACTCACCAACTGCCCAGAAATGGCACAATATGAATCCAGCACATGATGTAAGGAAGTTGCATTTAACACATCTGCTCTCATAAGAATCATAGAATCGTTAGCAAATAAAAGGTGTGAGACTGACAGTGCATTTCTGCACACTCTAATTCTCCACCAGCTTCTTCTTCAAACTGAACATGCTAGATAGACCTTCAGCGCATAAAAGAAAGAGGTATGGGGAAAGGGGGTCACCTTGTCTAATACCTCTTGTAGGAATAAATTCCTCTGTCTCCTGTGAATTAAATCGAACTTTATATTTGACCGAACTCACACAAGCCATGATCATCTCGATCCACTGCGAATGAAATCCAAGCTTCTCCATCATGTTCCTAAAAAAAAACCTTCTACTCTGTCATAGGCTTTATGCATGTTTAATTTCACTGCACATTGCCCATACTGGCCAGCCCTTTTGTTCTTTATCTTGTGCACACACTCATACGCAATTAAGATGTTATTTGTTATCAATCTTCCTGGGACAAAGGCGCTCTGAGTAGGTGATATAATATTGGGCAAAATATTTTCAGTCTTGTTTAGATGATTTTATAGAGCACGTTGCACAAACTTATTGGCAGAAACTGGGTAACAACCTCTGGCGAACCCACCTTGGGGATCATCACGATTGTTGTGTCATTCCAAGCATCTGGAATTTGCCTTGAATTGATCGTAAATAAGACCTCATGGGTGATGTCAGGGCCCAAGATATCCCAGTATTTTTTAAAGAAAATGGCGTGAAGGCCATCTAGTCCATGTGCCTTCAGGTCCCCAATACTAAAGACAGCTTTCCGAACATCATCCGAGTCATACGGCGCCATCAACATATCATTCATTAACTGTATTACCTTGGTATCCACTTTCTCCAGTATACTCGGATCGGTTTGAGCCCCATCCGTGGAAAACAAATTAAAGAAATAGTTCTGGACATGGGGATTCAGGGCCTCCGTACCTTCCAGTTCAAAACCATTGTCATCCTTCAGCTTCTTAATAAAGTTTTTCTTTCTTCTAGCAGTAGCATAAGCATGGAAAAAAGAAGTATTCTTATCCCCATTCTTCAGCCAGTTTGCTCTGGACCTTTGCATCCATTGAATCTCCTCTAATTCCAATAAATATTTAATCAGCTCCGAAAGTTCTTTTCTTTTTGCATCATTCTCATCAGTCATAGGGCCTGTCATTGCCTCCTCTAACTCACGTTGTGCCTTCCGAAGTCACTTTTTTGGCTTTTTGAGTACTCTTTGGTCCCAATCGTGGAACGCACGGTGCATCTTAGTAAGCTTCTCATGTATATTGGCACCGGCCACTTCGTCGTTAACCCGATCCCAGGCATCCTTTACTGTATTTGCAAAGGTTTCCTCTCTAAGCCAGCGTGCTTCAAACCGTAAAGGTTTTGGACCATTACCACCTAAATTCAGATTTGCATAAAATTCAGTGTTCACCAATAAAGGACGGCGATCAGATCTTGCAAATGACAGATGCTCAAGTGCAGCAGCCGGATAGATTTGTGTCCAATCATCATTTATCAAGCCTTTGTCTAGTCTTTCACGGATTCTTCCCCTTCTCCAGGTGAATGGGTCTCCAACAAACCCCATGTTTCTCAAATTACAGTCCTCTATCACAGTTTGGAATTCTTGCATATACCGTTGGGGCCTTGGGTTTCCACCCTCCTTTTCATGCAAAAATTGGATCTCATTTAGATCTCCAATCAACAACCAAGGGAGATTTGGGCATTGATGCAGAGCCCGCATCCTATCCCAAGTTTTCTACTTATCCTCCCAATGGAATTCCGCGTACATACCAGTTAGTCTCCAAGAATTGCTGCCATCTTTCTTTAACATCGATAAACATAGGATCTAAATCTAATGGAACTACTTATATTTCCTTCTTCCACAAAAGCAAGAGCCCACCTTTTCTCCCATCACTCGGGCAAACAATTTTTATGTCCATCTTCATGCGCCTTCCGAGGCACTCAGCAGGATAGGTATCAAGGTGCGTTTCCGAAAAGAACATAACATCAGGATCATGTTTTCGCTGGAGATCCAGCACAGATCAAACTGCCGGGTCATTGCCCAAACTCCGACAGTTCAGAGATAAGAGTTTCATTGTGCCCGGCGGTCACCCTCGAGGGGTGCCGCGGATCTTGCATCATTTCCAACAAAAGCCGAACCGGAACCAGCCAAACCATCAACTCCTTTCAATTTCTTCTTATTCTTATTCTTCTGCGGAGTCAACAGAGGATCAGAGGTCCCTTCAGTAGAAATTTCAAACTGGCCTACCCTCTCTGAAACATGCGTTTGCTTCTCCATTATCGCAAAAGTGCCAGTAGGCTGAATATCTCCATTTTCAGTCGAAACTGAGTCAATCGCCAGCCTTTTCCTAGAAAGCTACTTTCCGTTTCGTCTGTTATTTTTAGGCAAGTACTCTACCGTTGTTGCATCATCTGCAGGTTCCGGTTAGTGATATTATTCGGAAGTCTCTAAAGATGAAAACTGATGCTGACATGGTACAGTTTCCTGAGCAGGTCCCAACAGCATTTGTCTCAACATGCTCTACATCTTGGGTTTATAACTATTCATGATCAGTGCAAGCGCAGCCACTGATCGGATCACAGCTGGGATACCATGAATCAACGCTTGTCCATGTGTGTTTCAGACTGTCAGTATCCACCCCTACTCAGTCGAACTGGAGTGAACATCCGTGCGTCTATCTGTACAATTATGTGTTGTTTCATGTACAATATGGCGGCCTGTAGCTGCAATGCAAAATTGACAATCGCAGGGGCCAGGGGCAGCAATGCAACAAGCCAGTTACAGCCAAAGAATAAGTGTGCCTCGCTATTGTTCAGAACTCGAGATGATATTCACTTCTTGATCAGTATAACTTATAAGATATCACCATTCAAGAAACTTATAAGATATCCACATTGTGAATGGGAAATCAGAAATTAACAACACTGTCCCGGTTGCAGCACCGTCCTCGTGTTTGCTAGATGACTGCTCTTCCAGATCTACAACCGTGAGCCAACTACATAATATATCAAGATGGAGGCTAGGATTGTTTTCAGGAAGTATAGGTATCTGGCAGATAGAACTCCGAGAGGGGCATCTTGCCTCGCATCATCCGGCCGGCATTCGGCATGATGTGCCAGTGGAGAACAAACTGGACTTTCTTTCCACGCAGAGTGCTTCCCTGATGACCAAGAAACAAGGAAACGAATCGTGTCAAGAGGAATTCAGGTCACGCGTGTGCTGTAACATAAATGGAGAAAGATATTAAGACAGAAAGAGAGTGGAGCTTTACCTGGTCGATCAGAGGGTACTTGCTCTTCACCTCCACTTGCACGTTTGTGTGGTCTTTGTCAGGTATTATACGGTCCCATAATGAAACCTATCAAATGGAATCATATGAATATAAGCATGAGTCGATCAACCACTGCTGTGTTCTTTCTGGAAACAACTCAGCGCAATTTTTTGCTTATTGGCAAAACAAAGGCAGATATTCTGAGTGGTAAATAAAGTGCTTGCTACAAAACTAAGCCCATTTATACGCATAATACTCCAACCCTAGCGACTCCCTTTTTTTAAATAAAAAAGGCAATGGTGTAGGATGCAAGGGCTAATGTGCCAAGCTGAAGTTCATTCTATTACTGCCTCTTCTTCAATTTTTATGGCATGTTTTCACAAGTTCATTCTATTACTATATGCACAGGATGACAGCCCAAGTAAAAGGAGCCTTTTCATCGTAAGCTGACAAAAGGTAACCCTACTTCACAAGTCAATTGTCAAGCAAAAGCTGCTCACAGCAACTTATCTTTTACTGAAAGGTACAGCTAGTCAGCTACTAGCAGAAAGAATATGATGACCAGGATCATATATCAACATTCGCATACCTGGTTAAGGGAGTTCTTCCCTGTTTCATACTCAGCAGTCAGGAAGACGAATACCTAATAAAAAACAGTTGAGATAGTAAGCTTCTTATAACGTGAACTGGAGCTAATATACTCCTATCTAATAATCTCATCTGAAAGAATATATGCGGGGTAGTACTGATATGGAACGAGAAAATATCCGGTGCAATGGATAGTGACAAGCATTTTACCATCACTATTTATGCACAATTTATTTTTTCTTACCTCCCCAAAAAAATGAGTTTGAACTTAAAATTCTACATATTTATTGAACATCATTTTTTTTTTGAGGAACTGGCAGTCGCACTGCCTTTCGATTAGATAGAAAAAGGAGTGTTTATGTACAGAAGGAGCTCAGAGTGAGCTCCCATGGAACCAAAAAAAGAACATCATTTTTCAATATATCATATTTTTCTGAGAAATTCAAAACTTCCAAACATTGTTCCAGAGTTTTCATTGTAACGAGGTTTCCACCAGATACTTTCTGAGAACTTGTGTGTTGTATAAATCTAATATATGCCATTATAAGACAATAACATTCCGTGGTTTGTCAAGACCGTCCTAACAATAACACTGTATTAGTGGTGTGGCGTCAGAGAGGCAGCAGTCAAGCTGTGCTTCTGAGTTGAGCATTGAGCATGTCAATAATAAAATGGTCACTAACGTGTTCTGTGACTGCTTCTGAAGTCACTGGTTTGGTTAACGACGGTGAGCATAATCTATAGTTTGTATTATTTTTCTTGTTTCTTCAGAAGAGACAAGAAATATTTGTGTAACTACAATTTTCCATATACTACATATAGTACAATAATTAATTTACTTAATTTAAAGTTGAATCGGTTACTTCACATTATACACATCTGATAGAATATTTGTCAAGTCCAAGGATATCTGATCTACTGATCATGTGCATATTCAGAACATAGTTAATTCGCATTGCACATTCTACCGAAATGAAATATCACCTGCTTTGTGTTCCATGTGAATAGCGATTCCAAGTTTGCAGATAAACTGAAGGTTAATGCCACCTGTCACATTTTATGTTAGAAATTTGTCAAAGCCTCTCCCCAAGAAGTACCATGGTATACAACATATATTAGATGAAGAAAAAAAATCCTATCATCTTTTATTTTTAATCCATAAAGTTTTTGTTTGTACCAATAAACTATATCATATCACAAAATGGAGTACAATAGATTTATTATGGTCTACAGAGTCACCTACATAGCGGAGCCATTACTGAGTCACAAACTCACAGTGGAATTTGATCTGCTTAATAAGAAAGAAGGGATAAGCGACAGCAAAACAAAACTGAAATCTTTCCCCACTTCAGAATAAACTACCCATAATCAGCGACTCGCCAACCTTATTTCTTGATGAAAAGACTATGAAAAAGGAGAAGAGGAGGTAAAGTAAATGCGCAAACCTTATCGTTCCCGTTAATCTGTTTGTGGAATCGATTTATCTTGGTGACCTACAAGCACGAGGTAATCAATAAGAAAGCTTCCCTGTCAAATCTCTGTAATTGTTCAGCATACTCTGATAAAGCAAACAAATTTTGCCATGACCAAAACTATACAATCTAAGAAAAACTTCACAAAAACTAGATCGACGAACCAGTGTCTGAATACTTGATCTAACCAGCAATGACACTAGCCTGCAAATAACTGAATCTCGACAGGTCAGTAGATCCACCGACGCTGCAACAATAGTTCAAATCCTACCACCAGTTCACCTCAAAACATCACAGAGCCCCGGACCTTATCGATATTTTCAGCTAACTTTGAAATTAGGCATCGCTGTAAATATCACCGCGCAAATCGCACATTGAATTTACGCATCGCAACGGGTGAAAGTTCCCAATTCCGAGGGTTTAGCTGCAGACTGCTGTAAAGAAACGCGAAGGAGAGGAACGTACCTGGACTTGGGCATCGACGGAGGGGACGTGGAAGGCGTCGAGCGCGGAGGCGGCGACGCAGGTGGCGAGGAGGAGGAGGGCGGCCGTCGTCCCCGCGGCCAGCAGCCGGTGCGTCCACGAGTGCATCACTCGAGTTCTGTAAAGTTTTTTTTTTGTTCGAACGGAAAACCTGTGGGTCGGGATATGGAAGAACAGACACCTATGAGCGCCAGGACAGCCGTCCGATTGGAACACCGACGGCTGGGACTGATGCTGGGCCACGTGTTTGCTGTGAAGTGATTGGGCCACGTATCTTGTTGTTTTAACAGCTCATGAATTTCAACGCCGTTTCCAGGACAGGGTTTAGTAGCAGTGGCAATTACCAGGTAATCGCCATCACGTTTTTTAAATGTCTATCATTTCAGTAGACTTGCTAGAGAAGATACTCCCTCCATTCATAAATAAATATAAGATGTTTTAGTTTTTGTCCATATTCACTTGCATACAAATATATCTAGACATATTTCAAATGTATGTCACTCATTTTATCATACATGTAGACAACATGTGGAACACCTAAAACATCTAACATTTGGGAACGGAGGGAGTATTTGATATTATAGATGCTGATATTTTTTCGTCTATACTTGGTCAAACCTTCAAAAGTTTGACTAAAAATACCTAGAACGCGAAGTAAAGAAAACGAAGGGAGTACTAAGATTTTCTATTAATTGTGGATTCCACTGTGTTATTTTTCTCGTGCCCCCTTCGTTTGACTCCTGAAGATGGATCGGTATTGCATTCCACTGTGGATTGCATTTGATCACTTCCGAAGATGGATCGATATTGCATTTTTCTCCAAAAGGTTTTGAGTTCAAATCCTGGCTGGTGTAGCCTGACAAACAGTCGGTTCAGTTCGCTTCAGGTTTGGTGCATGTAATTCTAGATGGTATGAGAGGCAAAAAGTTTTGAGTTTAAGATCGGCTGATGCAATAGAAAATAAAATATTTCTACTAATTTTGGTCCAGGTTTAGGCCTGAGTGCATTGCCCTTTTCTCCCATATGTTTGATCTTTGCGGTGAACTGGTTCGGTGCACATGGTTCTAGATGGTATGAGTACCAAGAGGTTTTGAGTTAAGAATTCGGCATAAAAACTATATTGCGGCCCAAATTCATTCCAGTTATAGAGTTTTGGGGTGAACTGGTTCAGTGTGCACGTGGTTCTGGGTAGTACCAGACCCAAAAGGTATTGAGTTCAACAACGGTTGGAGTAATAAAAAAATAAAAATTGCGGCTCAACTTTTGTTCCATGTTTAGTCATTAGTGCAAATTGCGGCTCAACTTTTGTTCCATGTTTAGTCATTAGTGCATTGCCCTCTTTTTCCGCATCGGCTTGACGTTTGGATAAACTAGTTTGATGTATGTAGATATGTACATATTGTCATTGCGGCAACTAGTCAGTATCGTAGCACATTGGCATCTCACCCTAAAGCGGAAGACATTGCGGTAATATTGATCACCTTGCGATAATCTCCCCCCTAAACTACATATACAACCGCCGAGGGCTTACAATTGGGAATCGGAAATATGGCGGACGTCACCAAAATGTTCGCAAACTTTGAAATATACTATCTCTGCTCACTAGTACAGATCGGACAAACGCACACGGTCGATTTTGACCATCGCAAACGATTATAGGGCCCGTCGCTATCCATGGGAGGGCGATGTGGGCAGGCACCGCAGACGGATAAATAAGCCGTGTGCGATGTCGCAAACTTCGCAGACGACTGGTTTTCCGTAAACCATGTGCGATGTTTCTGGTTATCGCACACGCTTACATTCTTTGGTCGTCTGGGTTACTAGTTATTTGCACACGATTTTAGTGTGTGTTTAAAAATTTGGTCACCGCGAGGGCTACCGCTCACTCCCTGTCGGTATTCATGGTCGACAAGACGACTTCAACAGGGCT
This sequence comes from Poa pratensis, assembly GCA_947311845.1. NCBI lineage: Eukaryota > Viridiplantae > Streptophyta > Magnoliopsida > Poales > Poaceae > Poa > Poa pratensis. The sequence goes on along the minus strand of CAMZMU010000103.1, from coordinate 34,977,471 downwards.
CACCGGGTCGCGCTACAACACTTACAATTGATCGAACCTTGGGTGGAAGAGCACAAAAGCTTAATCGAGCAAAATTACGTCGACCTGGGCCGGCCGAGGAAGAAGGGGGACGTAACCAGAGAGCGCAACTCCAGCTTCACGCGTTCGTTCAAGAAAAGGCAATTGGTTCAAGCAGAGAACATAACGCCATCTACGGAAGATGAAAAACTCATATTCTCCTTATCACAGGTCCCGGGCACAACGTAAGGACCTATCAGTCGTACGACATCAACGGTTACAGATTCTACACCGAGAAAAAGGACAAGAATAGCGAATATCAAAACTCAGGAGTAACTATGCTATCCTACGGCGATGACGAGGCTACTGTCAAGGAAAGATTCTTCGGAAGGATCGAAGAGATATGGGAGCTCAACTACTGTGGAGAGTCGGTGCCAATGTTCCGTGTGAGATGGGCCAAGAACATCGATAAAGAAGGGCGGTATTTCACCACCATGGTTATACCCGATGCCAAATCGAAGAACGCCTCCGCGAAAAATGAGCCATGGGTACTCGCTAGCCAAGTTGACTGATACGTCTCAAACGTATCTATAATTTTTGATGTTCCATGCTGATATTATATCAATTGCTACATGTTTTGGTTACACTTCATATCATTTTTATGTATTTTCTGGGACTAACCTATTAACAAGATGCCACAGTGCCAGTTCCCTGTTTTCTGCTGTTTTTGTTTCAGAAAATCTATTAAGGAAATATTCTCGGAATTGGACGAAACAAAAGACATCGTCAATAATATCACGAGGAGATCACGGAGTCCAGAGGGGAGTCGGAGCAGACCCACCAGGGGGCCACGCCACACTAGGGCGCGGCCCAGGGTGGGCCCGCGCCCTCCTATGGCGTGGTGGCCCCCCTCGGCCACCGACGCCGCCTCTTCGCCTATATATTCTCCGCGACGCGAAAACCCTATTACGGTCGATCATATTCCACGAAAAGTTCCGTCGCGGCCGTCATCGTCAATCTCAGATCGGAGGAGTTCTGAAGCTCTTCCCGGCACCCTGCCGGAGGGGAGATCATCACCGGAGGGCTCTACATCACCATGCCTGCCTCCGGAGTGATGCGTGAGTAGTCCACCCTTGGACTACGGGTCCATAGCAGTAGCTAGATGGTTGTCTCTCTACCTTGTGCCTCCATGTTTAGATCTTGTGAGCTGCCTAACATGATCAAGATCATCTTATTGTAATGCTAGATGTTGTGTTTGCTGGGATCCGATGAATATTGATACCATGTTTATTCAAGTTGTTTATCTATGTGCTCTTGATCTTGCATGCTCTCCGTTGCTAGTAGATGCTTTGGCCAAGTAGATGCTTGTGACTCCAAGAGGGGGTATTTATGCTCGATAGTGGGTTCAGTCTCTAGATATCTGGATCAGTGACAGAAAGGTCTAAGATGGTAGATGTGCTGTTGCTACTAGGGATAAAACATTGGTGCAGTGTCCAAGGGCACTTGTATTGATTACATTACACACTTTACTTCATGCAATAATCTGTTGTTAGCAACTTAATACTGAATGGGATGCGGATGCTACCTTGAAGGTGGATTATTTAGGCATAGATGCTGTTGGAATAACGGTCTATGTACTTTGTTGTAATGCCCAACTAGATTTCATAGTAGACATCTTGGCATGTATTGCATTGTTATGCCCTCTCTATTTGTCAATTGCCCAGCTGTAATTTGTTTACCCAACATGCTAGTTATCTGTTCTGAGAGAGACACCACTAGTGAACTGTGGACCCTGGTCCAATTTCCTCATACTGTTTACACAACCTGCTGCAATCATCTGTTTCCTGTTACTTGCTGTTTTCCTGCTGTTTTCCACACCATACGTTTAACTCTTTGTTTCTGCAAGACCGGAGAGATTGACAACCTCTCTGTTTCGTGTTGGGCAAAGTTCTGGTTTGTGTCTGTGCAGATTCCACGTTGGTGCAAATACTCCCTCAACCAGCCAGGGGGCCGTTGAGTCAACATCAACAACCTTCCGATAGATCGTCAAGTCCTACTGGATTGATAACCTTGGGTAGATTTCTCAAGGGAAAACTTCTGCTGTCTACATCATAACCTTCCTCTTGGGGTTCACCAACACGTAGCCATCAAGCTGTTTTCTGGCGCCGTTGCCGGGGACTTGGAGGCTATTGGAAAGGGGAGTCTCTCAGTTCCAATCTCTTTACTTTGTTTTTTGTCTTGTTTTAGTTTTGTTTTGCTTGCTGTTAAAAATCAAAAACCCAAAAAAATTAAATTCCTGCATCTAGTTTATTTCGGTTTGCTCATCATGTCTGGTTCTTCTTATTTTGTTTCATCTCCTGAGGTTGAGGTTCGAACTTTTAAGCAACAAGGGGGAGAAAGTTTAAAAGATGCTTGGTACAGAATTAGTAATGCTCATCATAGGTGTGCTAAAAAACATTCCACTACAATCCTTCTTAGGAACTTTTATGTTGGCATTACCAATTGGTATAGATATGTTTTGGACACTTTGACAGGGGGTAACTTCCTAGGAACACCTGCTCTAGAGGCTAGCTACATCCTTGAAAGTCTAGTAGGAATACCACCTGTTAATGAAATTAAAATTGAAGTCTCTCTTGAGGATGTTATGAAAAAGCTTGAGGTTGTAGAGAATCTTCCAAGTATTGATGTTAAGCTTGAAAAACTACTTGAGAACACTGAAAAATTTGATAAATCCTTGGAAGATCTTAATAAAAGAATTGTTGCTCTAGAAACTTGCTTTAAAAATCATGATCAAAACTCTAGGATTGAGGAGATAGAGGAAGTCATTGACACCATGAGTAATACTTTTTCCTCTTTCAAAACTAAGAAGCAAGGGTATATTCTAGATAAAGGAAAGAAATTCATGTATGTACCTAAGGGGCCTAAACCAAAACTTTCAACTTCTGATGTGCTGGATAATGGATTTTATGAATTTACTAATAAAGCTTGCAGTGGGCCTCTCAAGTTTTCTTCTCAAGAACTAGCTAAAATGAAAACCCCTCTTGTTGTGAATTATGATTTATCTGAAGCTTTTGGGAACCTTGATGTTTCTGGTCTTGACAATACTTGATGCATCTCTTCATGCCTAGCTCAAAGGCATTAAAGAAAAGCACTTCTGGGAGATAACCCATGTTTTTATTTGCTGTTTTATTTTTGTTTTCTTGAGTCAAGGATGCTTGTTTACCTCTGTAGCAACTCCTTTGTATCTTTTATTTGCTGTTTTGTTGTGCCAAGGAGAGTTACTAATGCAAAGTTGGTTTTATTTTCGGGACTGCATTGGGACAGATTGCTGTTCGTCACCGTTTAATTCAGTAGAAAATCAGAAAAAATCGAAAAATGCTGAAATTTTTGTGCATGTTCCTGATGATGTTACGCAACTTTCATTATTTCAAAAGTTCTTCATCTGAGCATCGTAAGTGCCTCGAAAAAATTCGTCATTACAGACTGTTCTGGTTTGACAGATTCTGTCTTTTATTTTGCATTCTCTCTTTTACAAGTTTTTAAGTGGTTTCTTTTCGTGTAAAAGTGCCCACTTGAGCCTAGTAACAGTGGCTAATGTTTAAAATAGTTGGCTTGTGAGTTTGTCTTTGCTAGAACTTTGAAGTATTATCTTTTAGTGCACTAACCTGCTAATGAGAAAAGCTGTTAAGTTTTGGTGTGAAGGAAGTTTTCAAGTGTTGATAGAGGAGAATGATATTACATGATCAAGAAGAGTGAAGAGCTTAAGCTTGGGGAGGCTTACCTCCCCAGCATATTTCAAGAAGACTCAAGCATCTAAGCTTGGGGATGCCCAAGGCATCCCCTTCTTCATCTACAAATTATCAGGTCATCTCTAATGGTGCTATATTTTTATTGCTTCATACTAGTGTACTCTTCCTTGGAGCGTCAGTGTGTTTTTGTTTTCAGTTTGTTTTGTTTGCTGTGCTATACTTGTTGGATCCTAGTATTCATGTTTGGGAGAGAGACACGCTCCACTTTTTCATTAGAATACTCTTGTGCTTCACTTATACTTGTTGAGTATTCCTGTCTAGCTGCTGTGATTGCTTTTAGCTCTCAGTTTTTCATGTATCTCTTGTTAGAGCTTTCAGTTTCTTTTGAAGAAAGTACTCTCTTGCTTCACTTATATCTGTTTGGAGAGTTGTCAAATAAGTTGATTGGTGTTTGGTTGGACCAGAAAAATGCTATGCATGTGGTAGTGGTATAAAATGCTTACATGAATCTTTTTAGATCGTTGTCTTGAGTAATTTGATGCTTGCCAATTGTTTTGAGCTGTCAAGTAATTAATGTTTAAGCTTGTGCATCATGTAAGTAATGGCTATTAATGAAGAACTACTATAAGGATTTTCTGCTATAATAATCTGTTGCATGATAGGAAGTCCATAGTAGTCTAGATAATTTTTGGATGAAGGCTATGTGTTAACAAGGAAGACAGTGGGAGTCTATGGTTCGTCAAACCTTGTGTTTTATGTACACTCTTGCTATTCCAGTTGATAATGATGTTTGCTTATAATAACTTGCTAGCCTAAACTCTGTACTAAGAGGGAATGCTTCTTGTACATCCAAAACCTTGAGCCAAATCCATGCCACCTGTGTCCACCATACCTACCTATTATGTGGTGTTTTCACCATTCCAAGTAAATTTCTTCATGTGCTATCTACTAACTACTCAAAACTGTTACATTTCCTTTTTGTGTCACTACTTGAAAAGCTCATAAGGACGTAGATAGGTGGTCTTTATTTCCTGGTTGATCAAATTTTACACACCTGGACTAGTGGCATATACATCCGCTTATCCAATAATTTTGCAAAAAGAGCTGGCAACGGGGTGCCCAGCCCCAATTAATTACAACTTTCATTAATAATTCTCTTCACATGTTTTGCCCTGATTTATCAGTAAGCAACTTAAATTGCAAATAGACACTCCTCCATGGTATGTGAATGTTGGAAGGCACCCGAGGATTCGGTTAGCCATGGCTTGTGTAAGCAAAAGGTTGGGAGGAGTGTCATCTATAAAGAAACTAAAATACATGTGTAAACAAAAGAGAAGAGGGATGATCTACCTTGCTGGTAGAAATAACGTCCTTCATGGGAGCCGCTCTTGTAAAGTTTGATCAACTAGTGAAGTAGAGTATTGCCTATTTATTTGATTTGTTGACACCTGTATACACCATTACCTTACAAAACAATATTTTATGCTCTCTATATGCCTTCGGGAACTACAGCTCTAGCACATGATGTTAATCCCTGCTTCCCTCTGCGAAGGGCCATTCTTTTACTTTTATGTTGAGTCAGTTTTCCCACTTCTTTCTGTCTCCTTAAGCAAACATCATTGTCAACTCCAGTATAACAGTTTTTACATAACTTTGTGTTTGGTTGATCATATTCTTTGCATTGACATTATCTATATGATATACATGTTGAAAGTTGAAGCAAATGCTGAAGCTATTATCTTCCTTTGTGTTGATACAAACACTTTCATGTTGAGAATTATTGCTGCTGTGAACTAACTATTATGTTAGACTATTATATCTCTAAATGTTTTATAGTGTTATTCATGAAAGTTTGCACTTGTGTGATCACTTATGTTTACTCTTTATTTACTTGCTTGCAAACTATAGACCATTGGCTTGGATCACTTCATTCAGATCATGTGCATTACATTGTTATTTGATCAAAGATTGTGTTGGTAGCATGTCACTTCAAAAATTATCTGTTTTTATCGTTTACCTACTCGAGGACGAGCAGGAACTAAGCTTGGGGATGCTTGATACGTCTCAAACGTATCTATAATTTTTGATGTTCCATGCTGATATTATATCAATTGCTACATGTTTTGGTTACACTTTATATCATTTTTATGCATTTTCTGGGACTAACCTATTAACAAGATGCCACAGTGCCAGTTCCCTGTTTTCTGCTGTTTTTGGTTTCAGAAAATCTATTAAGGAAATATTCTCGGAATTGGACGAAACAAAAGACATCGTCAATAATATCACGAGGAGATCACGGAGTCCAGAGGGGAGTCGGAGCAGACCCACCAGGGGGCCACGCCACACTAGGGCGCGGCCCAGGGTGGGCCCGCGCCCTCCTATGGCGTGGTGGCCCCCCTCGGCCACCGACGCCGCCTCTTCGCCTATATATTCTCCGCGACGTGAAAACCCTATTACGGTCGATCATATTCCACGAAAAGTTCCGTCGCGGCCGTCATCGTCAATCTCAGATCGGAGGAGTTCTGAAGCTCTTCCCGGCACCCTGCCGGAGGGGAGATCATCACCGGAGGGCTCTACATCACCATGCCTGCCTCCGGAGTGATGCGTGAGTAGTCCACCCCTGGACTACGGGTCCATAGCAGTAGCTAGATGGTTGTCTCTCTACCTTGTGCCTCCATGTTTAGATCTTGTGAGCTGCCTAACATGATCAAGATCATCTTATTGTAATGCTAGATGTTGTGTTTGCTGGGATCCGATGAATATTGATACCATGTTTATTCAAGTTGTTTATCTATGTGCTCTTGATCTTGCATGCTCTCCGTTGCTAGTAGATGCTTTGGCCAAGTAGATGCTTGTACTCCAAGAGGGGGTATTTATGCTCGATAGTGGGTTCAGTCTCTAGATATCTGGATCAGTGACAGAAAGGTCTAAGATGGTAGATGTGCTGTTGCTACTAGGGATAAAACATTGGTGCAGTGTCCAAGGGCACTTGTATTGATTACATTACACACTTTACTTCATGCAATAATCTGTTGTTAGCAACTTAATACTGAATGGGATGCGGATGCTACCTTGAAGGTGGATTATTTAGGCATAGATGCTGTTGGAATAACGGTCTATGTACTTTGTTGTAATGCCCAACTAGATTTCATAGTAGACATCTTGGCATGTATTGCATTGTTATGCCCTCTCTATTTGTCAATTGCCCAGCTGTAATTTGTTTACCCAACATGCTAGTTATCTGTTCTGAGAGAGACACCACTAGTGAACTGTGGACCCTGGTCCAATTTCCTCATACTGTTTACACAACCTGCTGCAATCATCTGTTTCCTGTTACTTGCTGTTTTCCTGCTGTTTTCCACACCATACGTTTAACTCTTTGTTTCTGCAAGACCGGAGAGATTGACAACCTCTCTGTTTCGTGTTGGGCAAAGTTCTAGTTTGTGTCTGTGCAGATTCCACGTTGGTGCAATACTCTCCCGTCAACCAGGCACCAGCTGTTTTCTGGCGCCGTTGCCGGGGAGTCAACATCAACAACCTTCCGATAGATCGTCAAGTCCTACTGGATTGATAACCTTGGGTAGATTTCTCAAGGGAAAACTTCTGCTGTCTACATCATAACCTTCCTCTTGGGGTTCACCAACACGTAGCCATCATTGACCAATGCTTTTTTATTACCGACCCGTCAAAGCCTAGCCGTGTTGTCGTGAGGAGGGGCGAGAGGAGCATCATCCGAATGGAAGGAGACGCCAACGAGGAAGACTTGGACAAGAACGGCGATCCGAAGATCGAGGAGGAATTCGACAAGTACTTCGACATGCCTACTACTAGTAAAGAAAGAAGGAAGACCTCCCTACCTACTAAAGGTTGTCCGTTCACGCGAAGAAATCTCAAGGTGCCCGGCCTAAAGTATTCAACCGCGAAGAAGGAAAAGAAGAGAAGCTAGCTCGGAACCGGCCAGGACGAAGAAGACTTTTTTTGTGTATTAATTTGTGTGTGTGTGTGAGACAAGCATATATATGTATATCATGAATAAAATAATGGTCTACTAACAATTGTGTGTATATTCTTTTCTTTAAAATGTGTGTCTGTTCTTTCTTTAAATGTAACTAAATTTTTTTTAAAGAATAACAAATGTATGTAGTGTTCTTTCTTTAAATTTAACCAAAAATATTTTTTTAAAAGAAAAAAAAATGTGAGACAGCAGGATTCGAACCTGGCTGCCCCAAGTTCCATGTTTAGTGGCTAACCATTGGGCTATGCTTGTGTGCTTGTCACATAACAGCTAGCAGTGCTTTTTAGCACTTCTAGCCACGGAATTCTGTGGCGCATCACCCAGAAGATGCGCCACAGAATAACAGAATTCTGTGGCGCATCTGCTGTGGGATGCGCCACAGAATCAGGGAATTCTGTGAAATATTTTGCCCTTATGAGCTTTTCAAGTAGTGACACAAAAAGGAAATGTAATAGTTTTGAGTAGTTAGTAGATAGCACATGAAGAAATTTACTTGGAATGGTGAAAACACCACATAATAGGTAGGTATGGTGGACACAGGTGGCATGGATTTGGCTCAAGGTTTTGGATGTACAAGAAGCATTCCCTCTTAGTACAGAGTTTAGGCTAGCAAGGTTATTATAAGCAAACATCATTATCAACTGGAATAGCAAGAGTGTACATAAAACACAAGGTTTGACGAACCATAGACTCCCACTGTCTTCCTTGTTAACACATAGCCTTCATCCAAAAATTATCTAGACTACTATGGACTTCCTATCATGCAACAGATTATTATAGCAAAAAATCCTTATAGTAGTTCTTCATTAACCATTACTTACAAGATGCACAAGCTTAAACATTAATTACTTGACAGCTCAAAACAATTGGCAAGCATCAAATTACTCAAGACAATGATCTAACAAGATTCATGTAAGCATTTTATACCACTACCACATGCATAGCATTTTTCTGGTCCAACCAAACACCAATCAACTTATTTGACAACTCTCCAAACAGATATAAGTGAAGCAAGAAGTACTTTCTTCAAAAGAAACTGATAGCTCTAACAAGAGATACATGAAAAACTGAGAGCTAAAAGCAATCACAGCAGCTAGACAGGAATACTCAACAAGTATAAGTGAAGCACAAGAGTATTCTAATGAAAAAGTGGAGCGTGTCTCTCTCCCAAACATGAATACTAGGATCCAACAAGTATAGCACAGCAAACAAAACAAAACAAACTGAAAACAAAAACACACTGACGCTCCAAGGAAGAGTACACTAGTATGAAGCAATAAAAATATAGCACCATTAGAGATGACCTGATAATTTGTAGATGAAGAAGGGGATGCCTTGGGCATCCCCAAGCTTAGATGCTTGAGTCTTCTTGAAATATGCTGGGGAGGTAAGCCTCCCCAAGCTTAAGCTCTTCACTCTTCTTGATCATGTAGTATCATTCTCCTCTATCAACACTTGAAAACTTCCTTCACACCAAAACTTAACAGCTTTTCTCATTAGCAGGTTAGTGCACTAAAAGATAATACTTCAAAGTTCTAGCAAAGACAAACTTCACAAGCCAACTATTTTAAACATTAGCTACTGTTACTAGGCTCAAGTGGGCACTTTTACACGAAAAGAAACCACTTAAAAACTTGTAAAAGAGAGAATGCAAAATAAAAGACAGAATCTGTCAAACCAGAACAGTCTGTAATGACGAATTTTTTCGAGGCACTTACGATGCTCAGATGAAGAACTTTTGAAATAATGAAAGTTGCGTAACATTATCAGGAACATGCACAAAAATTTCAGCATTTTTCGATTTTTTCTGATTTTCTACTGAATTAAACGGTGACGAACAGTAATCTGTCCCAATGCAGTCCCGAAAATAAATACCAACTTTGCATTAGTAACTCTCCTTGGCACAACAAAACAGCAAATAAAGATACAAAGGAGTTGCTACAGAGGTAAACAAGCATCCTTGACTCAAGAAAACAAAAATAAAACAGCAAATAAAAACATGGGTTATCTCCCAGAAGTGCTTTTCTTTAATGCCTTTGAGCTAGGCATGAAGAGATGCATCAAATATTGCCAAAAATGTTGAAATCCTCCACTCTTTCGGTGGGATCCTCTTTCTTAATTGGGAAGAAAAACTTTCGGTTGATAGGTGCAACAAACTTCATGAACCCATATTTCGCATTGATAAATCCCCCATTACTCTTCAAAAAAGATCTTCCCAAAACTATATTACTAGGAGATTTTGTAAGGATCATAAAAGTTGTAGGTATATTTTTATTTTGCATAGTAATCTCAACATTAATGATCCCTACACTTTTTATAATAGTGCCATCAGCATGAAAATGAAAAACAGGATAATCAACCATACCATCAATTTTTAACAAGTCAAACACTATCTTAGGCATGATGGACATTGTGGAACCAAGATCACAATAGGCACGAAATTTCTCACTACCAATGCTTATTTCAATAAGGGTTCCCAATCATTTTTTAACTCAACATGAGGTGGTTCCTTAATGTGGTGGTCTAAGGTTAAGTCCTTGAGTGACTCTTCTATTTTATCAAGCCTAGTAAGCACACCTGTCTTATCCTCTTGAGGAAATTGAGCAAGTCCATTCAAAATTTTATAGGCTTTTTCTGTATCATGTTCATAGAAAGTCTCCCCCACCATAGTATCTAGAGCATTTTGGTATAAAGGTAGCAAGCCAAAGTAGAAACGTTTAATAAGAATGTCTAAGTCCATTTTAAGTTGCATCTTCCTATGCAGTTCTAACATCCTTTCCCAAGCTCCTTTAAAAGTTTCTCCACTCTCCTGTCCAAACCCAATAATTTCTCCTAAAGGGGAAACAGTAATGAAAGGACTGGAGCTAGACATGGTAACAAGCAAGTAACAACCGAAATAGTAAACTAGATGCAGGAATTTAATTTTTTTTGGGTTTTTGATTTTTAACAGCAAGCAAAACAAAACTAAAACAAGACAAAAAACAAAGTAAAGAGATTGGAACTGAGAGACTCCCCTTTCCAATAGCCTCCAAGTCCCCGGCAACGGCGCCAGAAAACAGCTGGTGCCTGGTTGACGGGAGAGTATTTGAGGATGATGATGATGGTGATGATGAGTACTTCCCCGGCAACGGCGCCAGAAAACAGCTTGATGGCTACGTGTTGGTGAACCCCAAGAGGAAGGTTATGATGTAGACAGCAGAAGTTTTCCCTTGAATAATCTACCCAAGGTTATCAATCCAGTAGGACTTGACGATCTATCGGAAGGTTGTTGATGTTGACTCCCCTGGCGCTAGGGAGCTTGCACCAACGTGGAATCTGCACAGACACAAACCAGAACTTTGCCCAACACGAAACAGAGAGGTTGTCAATCTCTCCGGTCTTGCAGAAACAAAGAGTTAAACGTATGGTGTGGAAAACAGCAGGAAAAACAGCAAGTAACAGGAAACAGATGATTGCAGCAGGTTGTGTAAACAGTATGAGGAAATTGGACCAGGGTCCACAGTTCACTAGTGGTGTCTCTCTCAGAACAGATAACTAGCATGTTGGGTAAACAAATTACAGCTGGGCAATTGACAAATAGAGAGGGCATAACAATGCAATACATGCCAAGATGTCTACTATGAAATCTAGTTGGGCATTACAACAAAGTACATAGACCGTTATTCCAACCGCATCTATGCCTAAATAATCCACCTTCAAGGCAGCATCCGCATCCATTCAGTATTAAGTTGCTAACAACAGATTATTGCATGAAGTAAAGTGTGTAATGTAATCAATACAAGTGCCCTTGGACACTGCACCAATGTTTTATCCCTAGTAGCAACAGCACATCTACCATCTTAGACCTTTCTGTCACTGATCCAGATATCTAGAGACTGAACCCACTATCGAGCATAAATACCCCCTCTTGGAGTCACAAGCATCTACTTGGCCAAAGCATCTACTAGCAACGGAGAGCATGCAAGATCAAGAGCACATAGATAAACAACTTGAATAAACATGGTATCAATATTCATCGGATCCCAGCAAACACAACATCTAGCATTACAATAAGATGATCTTGATCATGTTAGGCAGCTCACAAGATCTAAACATGGAGGCACAAGGTAGAGAGACAACCATCTAGCTACTGCTATGGACCCGTTCCAGGGGTGGACTACTCACGCATCACTCCGGAGGCAGGCATGGTGATGTAGAGCCCTCCGGTGATGATCTCCCCTCCGGCAGGGTGCCGGGAAGAGCTTCAGAACTCCTCCGATCTGAGATTGACGATGACGGCCGCGACGGAACTTTTCGTGGAATATGATCGACCGTAATAGGGTTTTCGCGTCGCGGAGAATATATAGGCGAAGAGGCGGCGTCGGTGGCCGAGGGGGGCCACCACGCCATAGGGGGGCGCGGGCCCACCCTGGGCCGCGCCCTAGTGTGGCGTGGCCCCCTGGTGGGTCTGCTCCGACTCCCCTTTGGACTCCGTGATCTCCTCGTGATATTATTGACGATGTCTTTTGTTTCGTCCAATTCCGAGAATATTTCCTTAATAGATTTTCTGAAACCAAAAACAGCAGAAAACAGGGAACTGGCACTGTGGCATCTTGTTAATAGGTTAGTCCCAGAAAATGCATAAAAATGATATGAAGTGTAACCAAAACATGTAGCAATTGATATAATATCAGCATGGAACATCAAAAATTATAGATACGTTTGAGACGTATCACCCGCCCAACCGTGCATGCGCCCCGCCCAACTGGTCGCCGGCGACCTCCCCTGCGCCCTGGCCCCGCCCAACCCTGCGCCGCGCCCATACGCTCGGCCCCCGCGTGGCGCTCGGCCTCGAGCCGCCGCCGACGAAGAAGAGCCACCGGCCTCGCACCTCCACTCCCTCCGAGACACCGACGATGACCTCTACACCGCCCTCGATGACCTCCCTCTCTCCCCTCTCCGAGGTGCTTCCCCTCTCCCCCTCCTCCCTCCCCTACCGAACCCCTGCACCCAAGGTGTTTGCCGAAATTCCAAAGAGAGTTTTTTAGTGCTGCAAGAAGATCTTCTTCTTCCAACTCTCATGGTCGTTTTGATGAACTTACTGCCCATGACTTGTTTCTGTAATTTGCTTGCTGCTGCAGTAGTTTGGGAGTAGATTGTGAGTAGTTTGGGAGTATTTTGGGAGTACTTTGTTTGCAGTAACATAAAAAAAATTGAGATGAAAATTTGCAACATTTTATACTTTCTAGTTGTGGAAGTAGAGTTAAGACAAATTCATGTAATGCTCCTATTTTTAAGGTGAAGTTTAATTAACTAATGCATTATTTTGCCGTATGCAGGAAATTTAGAAGAACCTCCACGTTCTTTCAGGTGAGATGTGGATGTGGTGATGAAGTTTGATGCTTGTGGTGGTGTCATGTTGTGGTTGTGGTGTGCCGTATGTGGATGTGGATGTGCCGTATGAAGTTTGATGCATTATTTTGTGGTTGTGTTGGTGTGATGTTGTTGGCCGGCCGGCGATGCCGGCCAACATGATTTGTGAAATCTATGCAGGTACCCATGAGGCCTTGAGATTGCCGGAACGTCGATTAACTTCCGTTCCGGCAAATTCGGGTACTCCATATGTCCCTTTTTTAGCAAAGGTCCTGCCAAAAAAATTCGTGAATTTTAGCATGACTTTGCTAAAAATAGGACATATGTGGTATTGCGACTAATGCATGGGCCGGGGTATCTTAGTACTTAATTAAGTGATTTTTTTCTTATATTTGTTGTACTAAATTGTTGCCTCTTTTTAATGCAGTGCAAACATGTCGGCCGACGCAGAGCCCGGCCCTTCTAAGCACATGAGCGTCGAAGAAGTAGCTAGGGATGCCAACAAGTCGTTCTGGGCTCTGTCCCAGGAGTTGGAGGAGGTGGAGGCCGCCGGAGCTGCTAGTGCCGACCGTGCCGACGGTGAGCAAGAGGATGACACCACCACGATGGAGCTGCTAGTGGCGGCCATGAGGATGACACAACCACCGATGGCGGCGACCACACGGATGGTGGTATCGGCCCCGCTCAGAAGCAGAAGAAGCAAATGAGGGATCGGACACCGCAAGTGCTCGCCAACGTCACAGACGTGTTCACTGAGGTCACGCCAAGTGGCCTACCAGTGGAGCCTAAGGAGCTTGCAAAGGGTACGGCATGCAACTAGGGTGCATCGTCTGGGAAAGCATGTCGATCAACACGAAGGACCTCAGAAGCAAGGCCAATGAGGCTTTGGTCGAAAACCTCCTCAAGAAGCTTCACCAACAATACATGTTCCGGAGCCGTTCAACAAAAAGGTGGACAGTTTAGCCATCACGAAGATGAGTACCGCCTTGAGCAGCTGGAAATCCCGGGTGAAGAAGAAGATTGATAAGGGTGACAGCTGGGAGAAGATAAGTGCCAAAGATTCGATACTCGACAAAGAAGAGTTCGAGGCATTCAAGTTGTCCTTAAAATCTGAGGAGGCTAAAAAATGGACCAAGTGGGGGAAGGAAATGTGGGACCTGAACATAGGTAACCACCGTTTGGGAAGCGGCGGTTACGAGGAAAACAACCCATTTGGGACAAGGAGGATGCGACGATTGCACGTCTGGGAAAAGAAAACTCATGGCAAAAAATCACGGATGAGCAGGTTAGGAACTTTGTCGGTCCCGCTACTATCTGAACTCGGCAACGGGGGAATTCGTTACCGACGATGACGATGTGAGGGCATTCAAAAAGTGCTGGTAAGGAATTTAATTACCGCGGATATCTCAAAGTCCATTGCGTTGATCTAATTACGCGGGTTCACCTTAATTTCCTTTGTTTGCTGGAGGACAAGTCGAAGGCTGACGCGGAGGCTGGCCCGTCGTCCCAGGGGTCGACGGAGCCGTGGGACATGACTTTCAACAGGGCGACGAACGTTTACAAGAATAGGGACAAGTCGGCGCCGCCGACGTCAGCTGGCCGTGTGTCCGGCTTTGGTACGAGCATGAAGTTCCTCCAGTACTACAGCACGGACGCCGAGACGAGAAAGGAGAGGAGGAAGACGACTAGGGATAAAGCCGAGGTTGTGGAGCTAAGGAAGAAGGTGGAGTCACTACAGCAGGAGAAAGTGTACTCCAGCACGGTGGACAAGTTAGTGGACGAGAAGCTCCGGGCGATCTTACCCCTGGATTGATGGAGGGGTTAGCTGCCTAGAATGCGGGAGGTCGACAGGGGCCGATACACGTGCCTAGCTTCACCGGCAGCAACTCCAGCAATAATGTGTCACCGGACCTGGTGACCCCGCTGCCCAACACCGCGGCGCAGCTGCCGCTCCATTTGGTCCCACCGACGCCCCCTACCGCGAAAGATACCGAGGCGCTGCCGGTGGCGGCGGTGCTTGATAATGCACACGAGCGACCGGAGAATGATAGGACGTCCGCCGGCACCGGCGCCCTTGTCTCGACATTAGCCGAGCTCAACGCCATCACCAAGGTAACTAATTAGTTAGTCCGCAGCATCTTCTATAACTATGCCTTTGATGACTGCCATCTCATGATGCCCAACATGTGCTGACTCAGGACATGCCTTGCATACTCCTGCATAGGGTGGGGGCCGGCGGCGAGTTGAAGGAAGTTGCTCAGGGCACTGTCGTACAACCAATGAGCCACGATATGCACAACACTGGAATGAGCGAGGCCGTGATGAAGGTCAGGTTGACTATGGTAGTGCCCGAGTTTCGTGACATCGACCCCCCCATGCAACCACCGGGAGCCGAGGAGGACCACATGGTCCTTGGAGATTGCGTCAAGTGGATCATGGAAGACCCAGATTCATCTTGGGGAGGGTCTTCAGGGGTTGAGGTGCACCACCGACGCCACCTCGAGGCCCCGATCGTTCGGCCCTCGAAGCCGCCACAAAGAACTGTTGGGAAGGAACCGGCGCCACAAGCAGCCGTCGCCACCACCCGGAAGGAACCGCCGGTCGTCGCCACCACCAGCCGCCACCAAAAACTGTTGGGATCGTCTGACCACAACCGTCCAAAGACAAAGCCATATAGTGAGGTTCTCAAAATGGTGCCTCTTCCCTCAATTTGTGAAGGAGCAATTCTGGGTGGCAATGTCAAGTATTTGCGTGAGAGGATCGATTGCAAGGATGAAGAGAAGCGGAGAAAGAAAATCGCCTTGCTGCAGCCCGCACCCATGAATGATGGGTGGCCGGCCACCCCATTGAGGAGGACGCGAGAAGTGGAGGTGTATAGCAAAGCGACAATCCAATTTTGAAACTTGCTCGGGAAACCACTGCGTTGGAAGAGGTCGAAGATGTTTTCCACCGCACGGAGTCAAAGGCTTTACGGATGTCGAGCTTGAATAGTAGCGCCGTCGTTTTGACTTGTGGAGTCCTTTTGCAAGGTTTTTGACATAGAGGAAATTGTCATTTATGCTTTTTTTTATGAAGGAACTTTGGCCATTAGAGACGAGATCATTCATGAGCGGCCCAAGGCAAAGAGCGAGGACCTTGGCAGAATGGCGTGAATGAGGCTTATGGGCCTATGGTCGGCAATGCCTTCCGCCCCATCTTTCTTTGGCAATAAGACAATGTTGGCGGAGTTGAGCCAGTGAAGATTTGCCACATGAAGGTCTACGAAAAGGTTTATCACCTTCATCACGTCCTCTTTAATGATCTCCCAACATTTCTTCAAGAAAGCACCCGTGAAGCCGTCGGACCGGGAGCCTTGTACCCTGTCATTTGGTCAATGGCTTTCTTAACCTCCTCCTTGGTGATTACGACCCCAATACCCTCAAGGTCCGGTTCCTCAAAGTTAAAACCCTCCCAATTGAAGTCATGTGTTCTAGCGTTTCCTCTTCCAATGGATGTTTTCCTTCGCCACGTGGTCGGTGATCCACCATTGTTATGCTTGAGACGGT
The DNA here is from genome assembly GCA_947311845.1 of Poa pratensis. NCBI lineage: Eukaryota > Viridiplantae > Streptophyta > Magnoliopsida > Poales > Poaceae > Poa > Poa pratensis. The sequence continues at coordinate 34,960,813 of CAMZMU010000103.1, read as the reverse complement.
GGATCTGATTTTTCCTCCTCCACGCGTTCACCGAAGGTGGAAGAATTTGGTGTTGGCGTCGCCCTCTTTTATAGTTGAGATGCGGGAGCATTGCTTTTTCCAAGCCCTCTCAACCACGGATAGAGCGATGACTTTTCTCTTTAGCTTCCTATGGAGGTCATGTTCCTCGGGGGAGAGAGGTCTACTCTCTCTAGCGTTGTCAAGTTGAAGAATGCTGAGAAGCGCGGCGTGGAGCAAGACTTTCGAATTGGAGAATAGGCGCCGGTTCCAAGCGGCCAATCTTTTACCGGTAAGTTGAAGCTTGTGGAAAAGCACATGTCATGGCTCAATTTTTTTTTGAATGTTAGCAGGAGAACTGCTAAATTCAATGAATAGATAGAAAGTTGGTCCAGTTTATAAGGGAAACTGGACCCAAAAACCATACAACACACACAACCTAGCGAGCCACGAGCCCCTCTGGCCGGATCCACCTCCAAAACGATGCCCCCAAGAGGGAACACGGCGCCGGAAGGCGCCGCCATCGTCCGATCTAGAAGACTAGGTCAAGGGTTTCCCCCGGAGCACGTCGAAAAATGCAAAGTGGGAACAACTACATCGATGCCTCCAACGAGGGAGCGACGCTTGAAGGCGCCGCCATTGACAACTCCGGCCACAGCTGGAGTCCGGCTTTCGCCGGCAGTCTCACCTGCATAGCCCGAACCCAGGATCCAAACCAGTCAACACACCAAACCACTACCCTGCCTCCACGGCCAAGCACACTTCCCCGGCAAGCTCGAAGTGCTTCCACCTTGCAGCCACGGCCCCGACTGAACGGAGGATGCAACCTCTGCTGCGGCGCCATTCTTCTCCCAACGGAAGGATGCAACCAAATACTAGGCGCCATACGTCTCCTCGAGGATGCAACGCCTGCGGGCCATTCATCTCCCGCGGAGGATGCAACAACCGCAGTGGCGGCATTCCTCTCCCTCCAGCCTTCCACCATCTCTCTCACGCAACGGGCATTGAGGAGCCCGCATCAGGTCTTGCTTGCCAAACCACCCTCAGGAAGATGCAACACCAAGAATGGTGCCATTCATCTCCCGCAGGCCGCAACATTGCAGACTCCGGCGAAAGACGGCCGCACCGAGCTAGGCGACAGCCTCATCGCGTTGCTGACGGCAAGGCCGCCACAAGCAGCGCTCCACTGCCCCGCCATCCTCGCATCGGGCACGACCAAGGGCCCACATCCGGCCCTCGCGGCCCAGATCGGGCCCGCCGTGCGCTGCCGCCATCTGCGCACCAAGCTGCCGCTGCACCTCCACAACCTCCTCCTCAGCCCTCCACTCCGGCTGCCTCCACCTCTGCCGTGGCGGCCTTCACGCACGCCGACGGCCACCGCGGCGCCAACTCCGTGCGCCGCCATGCGCGACCTCCAGAGGCCCTCGTCCCCGCGTGAGGAGATGGCCCTCGGGTCCGCCTTCAGCCCCTCCATCTTTGACGGCCGGGGCGCCGCCCCCGCCGCCGGCGGCGGCAGCGGCCTAGAAGGCCCGAAGCTGTGGTTCTTTGCTTGAGTATGGGGTGCCTCCGGAGCCCCCGCGCGAGGGGCCCGGGAGGAAGGGGAAGAGGGGAGTGGAGGGGGTGGGAGGGCGGCGGCGGTGGCGTGGTGGAACGCGAGCTGGGTTAGGTTTCGCGAGTGGATGCAATGGGTAAATGGAGATTCTTTGTTATGGCTCAATTTTAGTTGATGTCTCATTCCAATTATTTTGCACCACCACGTTGAACCCGGGTAGGCGTAACCAAAAGTTTTCGAATTTGAAGGTGCGCGGTCATCGCGGCCCACGGTCATCAGCGAGAAGCAAGGGGCAATGGTCGGAGAGCGAGGATAACTTGAACTTGATGCCTTCTTTTGCAACACCGAATGAGACAAAAGATTTGAATGGCAATAAGGTGAAGGCCAGCTTCTAGAGTACTCTATAACTGAACTGAATTGGAGGTTCTTGATTTGGGAAATAATCAAGTTGTAGACACTTTTCCATCTTGGCTGGGAGTCTTTCAAATCTTCGTGTCCTTGTCTTGGGATCCAATCATTTCTATGGCTCCATAGGTGATCAGCTTGTTGGGGGTCACCAATACTTCTCTAGCTTGCAAATTATTGATCTCGCCTCAAATAAATTCTCCGGCAAGTTGTGTTCAGAATGGTTTAGGCGGCTAAAAATCAATGATGGCCAAGGTCAGTAGCACAGGGGGTATTGTCAATGCTCGTAATGTATCTGGGTTATATCAAGATCCCATTGTGATATCATACGAGGGGTCGCATGTGACATTTGAAAGGATATTTACTACCTGAACAACCATTGACTTCTGAAACAACAGATTGGAAGGCTCCGTTCCTGAATCAATTCCTGTTTCACTACGTGTGCTGAACATGTCGCACAATGCCTTCACAGGGAAAAATCCATCCCAGCTTGGCGGCATGACTGATCTGGAGTCACTAGACCTTTCCTGCAACCCACTCTCAAGGCCGATTCCACAAGAACTCACCGATCTCACCTTCCTAGGTACCCTGAACATGTCCATTAACCAGTTGGTGGGAAAGATACCGTAATCACGCCAGTTCTCCACATTTGACAATAGTTCGTTAGAAGGCAACCTGGGACTGTGTGGACCGCGGCTGTCCAACCCATGCGGAGTGTCGCTTGCTCCTCCAAGCGCGGCACATTTTGCGAAGTCCTTTGATGTGGATGTTATCTTGTTTTTCTTTGTCAGACTCAGCTTCGTAACCGGTGGGGAGCCCCCCCCCCCCCCCCCGGCATTCTCGAAAAAAAGGCTCGGCTTCGGCATCAGTTTTTCGGCGGCCATTCTAGTCAGATGCGGCCAGATCAGCGAGTGGTTTGCTAAGTCTGCGAGAGCTTTGCGGACGTGAATGCTTCCAAGTACAAGCATGCTTTGCTGGAAGGAGTTATACACACACGTGAGGTACGAAGCCTAATGTTGCTTCCACGTATATACATGTGTAGCCTTCCGTAGCTTTTGCTGCTAAAGTAATTGTAAGTGTGGATTAATAATGATTACAACTCATGTATGCAGTGCTCCAATGTATCATGACAGCTACGTCGTAGTTATCTGTATTGTGTACTCTCAGATTGTTTGGCCTAGATGCAATAGTTTTGCGTCGACGTGCTAGGTATACTATGATACTGTCTGGCCTATGATGTTTTTTTGTAATTGTATGGGTTGGTGTGATAGGCAGAGTTACAGGGATTTCGATACTTGTACTTCACCCTACTGGCTTTCCTGGAAGCAGGTTGCTGCTTTTATTTCTGCAGTTCATATTGTGTACTCCCTCCGTTCCACAATATAAGATGTTTTAGTCTTTTTTCATATGCACATGCACACACATGTATCTAGACACATTTAAGTGCATGTGTCCATTCTTTTTAGTATGAATCTAGACATGCATGTATAACACCTAAAACATCTTACATTGTGGAACGGAGGGAGTACCTAACTGATTGTGCTCTAGAGCATAAACGTGCTCTAATTCGTTGCTTTGTTTGCTACAGAGCTCTTTCTCTGCTGCCGCTATTTCGGCATGGCGTGCGGTGTCCCGACGCAGCGGCAGCCGAAGCTGCCTCCGCTGAGAGTCCTGACACGGGTTGATACACCTTTCCCGTGCCCTAGCTGCCTTGTTGCAGGTACTGCCTCGCCGCCCTGTATGTTGTGTGTGTTTAATTCCAAGTTCCAAGATCTCGTCTCATCCGTGGAAATATTATTATCCAGTTACAGATACTATGGCGACTGGCTTAATTAGGCTCGCTTAAGACAAGTCCAACCCATTGAACAGATACTATGTCTGGTGGCTCGTAATAATGTACTGTCTCTGTCCAATGGAAAAGTCTGCAAGGGTCACAACTCCGCCTACTCTGGTGGAAAAGTCTTGCTTCACTGGAGCTTTCCTTCATGGGCCATTGAGAGAAAGACCAGCATAAAACGTCAATTATTATGATTTGCAACAAATCCGTCACTACACTGTTCTGCACCTCTTGTTTCTTTTTTGCTTTGCCTCTTCTCTCCATAAAGCTTGGCAAAGCTCCTGCCTGTTCTCTCAAAAATAAAGGAAAACCAGTACACCGCCATGTCTGGACTTAGGCCAATGGCTTCAATTGGTTGGGTACTACTACTCTTTCTTGCTGTGCTTCCCGCACAAGCCACCTCCGGCGCCCACGGTGAAGGTAACCTCGCTCTCCGATGCCATCCTGACCAGTCTGCAGTTCTCCTCCAGCTGAAGAAATCCTTCTCGTTCTTCCGTTACCCCAGCCCACTTGAGTCATGGCAGGATGGCACAGACTGTTGTCTTTGGGAAGGCATCGCCTGCAGCACATCCTCGGGCCATGTCACTGCTTTGGAACTCCGTGGACGTGGCTTGTACAGTCCTGGCCTTGACCCTGCAATCTTCAACCTCACCTCGCTCCAACGACTCGACCTTAGCATGAATAGTTTTGGTGGGCACAGTATCCCGACAAGCGGGTTTGAGAGGCTCTCCTTGCTCACACACCTCAACCTCTCAAATTCAGCCTTCAGTGGCCAGATTCCCATCGTCATCGGGAGACTTGCCAACCTTATCTCCTTAGATCTTTCTGGTCTAAAATTTTTTACTCCTTACGATCCTCTTTATGGTGATGATTATAGTTGGTCTGACAGTTTTCTCTTGCTGAGGCAACCCAACTTCCGGATCCTAGCGACTAACCTCAACAATCTCAGAGAGCTCTACCTGGATGTCGTGGATATGTCTAGTAGCAGAGATTGGTGCCATACTCTTGCTAAATCTCTTCCTGATCTCCGGGTTCTTAGCTTGAGCCACTGTAACCTCGTTGGTCCTATTTGTCCGTCCCTCTCAACCCTCCATTCCCTAACTATGATCAACCTCAAAAGCAACTTCGATACATCTGCCACTCCCTTTCCAGAGTTTTTCATGGATTTTGTCAATTTAAGTGTGCTCAACCTTGCTGAGACTAATCTCCAAGGATTATTTCCTCGTAGAACCTTTCGATCAAAACTCTACGGGTTCTTGATTTATCTGGAAATCAGGATCTGTCAGGGCATCTGCCCAACGCAAGTACTGTAGAGACAATGATGCTAGACGGGACCAATTTCTCCTTTGCGAAACCAGACTCTTTTATCAATTTCAAGTCTCTGAAAACGTTGAGCCTTGATGTGAATTTCGTTCCTGTGGAGCCTCAGTCTTCACTAGGTATTATCAGGTCTCTACAGCATTTGGAACTCTCTCAGATGGACTCTACAAGAGATTCAGGGCACAATTTGTCATGGATCGGAGGCCTGCAGAACTTGCTAAGCTTAAAACTCTCTGGAATCTTCTCTCAGATATCTCTGTCTTCTGTTGCCAAACCTAAGAGTTTGAGAAGCCTGACACTCTTTGACTGCACCTTTACTAGGCCAACTCTATTTGGTAATCTAGTAGGCTTGACAAGCTTGGATATCTATGGTTGCAGCTTTAATGGTCCAATACAATCAGTAATTGGCAACCTGACCAACTTGAAAAGCTTGAATATCGAAGCTAGTGGTTTCTTAGGGACAATGCCATCTTCAATTGGAAATCTCATGAACTTGAGAAGCTTGAGATTAAGTCTCATTTACAGAGATATTGGTACCTTTTCTTACCCTTTTGTCTTAATTCCTTCTTCAACTTGCAACCTCAGTAAGTTGATAAGATTGGAAATCTGATTGTGCGTTTTCAGGACCAATACCATCTGCAGTCGGAAATCTTAGTAATTTGGAGAGCTTGGATATCTCTTTTTCCGAGTTATCTGGGCCAATACCAGATGCACTTGGACTACTCAAGAAGTTGACATTTCTTCGACTTACAGAGTGCAGCTTTTCTGGACGCATACCAAATTCAATTGGTAACTTGACTCGCATGATTGATTTAGATCTTTCATATAATCTTCTCAATGGTAAGATTGTATATACTTACTCTTCTGTGTATGATTGTTTGCAAGCGATTTTTGTTCTTCTGCATATGGTATTCTACAATTTCGAGAAAAAATTCCACATATTTTTTGTGAGTAAAAATCAAATTCCATCTATCCATATTTGAAATGTCATATTTAAAACATTGCACATGCCATATGCCTGCAACAGTTTACAGAGTTCAGCGTCTTTTTTGGAATCGGAGTTTAGTGTCTTTGTTCATTAGTTGGTATACGATAGATGGATGCTCAGGGGGCAAATAAGTTAATGAATGATTATAAGAAACATGCATTCACTAAATATATGATGTGTATCTTCTGAACTATTATACAACATCAATAATAGAAGGACCGCTACTTTTGTAGTTCTAATTGCCCCGATCTTGATGTCTGCATCCAACGGCAGCTAGATGTGTGGTATTGCACCTGGGGGCAGGCGTGGGCATTCGGTCTAACCGAACCAATCGGTTCGGTTTCTCGGTCTTCTAATAATTTCGGTTTTCTAATTTTGATGACCGATCGGTCCTGTGAATAAATGCGAACCGAGAGTTCGGTGTACCGAAAATTTCGGGTCAGGTTCGGTTTTCACCGAAGGCACCGAGGACAACTGAATCTCGGACGAAAAATGATAAACGCGAGCACATCACCGAAAGGGATCGGTCAATAGGGAGAGAGATGCGCTAATCAGGAAATATGAGACACGGAAGAGAGTTCCCTTTCAAGCTACCGTGAGCAGCAGCCAGCGGAGAGAATCAGAGGAGGGGTGAGCGGCGGCCGTGCGAGATAATCAGAGAAGGAGGAGTGACGGGCGGCCGACGGAGAGAATCGTAGAAGAATTGGTGAGGGGGCGGCCGGCGGCGCCTTAGGTGTGGTTCGAGATTTGAGGTGCTGCGCTAATCAGGAGAGACGGGAGAGCTGCGTGCCGTTTCACTAATGAAGAGATGAGATTTCACCGTACAAAAGATCCTTGCTCGTGGGAGCTGTGGCCTGCGGGAGAGCTTCATGGGCCTAAGGAAGAAATTTGTTGGGCTGGGCTACTCATCGTACTTACGTGTGTATTCTTTCCATTCGGTCAGTTCGGTAGTTCAGTCAACCGAGAGCAGAAACCGAAATAACCAAAGTAAATTCGGTTTTTCAGAACTGACAACCGAATCAGAAACCGAATTTCTCAGTTCCGGTCAATTTGGCTTCGGTGTCGGGTATTTCGGCTTCGGTTTTCGGTCCTCGGTTTATATGCCCACCCCTACCTAGGGGTAACAAATCCAAAATAAAATTATAGTTCTGTTTCAAATTATGGCATAAATCCAGATTCAGTGCAGTTTTTGAACTATGTTGTGCTGTACTCATTTTATTCTCCATGGAGGATATGCCCAATGGGTATACCCACGACATAGACAAGTACCAGCTTACCAGGGTGGCCCATAGATGGTAAAACCTTCCGGCTTTACCGGGCGGCCCATTGGGCTGAAGCGTAAGGATACGCCCAAAGCTGGCTTAGAAGAGTTCAAGACAAAAGCCAGACGACGTTCGCCTTATGAAGCAAGGTAGGGTTCATGCCGTGTTAGTCTAGGACTCAACATCTAGGTCGGTTAGGAGTTTCCTTGTAAGAGAAGGCATGGCGCCGATATAAGCCGGCCTCCTGAAAGCCTTTACGCTTTACAACCCTCATTGTAACTTATACACAATTCGCATCTAGTGCATTATAGTACCCCGTAGGATCTCGGCGGCGTTGTGAGATCCGAAGCTGGGTAAACCCTTGTGTGCAATCTCGTCACCGGAGCCCACCATGCCTTCTCTTACGTGCTACCCTCAGCGTGAGGCCCCCTACTTCAGGCCTACGATACCGATAACACCCTGTTTTGAAAAAATAGCCACAAAAATTGGAAGAAGTTCGTTAGGCAATCAATATAAAAAGAAAAGTTAGTTAGGCAAGTAGGATTATCATTATCCATGCATTACCAGCCTTGGGAAGACCCAAAATTTAATTCCGGTGTGTGGTAGTGTTGTGCCTTTTCTTTACAAGAGTGGGATAAGCCTACATATATTGGACACTATTAATTGTAGGCTAACCCATAATTAAAAATATATTTGTACATATATTGTACACTATCAATTAGTATAATGAGTGCTCTCCCCTTATGACACCACAAGTCAATTGTAGGCTAACCCATAAATATATTGGATGCTGGATGTAGGATGGTTCAGCTATTTGCCTTTGTTATTCTCTTGAGCTAAAGATTTGTTAATCTGTGTGCATGCTCCTACATTTTGTAGTAGATGAGATCTTCTTCTTCTAGACATCTCACATATGCAGGGGAACTTCCAGACTAGATAATGTTCTTTACTGTTTATGCAGGGGAGCTTCCAACATCTATTTTTTCTATTCCGACACTGCAACACCTACAAATTCACTCAAACCAGTTCTCTGGTTCTATACAAGACTTCAATGCAACCTCTTCACACATGGTGTATGCGGACTTAAGCTCAAATCAGTTGACAGGAAATATTCCCAAGTCATTATTTCAACTCAAAAGTTTGGCATATCTTGATATTGGCTGGAATAAGTTTGTCAGTTTGGTGGATCTTTCCTCGTTTTTGAGGATGGGAAATCTCGTTTATTTGAGTCTTTCCAACAACAATTTATCAGTTAACTCTGCGTCTACCTTTCTCTCTCGAGTTACCAGTTTAGGATTAGCAGGTTGCAATTTAACGAGATTTCCAAGTTCATTGGCACACCTTAACCAAATGCATTCATTGGACATGTCATGCAATAGAATCAGTGGAGCTATTCCAAAGTGGATATGGCTGACATGGAACAGTAGCCTTACATACTTGAATCTTTCATACAACATGCTCACCATTATTCAACTTGATTCCTACGTTCTCCCATTCAATCGGTTGCAAACTCTTGATCTCAGTTCCAATCAGCTTCAGGGGCAGATTCCCATGCCAAGCCCACCAGCGGATTTCTTGGATTATTCAAACAACAATTTCTCTTCGGTGCTTCCAAACTTCACTTTGTATCTTGGCTCTGAGTTCAGACTTTCTAAAAACAAAATTAGTGGACACATCCCTATCTCAATTTGTGATTCAACTATCCGTGTCTTCGATCTATCATTTAACAACTTTAGTGGGCGGATACCCTCATGTCTAATAGAAGATGGTTACATGGCCGTGTTGATTTTGCGGAATAATCAATTTAACGGCGTGCTGCCTAACAATATCAAAGATCAATGTCAGCTTCAAACATTAGACTTGAACAACAATAAGATTGAAGGGAATCTTCCAATGACACTTACCAAGTGCTTGCAGCTTGAGTTCCTTGACTTTGGGAATAATCGCATGGTAGGTACTTTTCCATCATGGCTGGGGAAGCTTCCCGCACTTCGTGTCCTTGTCTTGAGATCCAACAGATTCTATGGCCTGATGGGTGGTGATCTTCACAGAAATGACAAATCTGGAGAGTACTTCTCTAGATTGCAGATTATTGATCTTGCCTCGAACAATTTCTCTGGCCATTTGAATCCAAAATGGTTTGAGTCGTTGGAATCAATGATGGCAGAGTCCAATACCACAGGTGAAATTGTCCGTGCTTTCAATGGGACAAACTATCAAAATATTGTGGCAATAACATATAAAAGTACCTATCGGTCATTTGATAAGATCTTGACAACTTTGACGGAAATTGACCTCTCAGATAATTCGTTTGATGGTACCATTCCTGAATCACTTGGGAGGCTTGTTTCACTACTTCTATTAAACTTGTCAGGCAGTGCCTTCACCGGTGACATTCCACCCGAATTTGGTGGGATGACTCTACTAGAAGCACTAGATCTGTCTCAGAACCAGCTTTCTGGTGATATTCCGGAGGCGCTAACAAATCTCAACTTTCTTGGTATCTTGAACTTGAGCAACAATCAGTTGGTGGGAAGGATACCTCGGTCAGGTCAATTTTCAACGTTCAAAGACAGTTCTTTTGAAGGGAATCTTGGACTGTGTGGACTGCCATTGTCCAACCCATGCGGCGTTTCCCCTGCTCCTCCAAGTGCAGGGCACGCGGAGAAGTCATCTCCTGTGGATGTCCTCCTGTTCCTATTCGTCGGGATCGGCTTTGGCGTCGGATTTGCGGCGGCCATTCTGGTAAGATGGGACCGGATCGGCGAATGGTTTGTTAAATACGCAAGAGCTTTGCGGACCTGATCTGAATGCTGGAGGCTGCTTCCAAGCGCAAGCATGCTTTGCTCATATTGAAGCGTGATACGGCCCACATACATGCATTTCTACGTCTCCTGTAGCTGTCACTTCTGATGTATTGAACATGTAAGTTAATATATAGTACTCATGTATACAGTAGTTTCATGTATCAAGATAACCACGTCTTAATTACCTGTACTGTATATACTGTGGTATGTTTAGCCTGGATTTGTATGGGTTCTGTGGCTTGCGGAGTTTCAGTGGCTCCCGTTGTTGCAACTTGTACATTGGTATATTTTCAGCCAGCATCTGGTCAGTATATCTGATAGCTGTTACTTCGATTTTACGCCGTCAGTTCCTTTTTTTTCCAGATTCCACCCGCTGTATAACTTACTAAGACACACATTCCGTGAAGTGAGATCTTATTCCTTGCCTAACACTAGCTGTGAATCCTGGGATAGAAAATCGTCAAGTATTGAATTTCAAACAAAGAACGACTACATTTTGAAACGCATCTCTCTAAGTACTAAGCTCTCTAGAAATAGAGCTCCATGGTTCCTCCACGTGTCAACGATTTATTGGGTGCATAAGACCAATGTAGAAATAAATATTATTGGTCCATTGAACAGCTGCACTAAAAAAGACCGCATGTGCCATAATGTTGGTCTTGGTCAGACGCAAATGGAACAATTTCCCAACAAAAATCATGTGGCTTAATGGAGTTTAAACCACCCTGAACCAACTTTACAAAATTACATGTGTTTAAACCTATTATGGTGAACATAAGTACTAAGCTCTCTAGAAATAGAGCCCGCAAAAAAAAAAAAAAGCTCTCTAGAAATAGAGCTCCATGGTTCCTCCACGTGTCAACGTTTTATTGGGTGCATAAGACCAATGTAGAAATAAATATTATTGGTCCATTGAGTTAGCAGCTGCACTAAAAAAGACCGCATGTGCTATAATGTTGGTCAGACGCAAATGGAACAATTTCCCGACAAAAATCATATGGCATAATGGAGTTTAAACCACCCCGAACCAACTTTACAAAATTACATGTGTTTAAACCTATTATGGTGAACATAAACAAGTTAGTAAAATTTGGGTCACGAATACAATTATCGGTTGGCAGTCAAGACTCAAGAGCAAAGTCAATTAAGCACCAAGATAAAGTATACATGCAGTCGAACGCAAGTCCTTTACCTATCTAAATCCTCGACCATCTACGCTCTAAACACTGTTAATGGTTCTCGGAATTCTACATCTCCACTTTCTGACGCTTTGGGCTGCAGCTTGACCGCTTTATCCACTCCTCCTTGGTACTTTCTCCGTTTTTATTTACTTTGTGTTTTGAGTTTGGTCGAAGTCAAATGTTATCAAGTTTACCAAGAATATATCAACATTCATAATACCAAATGCATATAATATAAAAAAACTTTATGAAGATTCGAATACACTATCACTAGTAGAGAACCCACCTCTAGTACCGGTTGTAGATGGCCTTTAGTACCGGCCACACAACCGGTACTAAAGGGTCGGCACTAAAGGGGTAACCCTTTAGTACCGGCACCTAAATAAAACCGGTACTAAAGGGTCTCCACGTGGGCGCACAGGCGAGCTCGACCCTGAGGACCTTTAGTACCGGTTTGTAATACAAACCGGTACTAAAGGTTCCTGCTTTTTTTGCTTATTATTTCAGGGGGGTTTTGGTTTTTTTTCTTTTCGATTATTTTTCGGGGTTTAGGGTTTCTGTTTTTTTCCTTTTCGCTCATTTTTCAGGGTTTCGGAGGAGATCGCGTATAAAGTACTCACTACACATATAAAGTAGTCATTATACACATACAAAGTACTCTCGTCACATATAAATTTAAGTACTCCTAATTAATTACAATGGAGCCGGTTCCCTTGTAGCATCGACTGCCGGCGGTTCCCTTGTAGCATCGACTGCAGGGGGTGGAGGTGGTCTTTCGTCAAAGTAGAATTCACCGTGTTCATCTATGACATGTGTAAGTAAGAATCCCGCCAATTCCTCCGCAATAGCTTTTACGCGGTTGCGTGGTAGGAGCTGGCTCCGCTTGTTTGACATCTTTAAAAGAAGGAAATAAAATCAGCTATGATCGAAACTAAACACAATTGATGCATGGTGGCAAAATAAAAGTTGTGTATGATGTTCACGTACCTCTCGATTTCTTACACTCTTGACTCTCTCATTGACCTTCGTGTGAATGTTCTCGCAAACGTAGTATCCACATAGTTCTGTCCCCTGTGGTTGTCGCAGACACCACTATATATACAAGAATATAATTTAATCAAATAATAATCAAGAGAATGATAATGGTATTAGAAAGATACACGTAGTAGTACTTACGTTGTTAGACTTGAACTCCAGCTTTTCTGGCCATACACCGCGTTCTTCCGCTTTGAACTTTCTGTAAACCCTGTCCGGAAAAGAAAATGAATTGAGTAGTTATTACTTATACTTTTGATATCCGGAAATGAACGAAAGAGGCTGATATAGTGCGATTGAAATTACCTCTTGAGCATTAGACGCATGCTTTTGTATTCATTTTGATCTTTCCTTAGTGAGTCCCAGACTTCAACTTCTCCTTCCTCGAGTCTAATGATTAGCAGAATGTAGTGGAACCTGCGCACGTTTATATACGCAGGTATTCAGAACTTATCGATTACACTTTATATCGGGGAAGCAAAATAGAATGTGTAGAAGACGGTAAAACTCACCCGAAGTTGTAAGGAAATAGTATTTCCTTTTTGGTACTTTGTCGCTTAAAGAACGTTAGCAAAACGTCCTCTGTGTTCACGGGATTTTCATCCACGGTCTTGACATGAACTTTATCCGGGTCAATGAAACCAATGTCCCAGATTCCTTCGAGTCTGCATTCACGTATCTTCATTCTGCATAATTAGCGTACAAAAGAATTTTGTGACGATAATTACAAGCAATGAACGAGAGCTTATAACTATAGATAATTAAATTACACGAATAAATTACTTACAGACAATAGCAGCTGATGAGAGATTTGTCGAGAGCACGTTGATTGTACATCTGAAAAAGTTCTCGGAACTCAACATGCACACAATATTCTCGGAAGTAGTGTTGTTCCTTAACCGCCGCCATGAGATAGAATTTCCCTTCTTTTGCGGCGGTCATGTACCAGCGATTCAAATTCCATAACTGTGTTGTTAGCTGGCTCGGATTTTCCACCATAGGCAGCCTGAGTTCAAAATCAAATCGTGGGGCAATCTCCGCCATGGGGTAACCTGAGTCGCCAAGGACAACTTCTCCATGCTCGATTTCCCGAGTTTCAGAAGGTACAATGAGCGGGGCGAGCGATTGTGCTTCTTGTTCTCCGAGCTGGGCAACTCCTTTCCCGCACAATTTCTCTTGCTCATTCTGCGAGGAAAGTACCTTGTCAATACCTCGCTCGTAGTCTGAAATGGGCGGAGGTGGAGGGTCATATAGGTTGTCAACGGTTTGATCTTTTACCTCATTCGGTATAGTCTTCAGAAGTTCCTTTATGGGTCAAGTCTTGCCTCCACTCTTTCCTTCTTTTTCTGCTCAAAAAAGGCTCTCGACCCTTCACGTAGGCTCTCAGCTATTTCCTGCTGAGTCATCTCAGAAGTTAACTTCTCAGGAGCCTTGACTTCCTTGGGGTTCTCAGGAGCCCGCACACTTTTTCCACGTTTCTTGACAGGGGTGGACGACGGGAACAGCTTCCGCTTTGTCAAGTTACTAGTGGGCGCATCAGTCGGTTGACGGGACAGCGCGGGAGATGGACTCGCGGCGGGATCCCAAACTTCGTGGGGGGAGGCGGGTGGACTTTGATGTGGTGAATGTCTAACGGGAGGAGTCGGTGGCCTTGGCTCCGAGTCTGGAAACTTGATGTATTTCTTCTTCCATAGAACGATACCAAACTCAACTTCTCCCAATGTCTTCTCGCCTTCAGCTCCAGGAAATTCAAGACGTATTGCGTTGAATCCCGGCATAACTTTCGTGACCCCGACACGAGCAAATCCAGGCGGAATCACACCAAAATGGAAGGTTTCTCCAGGTTGATGTCGTAAAGCATAGCCAGTCGCCACCGGATAAGTAATGTTCATCATCGGCGCATGTAACTCACAATTTGTCTTCTCCGTGATATCATCCACGGGGTAGTGAGCCGCCGATGGTTCAGCAACTGGTTCATCAACTGCAGGATCTTGTAGCTGCGTGGAACCCACGCTGCTTTTCCGCTGAGATGGGCAGGCATCGCCTGCAGGATCTTCTACTCGCAGTTGAGATTCCCTGGTCTGGGTCATTGAGGCCAGTTGCTTCTGCACATCCTGCACCGTGCGTTCTAATGCAGTAACCCTCTCCGCCTCCCTCTTCTTACTTCTGCAATGTTTTCTATAAGTTGCAACGTCTTCCGGAAACCCTTCAAGAAAACCAACCCCGCCTCCTCTGGCTCGACATCGCCCCCAGTGTTCTTTATTCCCGAGGGCTTGTGAAAGCTCGTCGTCCTCTCTATCGGGAACAAATTTTCCCTCCTTGACTAGTACTATGACATTTTTTATTTTTCTGATGACTCTTCTAATTTTTTCCGCCATTTTCCCTTTGCAACAATCAGCCCTGTTTCTGGGTGCAACACTGCCCCATGCGCGAACAACCAGAACTTGGACCTGTCGGGCCAGTCATCTGTCTGTGGAGTGATCCCTTTTAGTCGCAGCTCGTCTTCATAGGCTTGCCACTTAGGCAAGGCAGTCTTGTAGCCACCTGAGCCCAAATGATGGAAATATTTCTTCTTCGAGGCATTCAACTTATTTTGTGTCGATCGGGCCACAGAGACGCCCGAATTCTTATACGTCGCAAATTCAGCCCAATCATCTTTTAGCTTCTCTAGATGTCCTTTGAAAACTATATCTTTGTTCCCATATTTTCTCCACAATGTGTTCTTCCAGTTGTTGAATTGCTGGGCCATCTTGCTAAGAGTCCACTCCTTGACTTTATCCTTCATCTTCTGTGGGAGATCTGCCAGTAGGTTGAATTTAGACATCATCGAGTCCCAAAGGGTCTCTTTAATTCTTTCCTCGAGATATTTTGCGCCTATGTTGGCTTTCTTCGGCTCATTCCATTCTGTCACAGTGATCGGGACCATGTCCCTTACAAAAACTCCGCACTGCCGTACATATTTATTGTAGATTCCATCGGGTTTCTCTGGTTTGCCTTTGAAGGTAACTTCGTCGATCGACAACGTTGCACCTTCCGGGAGCTTTAACCCTTGGGCCGGGCCTCGTACGGGGATTGACGACTTAGATCCAGAGGGCTGAAAGAAAAATGTTTCGTTAATAAGTGCGCATATAAATCAATTAATGCATCTAGCTATAGTGATCAACAAGACTTAATATATACCTTCTTCTTAGCTAGGGCATCGTCCGCCTTAGATCCAGACGGTTCTTCTTCGTCGTCGTCGTCATCTCTGAATTTTTCTAACTCAAGTCCCTCACCGGAGTCATTCAAACATTTCGCGCTGAATTCTTCGGCGTCTTCTCCGTCGGACGAATCTTCTCCATCGGAATATTCTCCATCGGAATTGGGTCCGGCAGCGTTGTTATATATTATTTGTTCGAGGCGGTCTTCTTCCTCCAAATCTCGGACGAAGGTGGGGGCATCGTCCGCCATAGCTCAATGTCACTGCAAATTTTGAAACTTAGCAATATTTCTAACTTGACAATATTTCTAACTTTACAATATTTCTAACTTTAGAATATTTCTAACTTGACAATATTTCTAACTTTAGAATATTTCTAACTTGACAATATTTCTAACTTTAGAATATTTCTAACTTGCCAATATTTCTAACTTTACAATATTTCTAACTTGCCAATATTTCTAACTTGACAATATTTCTAACTTGACAATTTTATTTTTACTAATGCTAACTAACAAAAATGGGCAACAACACAAAAATTTGCATAATTTTAAAGTGTCATTTAACATTTTGAAACTTAGCAATATTTCTAACTTGACAATATTTCTAACTTTACAATATTTCTAACTTTAGAATATTTCTAACTTGACAATATTTCTAACTTTAGAATATTTCTAACTTGACAATATTTCTAACTTTAGAATATTTCTAACTTGACAATATTTCTAACTTTAGAATATTTCTAACTTGCCAATATTTCTAACTTTACAATATTTCTAACTTGCCAATATTTCTAACTTGACAATATTTCTAACTTCACAATTTTATTTTTACTAATGCTAACTAACAAAAATGGGCAACAACACAAAAATTTGCATAATTTTAAAGTGTCATTTAACATTTTTCATACACAAATTTTGAACAATCTAATTAAACTTTAAAAAATTACACAAATTTTAAACAATCTAATTACATTTTTCATACACAAATTTTAAACAATCTAATTGTAAAGAATTTTAAACAATCTAATTCTAAAAATACTAAACAAAATTGGCAACTTAACTAAAAACCATTCAAACAAAAACTTAACTAAAAATGAAAAAAATACCTCTGTGTGTGGCCGAGGCGGTGGCGGAGGTGGCCGGACCGGCGACGGCGGAGCGCGTGGCGGTGCAGGCCGGTGGAGGAGGCGCAGCAGAGGAGGCCACGCGTGGCGGTGCGGCCGGCGTAGCATCGCCGGCGCGTGGAGGGGGCGGCGGAGGGCGCGGCGTCGGGGCCTTGGCGTCGCGCGGTCGACGTACGGTAGCGGAGGGCGACGTGTGCGCGTGGAGGGCGTGGCTTAGGGCGGCGGCGCCGTCGACGGCGTGGAGGGGCGCGGTACGTAGGGGCGTCGGCGTAGGGGCGTCCTTCGCCGGAGCAGCGCTTCGCCGGCGTCGTCGAGGAGAGCGGGCGTCGGCGTCGTCGAGCAGGACTTGGGCAAATTGGGGAATCGATTCGATTCCCTGCACTTAACTGCAATCAATACCCCTTTAGCACCGGTTGTACTTTAGTACCGGTTGTAGAGTACAACCGGTGTTAAAGGGGTGTTTTGGGCCGCGGCGAAAATTCGCGCGCGAAGCCCAGCCCTTTAGTACAGGTTGTAATTTACAACCGGTACTAATGGGTTTTTTGTATTTTTTTCTCTAGTTTTTTTTCTTTCTTTTGTTTTCTGTTTTTTATATCTATTTGGTTTCTATTTTGTTTTTTTCTCTACTGCCACCAGGTGATGTCGCCGCAGTAGTCACCCGACGCGGACGCCGAGATCTGAAGACGGAGGAAAGCCATATCGGCGGGGGCGACGCCCCGATTCAATCCTCTTCAGGCGAGCACGCCAACCGACGACCACCGCCGGGAGTAGGCCACACCACCTCCAGTACCTCCGCAGAAAGGTCAGAGCAAACCCAACCGCGACGAAGAGAGGAACAGAGGACAAAATCTCGAAAAGCCGGCCGCCATCTTCGCAACCGTGTGAACCAAGATACAAATCCGATGTGCGGTCAACCGTCTTATGCAGAGACGATTTAACATACAACTAGACATCTACGTTACAACTTCACTAGTTCTAAATACTGGATAGAACAAATTAAGGTACAACTTGAAATTACGATACAACACAAGTAAAACAAAGACTCTACCTATCTCCCATCAATGCCTTTTGACGAAGATTCTGTCTTCTTGCCTTCCTTGCCCTTTGACGAAGATTCTGCCTTCTTGACTTTGCCCTTGGACGAAGCTTCAGCCTTCTTGCTCAGTGTTTCAACCCTTCTTTCCTTTGACGACGGCATGAAATCGTCGTCATCATCGCTGTCAACTACCCAGAGACAGGAACGACCGTACGAATCACGGTCAGCTTCAGTTCGGTAGAACGGACTATTCGTAACTTTCCTGTCAAACTTCTCTGCAAGCGTGAGCATTTCTGCACGAATTTGGAGCGGGGTCCTATACGGAAACCCATCGCGGCATAGCTTCGCCCCGAGCAAAGCGAGATGACTCTCAGTGTGCAAAATTTCTTCAATTGGAACTACCCTACCATCTACCTTCAAATTGCTCGAAAGCCTGGCGAGATGCTCGGATGCGGAAATGTGAAACCCGGACACACACTTCTCGCAAGGACCAATACACACCATGCTTGCGCTCAAGTGAGTACCATGCCTACCTTCGACTGGGTTTTATAGAACTACCGGTGGCGGCATTTGGGGGGAACGATAGCGGGAAATATTTGGGCGGGAAACGGTGGCGGGATCGAATTAAGTTGCCTACCTTCTCCAGTGGATCAGGAAGAAGCACACGGATCGTGTGTTTCCTTCCAGCGATTGGGAGCCGTTGGATCAAGCGGTGTGTTTCTTTCGAGCGCTTGTGAGCCCTTGGATCAGGAAGAAGCACACGGATCGTGTGTTTCCTTCCAGCGCTTGGGAGCCGTTGGATCAAGCGGTGTGTTTCTTTTAAGTGCTTGTGAGACGTTGGATCAGGGGTGAGCCCGACTTTAGTCCCGGTTGGTGTTACCAACCGGTACTAAAGAAGCACACGGATCGTGTGTTTCTTTCAAGCGCTCGTGAGACGTTGGATCAGAGGTGTGTTTCTTTTAATTGCTTGTGAGACGTTGGATCAGGGGTGAGCCCGACTTTAGTCCCGGTTGGTGTTACCAACCGGTACTAAAGAAGCACACGGATCGTGTGTTTCTTTCAAGCGCTCGTGAGACGTTGGATCAGAGGTGTGTTTCTTTTGAGGGATTGTGAGCTGTTGGATCAACAGTATCACGACCACTTCGTGAGCCACATGACCCTATATATAGCCCACCTCCCGGAATTCCAGCGTCACTCACTCACTCACACAAAACATTCCATCGTCACTCGGAGAGGCATCTTTGGGCAACCAGCGGCAAGACGTCTCTGATGACCTGCGACCGTTCCAAACGGTTGCAGATCATCAGAGATGTCTTGCCGGACGGTTGTAGATCATCAGAGACGTCTTACCTCTGCTTGGATCGAAGTGGCGCTCAAACACAAAACATTCGGGTTTCCTAGCTATGCCCGACACTGAATGCAACGACATTCGACCGTGAATCAGTGTCGGGCTGTAGCTAGGAGAAACCGTGTGTTTTGTTTCCCAGGTTACTCACTCATATATTCGGGTTCCCTAGCTACGTCCTGCAACCGTTTAGATCTCTCTTCTGAGTTTTCAGGACATAGTTACATAAAAGGTTTAATACATTATTACACATCAGCAACAACATCCCTATCTAGTGTTCACTTTTTCTTCTTGTGTGTCCCTTTCTTCTGATTGCGTCGTAGCCATGGACAATCTTCATCATTCAACACGGTGCTTGGGTCAGTTTTCACTTTGAAGGGCGGAATTTCAGCAAACTTATTGTAATCTTCTGACATGTCTGTCTTGTCCTCCACTCCCACGATGTTTCTTTTTCCTGAAAGAACTATGTGGCGCTTTGGCTCATTGTATGATGTACCGGCTTGCTTATCTTTTCTTTTTTTCGGTCTGGAAGACATGTCCTTCACATAGAAAACCTGAGCCACATCATTGGCTAGGACGAATGGCTCGGTTTTGTACGCAAGATTTTTGAGATCCACTGTAGTCATTCCGTACCGCTTGTCTATCTCTACCCCGCATGACAGGTTAACCCATTTGCACTGAAACAAAGGGATCTTAAAATAAGGTCCATAGTCAAGTTCCCATATCTGCTGTATGCAACCATAATATGTGTCCTTTGTTCCATCATCGTTTGTTGCATCAAAGCGGACACCACTGTTATGGTTAGTGCTCTTTTTGTCTTGGGTTTCCGTGTAAAATGTATTCCCATTTATCTCGTACCCTTGGAAAGTCAATATAGTCGAAGATGGTGTCTTGGCCAACAAGTATAGCTCTTGTCCAACAGTGTTGTCATTAATGAGATGTGTACGCAACCAACTGCCGAAAGTATCCACGTGTTTTTTTTAATCCAGAAGTCAGTCTTCTCCGGGTATTCTGAGCGTAAAATATCCATGTGTTCCACGATATACGGAGCCACCAATCTGGAATTTTGTAGAACTGTGTAGTGTGCTTGAGTGAAAGAATGCCCGTCCATACTTCTTGTTGCTTTCTTTCCTAGCGTGCCTTTTCCACGCAGTCTCCCCTCATGGCGTGATTGAGGAACACCGATGGGCTTAAGATCTGGAAGAAAGTCAACACAGAACTCAATGACCTCCTCTGTTCCATAGCCCTTGGACATGCTTCCTTCTGGCCTAGCACGGTTATGAACGTATTTCTTTAAGACTCCCATGAACCTCTCAAAGGGGAACATGTTGTGTAGAAATACAGGACCGAGAATGGAAATCTCTTCGACTAGGTGAACTATGAGGTGCGTCATAATATTGAAGAAGGCCGGTGGAAAGACCAACTCAAAGCTGACAAGACATTGGACCACACCCGTCTGTAAACTTGGTAGAGTTGCTGGATCAATTACCTTCTGAGAAATTGCATTCAGGAATGCACATAGCTTGACAATGGGTACTCGAACGTTTTCCGGTAGAAGCCCCCTCAATGCAACAGGAAGTAATTGTGTCATAATCACGTGGCAGTCATGAGACTTCAGGTTTTGGAACTTTTTCTCTGCCATGTTTATTATTCCCTTTATATTCGACGAGTAGCCAGACGGGACCTTGATACTGCTCAGGACTTGAAAAAAGATCTCCTTCTCTTCTTTGGTAAGAGCGTAGCTGGAAGTACCTTGATACTTCTCTGAATTCAGGTTGTCTCTTCCGTGGTGCGTACTTTGCTGGTCCTGCCGTGCATCCGCTGTATCTTTCGTCTTCCCATACACGCCTAAGAAGTTTAGCAGGTTCACGCAAAGATTTTTCGTCACGTGCATCACGTCGATTGCAGAGCGAACCTCTAGGATTTCCCAATAGGGTAAATCCCAAAATATAGATTTCTTTTTCCACAAGGGTACGCGCTTGTTTGCGTCTTTCGGAACATTTAGACTGCCAGGACCCTTTCCAAATATTACTTCCAAATCCTTGACCATGCCATATACAACATCACCATCACGGCGTGTAGGCTTCGTCCGGATATCTGCCAAACCTTTGAAGTGCTTGCCTCCGTTTCTTACGTGATGCCCGGTTGGAAGAAACTGACGATGCCCCATGTACACAATCTTGTTACCTATATATGCACTGTCAGTCTTATCTAAACAGTGCGTGCATGCATTGTATCCCTTGTTCGACTGTCCTGAAATGTTACTAAGAGCAGGCCAATCATTGATGGTTACAAACAGCAACGCTCGTAGGGGAAATTCCTCTTGTTTGTACTCATCCCACACACGTACACCTTCGTCAGACCACAACTGTAAAAGTTCGTCAACTAATGGCCTCAGATACACATCAATGTCGTTGCCGGGTTGTTTCGGTCCTTGGATAAGCACTGGCATCATAATATACTTTTGCTTCATGCACAACCAAGGGGGAAGGTTATAGATACATAGAGTCACGGGCCAGGTGCTATGACTGCTGCTCTGCTCCCCAAACGGATTCAAGCCATCTGTACTTAGACCAAACCTTAAGTTCCTTGCGTCAGCTGCAAAATCCCCAAACGCACTGTCGATTTTTCTCCACTGAGACCCATCAGCGGGGTGTCTGAGCATCTCGTCTTCCTTACGGTCTTCTTTGTGCCATCGCAACAACTTGGCATGCTCTTTGTTTCGGAACAAACGTTTCAACCGTGGTATTATAGGAGCATACCACATCACCTTCGCGGGAACCCTCTTCCTGGGGCTCGGCTCGCCCTCAATATCACCTGGGTCATCTCGCGCGATCTTATACCGCAATGCACCGCATATCGGGCATGCATTCAAATTCTCGTACTTCTCACCGCGGTAGAGGATGCAGTCATTGATGCATGCATGTATCTTCTGCACCTCTAATCCTAGAGGGCAGACAATCTTCTTTGCTTCGTACGTGCTGTGGGGCATTTCATTATTCCTCGGAAGATTCTTCTTAAATATTTGTAGCAACTCTTGAAATGCCTTGTCAGATATTCCATTCTTTGCCTTCCACTGCAGCAATTCCAGGGTGGTACCTAGCTTTTTCTGGTCATCTTCACAATTTGGGTACAACGGTTTTTTGTGATCCTCTAACATGCGCTCCAGCTTCGACCACTCGTTTTCAGTTACGCAGTTCATCTGTTCATCACGAATGACCTGACGAAGATCATCATCGTCGGACTGATCAACAATGACCTCATGCTCTTCCCCCATTGTAGTATCACCGTGTTCATCAGAGAACACGGGATAGTTGTCATCATCCTCTTCTTCAGGGTTTTCCATTATAACCCCTCTTTCTCCGTGCTTGGTCCAACAAAAATAATTGGGCATGAAGCCTTGTCGCAACAAGTGGGAGTGTATGGTTCTTACGCTCGGGTAATTCCTGTTATTCCGACATTCATCACATGGACAAATCATAAAACCATTCTTCAGCTTGTTTAACTTAACCACATCGAGAAAACGATGCATGCCATCAATGAACTCGGGACAGCGTCGATCACCGTACATCCATTCTCGGCTCATCTACATTACATAAATATATCAAAAACCATTACACCAGCTAAATAATGAATAGAGATACGTGACCAAATTAATTTATACAAGTTCATCACATTAAAATCAAAGTAGAGTAGTGCCCAAATGTAATACATAGTTCTCACGAAACATACATCAATCGAAACTAACATACAACTATCTAAAGAATTTAAATCCAACAACAAATGCGATCAGAATCGCAACCAAGGTAACTATTGAACCAACAGCATAATGATACCAAGCCTCTTGACTAATGGCATATTTTCTAATCTTTTTAAGCTTGGCGCGCATTGCATCAATCTTCCTCTCGTGAGCAGTGACGACGTCGGCAAGCTCGACCCCGTGAGCATCAACGATGTCGGCAATCTTCAAGTCCAATTCCATCTTCTCTTCTAGGCATTGGAGACGAAGATCTTCACTTATCTTCAATTTTGCTCTCAAATCGTCGTTTTCTTTTTTAAAATACTCGACAATAGGGTCGGCCGGAATTTCCGGTTCAACTACCTCCTAAATAAAAATATATCTACGTCAAGTTGGTCGGCATGATTGTTATAAACACGAAACAAAATAAATAGTTAAAAAGATATACCACATCCGAATCATAGACCGGACGAGGGCCGAAGGGGACGGATATCAAAACCATGACACTATACATATATAAAAAAACATAAGAAAATTATACAAGAAATAATTATGCATTTAAATCATATAACTAACAATTTTTAAAATAAAAGATAAAAAAAGAGGCTCACCGAGGTGGTGTCGGCGACGGAGCGGCGCGGGCGATCGACGGCGGTGAGGATCAGGGGACGGGACGACACTATATAAAACCATAAATTATATTTCAATTCGAGCTCAAAATGCATATAAAACAAATGAAATCCCTAATTTAGTCATTTCATCAAACACCTTGCAAGCACAACCAAAATCAAACTTGCTAAACTTGCACGAAAATGAGCTAAACTTGAAAAGCCGGAAGAGAAGATGAAGAAGTTGCTAACCCTTGTATAGGGTGCCACCAATCTTGACAAATGTAGGAGAAAAAATGGGTGACCTAGAGCTTGGGAGGGCTTGGGAGAGAGGAAAAATGGGGTTGGGGTCGAGTTTCTCCAAAATGGAGCTGGCTCGGCCGGGTGGAAGATATAGGCAGGACCTTTACTACCGGTTTTATTTACCAACCGGTACTAAAGGGCTTGCCGTGGGGCCACTGACCGTGGCCTGCGGGGCTGCACCTAAAAGGTGTCCTTTAGTACCGATTGTTAATACCAACCGGTACTAAAGGTCCTCGCCGCGGGGCCCTAGCTGGCGCCCAAGCACAACCGGTGCTAATGCCCCCTTTAGTACCGGTTTTTGTGGCAACCGGTACTAAAGGGGCGCACCAATGCCTCTGTTTCTACTAGTGTATAGAATTTATATTGTAGATATTGATACTTTTTGGTACCATTCCTGAATCACTTGGGAGGCTCGTTTCACTACTTCTACTAAACTTGTCCCAAGATGCCTTCACCCACTAGTAGAAAAAAGCCTATTAGTGGCGCACCAAAATAGGCTATCAGTGGCGCACTAGTGGTGCGCCACTAAACTTGCGCCACTGATAAGTGTTACCAGTGGCGCACTAGCGGTGCGCCACAGGTAACACACTTATCAGTGGCGCATCATCCGGTGCGCCACTGATAGCTGATTCTGGTGCGCCACTGGTGAGCTGTGGGGGCACACAATTGCACGCACTCGTGCCACATTATCAGTGGCGCACCAGCCGGTGCGCCACAGGTAATTTGAACGGTGCGCCACAGGTAATCTGCACAGTGCGCCACAGATAAGTCCTTGGTGCGCCACTGGTATAGTTTTGCATTTTTTTTAAAAATGCACCGTATTTCGTATTTGCACAGGTATATATGTTGTACAGGTATACAGTACACATGCAGTAAACAGTTTTTGAATAACACAAGATTCCTCAAATTCCAAAAGAAAAAAAAGAAAAAAAAGTTATTTCACAGGTTCACCCGGTCAGCAATTCACAGATTACTCAAATTCCAAAAGAAAAAAAAAGTTATTTCAAACAGACGATTTTTCGCAGCAAAATCAAAAAAAAAAGAAAAAAAGAAAAAATTAAAAAAAAATTAAAAAGGTCCAAAAAGACACAGAAATGTATAACAAAGAAGATTGTTGAATTTTTGGATTTTTTTGAAGTGTTTTGACTTTTTTGAATTTTTTGGGTTTTTTGAAATTTTGTAAGTTTTTTGAGTTTTTTTGGATCTTTTGAAAAATCTGAAATTTAAAAACACACATTTATAACACATACCACACATATACACATACAAGAGTGAAGAGGGTTCATATGATATATATCAATAGGAACTTGAGTAGCACAAGGGTAGGTGAACTGGGTGGAACTTAGAAGTTAAGCGTGCTAGGGTTGGAGCAGTTTGAGGATGGGTGACCTAGCGGGAAGGTATCAGTTCAAAAAATTCAAAAAATATGAAAATAATTCCAATAATTAGGATTTTTCATATTATTTCATATTCTGATTTTTTTTGAAACTTTTTATATTCTTTTTTCATTTTTTGAATTTTTTGAGAATTCTGTGGCGCACCAGGCCAGGTGCGTCACAGAAATGTGAGAATTCTGTGGCGCACCAAGCCAGGTGCGCCACAGAAATAATTTTAGTGGCGAGAATTCTGTGGCGCACCCAGCAAACCTGGGGGTGCGCCACAGAATTCCAAATTGGTGCGCCACTGATAGCATTTTCTGTACTAGTGATGCCTCCGGTAATCTGGGAGAGTGACAGCAACTTCTAAGATTGCGGATGTGCTGTTGCCACTAGGGTAACCTAACAATGTTATGTCCACGGTCATATGTATTTGTTTACATTACGCACTTTACTTAATGCAATTATCCGTTGCTTGCAACTTAATACCAACGGGGGACTCGGATGACAACCCGGCGGTGGATTATTAGTCATATACGCTGTTGGATAACGGTCTATGTATTTTGCTGTAATGCCCAATTAAATATCATAGTAATCATCATGTCATATATATACATTGTCATGCGCTCATTATTTGTCAATTGCCCAGCTGTAATTTGTTCACCCAGCATGTTAGTTATCTTTTATGGAGAGACACCACTAGTGAACTGTGGACACCGGTCCATTCTTTTACACTGATTAAACAACCACAAACTGCAAACTGTTCCTTTTTCATTCTCTGCAATTAAACATCATTTTCCACACCATACGTTTAATCCTTTGTTTTCAGCAAGCCGGTGAGATTGACAACCTCACTGTTTCGTTGGGGCAAAGTAGTTTGATTGTGTTGTGTGCAGGTTCCACGTTGGTGATCGAGTAAAGGCGCCGCCAACAACCTTCAGAAGCGCTGCTGCTCCTACTGGTTCGATAAACCTTGGTTTCATACTGAGGGAAAACTTGCTGCTGGACTGCATCCACTAGTACAGAACGACACATCGGAAACGGGCTTGGTGATGTTTCTAAAACTTCATGATACAGAAGAAGGTGAAAAGAAAGATTTTGTTTTAGAAACTTTACTTAAAGAATTTGGTGATGTTGCTAGGGAAGCTAGAAAAGTTTTTATTAAATATAAGATGCTTGGGTATTGTATTGACGTTGTTAATACACTTGAAAAACTTGAAAAAGAGAGGCTTAAGTACACTAAAGAAACTAATTGTGAGGGGGAAGTTAAAGTACCAATACCTTTTAAGCTTATAGGAATGCAGGAGGCACTAGAAAAGAATTTTGATTGGATTGTTCCTGAAAATCCATTTGATGAATATGATGAGCCTGAAGGTATTGAGAAAGGGAATTCCGAAACCTACATAGATAAGATAAAATGCATTGTTGAGAAAACTTCCGTCCTCTCTTTGGATGCCTCTACACTTGATAACACTTGATGCATGCTTTGTGCCTAGCTAAAAGGCGTTAAAGAAAAGCGCTTATGGGAGGCAACCCATTATTTTTATTTCTGCAATTTTTCTTTATTTGAGTCAAGGAGGATGTTTACTTCTGTAGCAACTCCTTTGTATCTTTATTTTCTCGCACTGTTGTGCCAAGAGTAGCCTCTAATGTTAAGATGATGCTAAGTTTTGATTGCTGCGCAGAAACAGATTTTTTCTGTTCACTGTACGAAATTCGTAAAATCACCAGATTGTTAATTAAATCTGAACATTTTTATGCGTAATCTTTATGAATGTCTGAATCTTTCATTAGTTCAAAGTTTTTCGATCTGAGCGTTGTAAGTGCCTCGAAAAAATTCGTCTTAGCGGACTGTTCTGTTTTAGACAGATTATGCTTTTTTATTTTGCATTCTCTCTTTTACTAGTGTTGAGTGAAATTCTTTTTTGGGTGGAAGAGCTTCACATAACATCAGTGGCAGTAGCTAATGTTTAAAGTAACAAGTCATATTGCGTCTTTATAGAACATGTGAATTTTTGATTATGCACTAACCCTCTAATGAGATCTACTTTGAGTTTGGTGTGACGGAAGTTTTCAAGGGTCAAGAGAGAAGGATGATATAATAGGATCAAGAAGAGTGAAGAGCTTAAGCTTGGGGAGGCTCCCATGGATCTCCCCAGCATATTTCAAGAAGACTCAAGCGTCTAAGCTTGGGGATGCCCAAGGCATCTCCTTCTTCATCGGCAAAATTATCAGGTCATCTCTAGTGAAACTATATTTTAATTCTTTCACATCATATGTGCTTTTCTTGGAGCGTCTGTGTGCTTTTATTTTCAGTATTGTACTTTTATTTTCAATAAGCTTGACTGGACCCTACCATTCTTGATTGGGAGAGAGACACGCTCCGCTTTTTCATGAGAATACTCGTATTCTTCACTTATATTTGTTGAGTATTCATATCTAGCACTGTTCAGATTTTAGCTCTTGTTTTCATGTATCTCTTGTCAGAGCTATTAGCTTTCTTTTGTAGAAAGTACTCTCTTGCTTCACTTATATCTGTTTGGAGAGTTGTTAAAATAAATTGATTGGTGTTTGGTTGGTTCAGAAAATGTTGCATGTGGTAATTGGTATGAGGAAAAACTTGCTTAATCTTGTAGATCACTAATTTGGATAACTTGATGCTTGTCAATTGTTTTGAGTTAACAAGTAGATTATGATTAAATTTGTGCATCATATGAGTTAAGCCTATTAGTGAAGAACTACCGTAAAGCTTGTTGAAAATTTGGTTTGCATCGGTGGTATCTCTAAGGTCTAGATATTTTCTAATAAAAGGGTTTGGTTAACAAGGAAGACGGATGAAGTCTTATAACGTTTGCAATATGTTTGTCATATAAAACTTGGTGTACGGGTTGATATTCTTGTTTGCTTACATAACCTTGCTAGCCTAAACTCTGTACTGAGAGGGAATGCTTCTCGTGCATCCAAATCCTTGAGCCAAAATCCATGCCATTTGTGTCCACCATAACTACCTATATGTGGTATTTCCTTGCCACTCCAAGTAAATTTTTCATGTGCTACCTTTAAATTATTCAAAATATTATTATTCCTTTTTGTGTCAATGTTTACTAGCTCATGAGGAAGTAGTGTGGTTATTCTTTATTCTATTTGTCAAATCGACTTTTACACCTGGACTAGTGGCATATACATCCGCTTATCCAATAACTTGCAAAAGAGCTGGCAATGGGTTGTCGTGGGTTTGTCACGTCAGGTGTCATGGATGACTTCGTAGGTGTGGGATTACGCGAGTCAAGCATCTCCGAGCTTGGGATCGCAGGAACAAAGATCAACACAGATTTACCCAGGTTCGGCCCCCTCAATGTGAGGTAAAAGACCTACTTCCTGCCTACCCTAGATTGGTATTGATATGATAATCGAGGTGTTACAATGGAGGCGATCCGATCTGGTACTCGCCGTATGAGCTAGGGTTTAAGGGCTTGACCCTCTCTAAGTCCTGCGAGTCCTCTTTATATACACAGAGGCTCGTCAGGTTACAAGAGTTCTACACGAAGCCTGATTATCTTTCTTGTCTTCCAAGGCAAGTTTGCACCGACCTTCTGGAGCTTTCCTTTATCGAGTCGCGATGCGAGATTGGCCCATCTTTCACGTGGCCCAACAATGATAGCGCAACCTTAAGTCGCTGTTTGTTAAATTCGAATAAGTCGCGGGTTAATCATTCCCCCGACATTAGCCCCCAAGCGTGGCCTGAACTTCATAGGATTTCTTGATCTTGAATGTTTAGGCCGCGCTTTTCCTTATTTCGCGACTTATAATTGTGCTGGATTGGCCTTGACTCGCACCTGGAGATCATCTGACTTCGTGAGCTTCTTTGTTAGAGTAGCCTGATAGCTTCAAAACTTGATGACGATCCATCTTCAAATTTTTGATGATAATATGATGTAGCCCCCAAGGATTGAGAGGATGTAACGTGATAATCATCTCAATTCTTCTCAGAGTTTGAAGGTCGTCACCTGTAACTTGATATCATGAATAAAACAATTGTTAAGATACAAGTAATTGTAATTGGTGTTGCCGTACTATAAGCAGTACATCGACCTCTCGTTAGGCCATCTGAATCCTTAAGTGGGCACTCGCGCGACTCAGTATTTCCTAGGAACATGTGTGTTCAGGGTCGAGAGCGGCCATGATAGGCAATCAAGCTCGATTGACGCCACACCCCAGTACTTTGGCCACATAATGCGAGTAGCAATCCAACTTAAGGTAAATTTGATAATTGCCAATAAGTTGGCTGTTTCAGGGTAACAAAGCCCCAAGAAACATAATGATATGGCCATGATAGGCTAAGCTATGATAAGCTTTGATTATGATGACACATAAGGTCGCGCCTTGGTGGCAACCGAGTGTTATACATAGGGTTGGATCGCGCGTAGGTGGCGATCCATGGTGATACATGGGGTCGGTCGCGCCTAGGTGGCGACCAGAAATGATACAAAGTTTACGGCCGCGCCTAGGTGGCAGCCGGTTTCTGATACAAGGGTCGATCGCGCCTGGGTGGCGATCAGATGTTGCATAGGTCGCGCCTAGGTGGCGACCAAAGTTGAAGTTCTAGCCCTGAGTGGCTGTGATGATACTCAGCTATAAAGCTGGAAAGGATGATGCTTGGCTCTAATTAGCCTTTTCTTATGTATAGTACGGTCGCAGGTGTGCGACGTTCCAAGGGCGAGGTGCCTCGAGACGATCCTCGAAATCATGGCGTTCGCTGCTTTCTTCCCTTACATCCAGCAGATAGTACGACCCATTGTTTAGCTTCTTGCTGATGATGTAGGGTCCTTCCCATGGAGAGGACAGCTTATGCATTCCCTTGTGATCTTGTTTAAGTCGCAGTACTAGGTCGCCTTCTTGAAAGGTGCGGGTTTTGATGCGTCTGGCATGATAGCGTCGCAAGTCTTGTTGATATACCGCTGACCTTGATGCTGCCAAGTCTCTAACCTCTTCTAATGTGTCCACCGAGTCTTGCCGAGCTATCTCATTATCTGTCTCGATGTAAGCCGCAACTCTTGGTGAATCATGTATGATGTCGCTGGGCATGACTGCTTCTGCTCCATAGACCATGAAATATGGTGTAAACCTGTGGATCTGTTAGGGGTTGTTCTTAAGCTCCACAGTACTGCTGGCAATTCTTCCACCCAACATCCTGGAGATGCTTCGACCTTTTCAATAAGGCGCGGCTTAATTCCATGGAGAATTTCCTGGTTAGCTCGCTCAGCTTGTCCATTGCTCTGCGGGTGTGCTACTGACGTGAGGTCCAATCTTATCCCATTGTCTGCGCAAAATATCTGTGTAGCCCTTCAGAGGTGTTGCTCCCATTGTCTGTAATGATACTATGGGGGTACCCAAAGCGGAATATGACCTTCTTCAAGAACTTGACTGCTGTTTCAGCCTCGCAATCTCCCACAGGTTCTGCTTCTATCCACTTTGTGAATTTGTCCACCATGACCAGGAGGTGAGTTTTTCCGTTTGAAGACCGTCTGAAGGGCCCTACCATGTCAAAACCCCATACGGCAAAAGGCCATGTGATGGGTATTGTGCGAAGTGCTTGAGCTGGCATATGATCTTGCCTAGCGTATCTTTGACATCCGTCGCACACTCTGACAATTTGCTCTGCATCTGCTAATGCTGTTAACCAGAAGAATCCATGTCGGAACGCCTTTGCCACCAAAGATCTTGACGAAGCATGATGGCCACAATCGCCTGAATGAATTTCGTGCAAGATTTTTCGTCCCTCTTCTGGTGAGACACATCTTTGGAATGCTCCTGACACGCTGCGCTTGTATAATTCGTTGTTGATGATTGTATAGGCCTTTGATCGTATGATTTTGCGCGCCTCAATCTCATCGTCTGGCAGCACTCCGCGACTTAAATATGCCATGTATGGCTCTGTCCATCCTGGCTGTTCATGCAGGGCTGCGACTAAAGTTGAATCGTCCTCTGGCTCTGCAATGTCAATCTCTGCTGGAGGTTTGACTGATGGATTGTGCAGTTCATCCAGGAAAACATTGGGTGGGACTGACTGTCTATTGGATCCAAGCGAGACAGGGCATCTGCAGCTTCGTTTTGTCTCCGATCAATATGTTCAACTTGGTATCCAGTGAAATGTCCAGCAATTCTGTCCACCTCTCTTCTATATGCAGCCATATTCGCATCCTTGCTGTCCCACGTTCCAGAGACCTGCTGTGCCACCAAGTCTGAATCGCCAAAACAGCGTATGCGACTGATGTTCATCTCCTTTGCTATACGTAGACCATGAAGCAGTGCCTCATACTCTGCCACGTTATTTGTGCAGTTGAAGTGTATCTGTAGCACATACCGCAGCTTGTCTCCCTTGGGAGATGTTAGAACAACTCCAGCCCCCGAGCCTTGCAACTGTCTTGACCCATCAAAATGCATGGTCCAGTATTTGGTTTCTGCCATGCTAGGAGCGACTTGGATTTCTGTCCAATCGTTAATAAAATCTGCAAGGGCTTGCGACTTAATTGATGTGCGCGGCTCGTAGCTGATGTGATGTGGTCCCAACTCGATCGCCCACTTAGCGACTCTTCCAGTAGCTTCTCGATTACGGATGATATCTGCCAACGGTGCTGAACTAACCACAGTTATTGGATGTTCTTGGAAGTAGTGCTTCAGCTTGCGACTCGCCATGAACACTCCAAACACCAACTTCTGCCACTGTGGGTAACGCTGTTTGGAAGCTGTGAGGACTTCGCTCACGTAATATACTGGTCTCTGGACAGGGTATTCCTTTCCGGTTCTTGTCTCTCCACAACCATGACAGCGCTCACAGCACGGGAATTTGCCGCTATGTATAGTAGCATGGGCTCTTTATCCTTTGGAGCCGCCAGAACTGGAGCATTTGTCAATTGATGTTTCAAGGCTGTTAGAGCTTCGTCGGCCTCTGCATCCCAAACGAAGGTGTCTGATTTTTTCAACAGTCTGTACAAAGGTAGTGCTTTCTCTCCCAATCTTGATATAAAGCGACTCAAAGCTGCTACGCAACCGGTAAGTCGCTGCACATCTTTTATCTTTTCTGGTTTTGGAGATCCATCACGGCCTTTATCTTGTCAGGGTTGGCCTCAATGCCTCTTTCTGATACTATGAATCCCAATAGCTTTCCTGCTGGTACTCCAAAGACGCACTTTGTGGGGTTGAGCTTCATGTTGTATTTTCTGAGATTTGTGAATGTCTCTGCCAGATCACTAATAAGATCCTGGCCAACTTGCGACTTAACCACAATATCATCCACGTAGGCGTGAACGTTGCGACCTATTTGCTCATGTAGACAATTCTGAATGCATCTTTGGTAAGTCGCACCTGCGTTCTTCAACCCAAAGGGCATGCTGACATAACAAAAAGCTCCAAAGGGTGTGATGAAGGACGTCTTTTCTTGGTCCTCCCTCTTCATCTTGATTTGATGGTAGCCTGAATAGGCATCCAAAAAGCATAACAGCTCGCACCCAGCAGTTGAATCAATCACTTGGTCGATTCGCGGCAAAGCAAATGGATCCTTTGGACAAGCTTTGTTAAGACTGGTGTAATCAACGCACATTCGCCACGTACCGTTCTTTTTCATAACCAAGACTGGGTTTGCCACCCACTCCGGATGGTATACCTCCGTGATGAATCCTGCAGCCAGTAGCGAGCTATTTCCTCCCTATTGCCTTTCTCTATCATCGTGGAAACGCCGTAGTGGCTGCTTCACTGGTTTAGCCGCAGGGTTCACTTTGAGGCTATGTTCTGCTAATTCTCTTGGTACCCCTGGCATATCTGACGGCTTCCATGCGAAGATGTCCTTATTTTCCTGAGAAAGCGACGAGGGCCTTCTCCTGCTCTTCTTCCATGTGTGCTCCAATGCTGGTTTGCTTGGATGAGTCGCCAGGAACAAGATTTATCTGCTTAGTGTCCTGGGCCGCTTTGAATTTCATTGGTGGCTCGGCAGATGGCGTGGTAACTACACTCATGTCGTTTGGGTCCACCTGCGACTTATAACCTTTTAGCTCTTCCGCGGCACAGGCGGATTCTGCGAAGGCCGCATCTCCTTTTCACATTCTATCGCTTTTTCTCTATCTCCGTACACTGTGATGACCCCTTTTGGTCCTGGTATCTTCAACTGTAGGTACACGTAGCATGGCCTGGCCATAAACTTAGCAAAGCCTTCTTCCAAACAAGGCGTGATATGGGCTTTGGAATTTTACCACTTCGAAGCATAGGAATTCGCTTCTGAAGTTCTCTTCTGTCCCAAAAGTTACCCCTAGGGTTATTTTCCCGCTGGCGTGCGGACCTTCCTGGGACAATGCCGTGAAACACGTTGACGTGGGCTGCAGGCTGGAATCCTTGAGTCCTAGACGCTGGAACGTATCGTAGTACAAGATATTAATGCTGCTTCCTCCATCCATAAGCACTTTGGTCAGCTTGTATCCTGCAACGTACGGTGCCACAACCACGCCAACTTGCCAGGTTCCCGTACTTGTGGCGGGTGATCGTCGCGACTCCAGTTACTGTGTGCTCGACCACCTTAACCAATTGGGTGTTGCTGGTATCACGGCGTTCACCTTGACTTCTGCGACTCAATTTCTCTTCCCTTTTGGAGGTGTCGATAACTATTGTGTGATACTGCCCCGTTTGCCTGGGGTTACTCGTGTGTGCCCAATATTTGTGTTATGAGCCGCACTAGGGTTTCCTTCGTGGGAATTCCCCGTTGTGTGGCTTCTTCTTTCCACTTCTTGTAATAGTGCATTGTGCCTTGGTATGGTCCGCTGGCCGTCCATCACCTTGCATGAAGGTCGCATGGCCGATTAAAAACTTCTTGCATATTGATTGGACGGGAGCCGTATCCTCGACCCCTTCCACGCTGGCCTCTGAATCCTCCACGCGTATTGGCGACGAGCCCTGAGTGACCATCTTCGTTTTTGCGTTTGTTTTGATTCGCGTTGTTGTGGCTTGTTTGCTGCTGCTGGGGCTTGTTGGAGTTTTTCTTTCCTTTGGCAGCAACCTCCTCTTCTTCTCCGTCTGACGCGTCTCTGGTTTTATCTGAGCCGGCATATTTGTTAGCCGCAGCCATTACCTCGCTGAGGCTCTTGACTTTATCTTCATGCGACCCAGCTTATGAATCAGCGGCTCGAACTTGCAGTTTTTCTCCATTACCAGGACGGCTGAGCTTGGTGGTATATTATCTGAGGAGTGTATTATTTCTGCCACCCTTTTCATCCAATGGCGACTTGACTCGCCTTCCTTCTGGACACAACGCTCGAGATCTTCTATATTGCAGAGTCGTTTGCAAGTTCCTTGGAAGTTCTTAACGAAGGCATCCTTCAGTTCCTCCCAAGTATTTATAGAGTTGGGAGGCAAATTTTGCAGCCATATGTGCGCTGCACCTTCTAGCATCATGTTGAGGTACCTTGCACATATTTCCTCTGAGGCGTTCAAAATGCTCATCCCCATCTCGTAATTGTTCAGCCAGGTGGTTGGATCCATGCTGGCGTTGTAGTTTGCCACCTTGCGTGGCCCTTTGAAATCTTCAGGAAAAGGTTCCGATCTGATCCTTTCAGTGAAACACTGGGCCCTTGAGCCGCGAGGACAGGGTTGTGGGTGCCCGGGTTATCTGCGGGCCGCGTTTGCATCACTGGCATATTCGCCTGCGCTTCTGCGACTTGCTCCTGCTGCCTCTGTGCGACTCCTGATATGTTCTCTGGTGGCCTGCTTTGGACGCTTCTTTCTGCTGCAATCCTGTGATTGGCTGGTACGAGGGGCAGCTGTGCTTCGGCTTCCGCCCTATTGGCTTGTTGCAGGACTGCTGTACTTAGCATCTGAATCGCGCGCCGCGCCTCAGCATTGACCGGGTCATCGCCTGTTGGTACCATCTGAGTCAAGATATTAGCCGCAGCATACATATTATCGACAGGGTTTGGTAATGGCCCTGCGGGGTGTGAAACCTCCTTGGTTGTTGCTGGGTCTCTTGATTTGTTGGTCCCTTCCTTCCGCATGTCTGGATTCCCGCTCCCGCGGCTGGAGTGCGGGATTTCCACTGTTGGTTGAGTCGCGCGCAGTTGTGTTTGCGGTCAACCTGTCGTTGAGTCGCAGCCAGCGCGGCTACTCTTTGCCGCTCCTGTTGGATTCCTTGGTTTATCTGATCGAGCCTGCGGCGCTCTTCTTCCATCCTTCGAACCTCATACAGGAGCTCGGCCCTGGCGGCCTCAATTTCTGTTGCACGGAGGGCGGCGTTCGTGGCTGACACAGGGACAAGAAGTGGGTTGCTTGGGGGTGCCGATGCCTCGGTTTCTCCAGCAGTTCCTGATGCACCTGCTCCTCCGGTCGTGTAAACCGCGACTTGCGCCGTCTCTCGATCTGGTGATAATGCGATTTCTGGTGGGTAACCCCAGCAACTTTCTTCAAAGGCAGGTACAATGGACCCAAACTCTTGCGAGTCCATGCTTTCCATGGATTCTTCCCCATCATCGGCGACTTCTTCTACTGATCGCCTTCTTGGACCGAGCTAATGGACCTGCCACCGATGAAGCCAACGAAGACGTTGATGGATCCAAACGGGATGACGTGGCCGGTCTCCAAGTAATCTGCTTCCGGCCCCCAGCTTGAATCGTCAATGAGGGTGTGCCATTGACCGTGATGATACGGCCAACAAGATCTTCAGCTCCTTCATGGATCCTGCGCGGAACGTGACGCTCTTGACCGCAGGCCCCACGGTGGGCGCCAACTGTCGTGGGTTTGTCACGTCAGGTGTCATAGATGACTTCGTAGGTGTGGGATTACGCGAGTCAAGCATCTCCGAGCTTGGGATCGCAGGAACAAAGATCAACACAGATTTACCCAGGTTCGGCCCCCTCAATGTGAGGTAAAAGACCTACTTCCTGCCTACCCTAGATTGGTATTGATATGATAATCGAGGTGTTACAATGGAGGCGATCCGATCTGGTACTCGCCGTATGAGCTAGGGTTTAGGGCTTGACCCTCTCTAAGTCCTGCGAGTCCTCTTTATATACACAGAGGCTCGTCAGGTTACAAGAGTTCTACACGAAGCCTGATTATCTTTCTTGTCTTCCAAGGCAAGTTTGCACCGACCTTCTGGAGCTTTCCTTTATCGAGTCGCGATGCGAGATTGGCCCATCTTTCACGTGGCCCATCAATGATAGCGCAACCTTAAGTCGCTGTTTGTTAAATTCGAATAAGTCGCGGGTTAATCATTCCCCCGATAGGGGTGCCCAGTCCCAATTAATTACAACTTTAACCAATTAATTCTCTTCACACTTTGCCCTGATTTATCAGTAAGCAATGACAAACAGTGAAATACCTGCCTGTGTAAACCAAAGAGAAAGAGGGATGATCTGCCTTGCTGGTAGAAATAACGTCATTCATGGGAGCCGCTCTTAAAAGTCTGTTTGACAGGTAGAATACTGTTCTCACCGCTGCCATTCGTTGACAATTAACAAACACCTCTCAAAAATAGATACTCCTCCATGGTATGTGATTGATGGAAGGCACCCGAGGATTCGGTTAGCCATGGCTTGTGTTAGCAAGGTTGGGAGGAGTATCAAATATTTTATGCAATCTCTATATGATTTCAAAAACCTAAAAACTCTAGCACATGACTTAATCCCTGCTTCCCTCTGCGAAGGGCTTTCTTTTACTTTTATGTTGAGTCAGTTTTCCTATCCTTTCTGTCTTCCACAAGCAAACACTAGTGTCAACTTTGTTACAACATGCGTTATATGCTACGTATTGGACTTGTTATACTACTTTGTGTTGACGATATCCATGAGATAAATATGTTGAAAAGTTGAAGCAAATGCTGAAACTTAATTCTTCCTTTGTGTTGATTAAATACCTTTTATTAGAAACTGTTGCTTTATGAGTTAACTCTTATGCAAAACTGTTTGATGCTTATCTCGAAAGTACTATTCATGAAAACGTTTAGCTTGTGTGATTCATTGTTTACTCATTATCTATTTGGTAGCAAATTATAGATCATTGACTTGGATCACTCCATTCATTTACATGTGCCTTGCAATATTATATGATCAAGATTATGATGGTAGCATGTCACCTCAAAAATTATTTTGTTTTTATCGTTTACCTACTCAAGGACGAGCAGGAACTAAGCTTGGGGATGCTGATACGTCTCATACGTATCTATAATTTTTTATGTTCCATGCTAATATTATACCAATTGCTACATGTTTTGCATCTACTTTATGTCACTTTTATACTTTTTTGGGACACACCTATTGACAAGATGCCGAAGTGTCAGTTCCTGTTTTCTGCTGTTTTCGTATTCCAGAAAAGCTAGTCTGGAAATATTCTCGGAATTGGACGAAACTTCACGGGGGATGCTATTTTACCAGAACACACCTGAAGGACCAAAGGAGCAACAGAGGAGAGCCACCAGGTGGCCACACGCACCCAGGGCGCGGCCAAGGAGCCAGGCGCGCCCTAGGGTGGTGTGGGCCCCTCGGGGGTCTCCAGCCGCTGCCCTTTCGCCTACTTATTCCCCCCGATGCAAAAACCCTAGATACCCGAGCCATTATCCACGAAAAGTTCCAGAGACGCCGCCGCCGTCAACCCTAGCTCGGGAGGGTACAGAACCTCTTCCCGGCACCCTGCCGGAGAGGGGAATCATCACCGGAGGCTTCTACATCGCCATGCCTGCCTCCGGAGTGATGCGTGAGTAGTTCATCCTTGGACTACGGGTCCATAGCAGTATATCTAGATGGTTGTCTCTCCACTTTGTGCCATCATGTTTAGATCTTCTGAGCTTCCCTACATGATCAAGATCATATTATTGTAATGCTACATGTTGTGTTTGCTGGGATCCGATGAATATTGAATACTATGTCAAGTTGATTATCAATCTATGCCCTATGTTATTTATGATCTTGCATGCTTTCCGTTACTAGTAGATGCTTTGTCCAAGTGGATGCTTGTAACTCCAAGAGAGAGTATTTACGCTAGATAATGGGTTCATGCCTCCGGTAATCTGGGAGAGTGACAGCAACTTCTAAGATTGCGGATGTGCTGTTGCTGCTAGGGGTAACCTAACAATGTTATGTCCACGGTGATATGTATTTGTTTACATTACGCACTTTACTTAATGCAATTATCCGTTGCTTGCAACTTAATACCAACGGGGGACTCGGATGACAACCCGGCGGTGGATTATTTGTCATAGACGCTGTTGGATAACGGTTTATGTATTTTGTCGTAATGCCCAATTAAATATCATAGTAATCATCATGTCATATATATGCATTGCCATGCGCTCACTATTTGTCAATTGCCCAGCTGTAATTTGTTCACCCTGCATGTTAGTTATCTTTTATGGAGAGACACCACTAGTGAACTGTGGACCCGGTCCATTCTTTTACACTGATTAAACAACCACAAACTGCAAACTGTTCCTTTTTCATTCTCTGCAATTTAATACTCATTTTCCACACCATACGTTTAATCCTTTGTTTTCAGCAAGCCGGTGAGATTGACAACCTCACTGTTTCGTTGGGAAAAAGTAGTTTGATTGTGTGTGTGTAGATTCCACGTTGGTGATCGTGTTGCGCCGTGCGAGCCGCCAACAACCTTCAGAAGCGCTGCTGCTCCTACTGGTTCGATAAACCTTGGTTTCATACTGAGGGAAAACTTGCTGCGGGACTGCATCATACCTTCCTCTTGGGGTCTCCCAACGAACGTGCAAGCCTAGCAAATCAGTTTACTATGTTGTTCTTATCTAGGTTATTGTACGGCTGCGGGAACTTGTACCGCTGATGGACCCTTTTAATGAGGAGCTT
This sequence comes from Poa pratensis, assembly GCA_947311845.1. Classification (NCBI taxonomy): domain Eukaryota; kingdom Viridiplantae; phylum Streptophyta; class Magnoliopsida; order Poales; family Poaceae; genus Poa; species Poa pratensis. The sequence continues at coordinate 34,921,853 of CAMZMU010000103.1, read as the reverse complement.
TTCCAAAGGCTCTTTGTCTTTGTACCTTAGGTTCCCGTCATTGGTCGAGCACATTTCTCGAGCAATGGCGGCACAGGTGTTGCCAAAGCCCCTTGCATGATTCTCAGGCTGTATAGGTAAACCACTGGTGACGTCCACCTCTGTGATTTCTAGTCAGCCGGTGCCCACCAAGTTTTGGCGCCTTTCCTTCCGCTGACGCTTGGCGGAGGCACTACCTGAGGTAGTACCATCTGTGCCGGCGCCGCCGGTGTCAGTGGTGTTGTTGTCCGTACCCTCATATCCATCGTCCTCCAAGTCTTGCGAGAAATATTGCAGGTAGTGGTTCTCCATGTCTTCTTCTTCGGAACCAGCATGAGGCCGAGAACCACCGGCTTCGTCGTTGTCCGCCATGTCTACACAAATTAGTAAATAGCACGGTATTAGTAACAAAACAAAACGAAAAAATTCGCCATGACCTTTGCTAAAAAGTCTAGCTATGGAGTGCGATAAATTTGCCGAAACGGAAGTGAATCAACATTTCGGCAAATTTCAGCAACTCCATCCACATCCACATCCATATGAATCACAACATTGCAAATTTCAGCAACTAGAACATAGAAACACATCTTCACATCTATTAAAAAGTACCAACTTCGGAGGCGTCTTAAATTATCAAATCTTGATCCTATGTGCAATTTATCTTCATGGATCTCTTCTACTAAGATAGTACTTCATGATAAACCACATAAATATTTTTTTGAATACTTCTAGCACCTTAATTCAAGTTGTTTTTTAAGGCAATTCAGAACAGTGACCATATTTAACTTAGCAAAAATTCATCTCCAAATTTTTCCATATACTCAAATTTTCCTAATTTATGCACCTAGCAGCAACTAGCAGCAAGCAAGCAGCAACAGCATCAACATCATCTCCAAAATCATCAAATTTTAGGTTCGGCATTTCATCAAGCACCTAAGGTGCAGCCTCGGAGGGGAGGTAGGGGAGGGAGAGAAGGGGATGAACCTCGGGGTGGGGAGGCAGGGGAGGTTGTCGACGGCGGCGGCGGGTCGAGCGGCGCACGGGCGCGTGGAGGGCGTCGAGGTGGACGGGCGCGTGGAGGTGCACGGGCGCGTGGGGGGCGTGGGGGTGGACGGACGCGTGGAGGTGGACGGGCGCGTGGAGGTCGGCGGCGGCGGGTCGAGCGGCGCACGGGCGCGTGGAGGTCGTACTCGTCGGCGGCGACTCGAGCGCACGGCGGACACAGAGGGCAGAGCGCGCGCGCGAGCGGTTTCTAACACTTAGAAATTTTCGAGATGTTGAAGAAGAGAGCCGGCGCGTGGGGCCCACATGTAAGACACACACAGCTATCGGTGGCGCACCGTGGGACTTATCCGTGGCGCACGCCACGGTGCGCCACAGATAACTTTGGGTCACTTACATGTGGGCCCAGCTGTGGTTATCTGTGGCGCACGGCGCAGTGCGCCACAGGTAAGCTAACCGTGCGCCACAGATTACCTGGGGCGTTTTTTTAGCATTTTTTGAAAATAGACATGTTTTTCAAACATTTCAAAAACAAACATATATTTAAATTGCACTACTGTTCACATATATATATTTGACAATATTGTTCACATACTTGAATTTTTATAATTTTTTTGAATCGACATCGGATACAATTATTAAGAGGGATACAAAATGAGTTGATCGCGATATATAAGTGCATAGTTATACAAATGAGGGATACAAAATAATAAGTGCTTCAATCATCAGTGTTTGGCAATCTTCTTTCCTTTTTTGGTCGATGTTGCAAAATTTAGCCCGACATTGTGACTTTTTCTTGTGTACGGAGGACCTGCTGACTTGGGTGGTACCGTGGTCCTGCTTCTTCTTGTGGTGTATGTTTCCTAATTGTTGTCGTCATCTTCAATATTTGGGTCATCGTACTTGTCAAAGTAGTCCTCATTGGCGAGTCCATCCATTCCGGCAATGTTCCTTTTGCCTCTCCTCACAACAACACGGCTAGGCTTGGACGGGTCGGTTATGAAGAAGCATTGTGTGCAGTGCTTAGCCAGTACCCATGGCTCATTTTGTGCGGTGTCGTTGGCGCTTTATTTGGCTGAGGGTATGGACATGGTGATGAAATATCGGTCTTCGGGAGTGACGTTCTTAGCCCATCTGACGCGAAACATCGGCACCTTCTCTCCAGAGTAGTTTAGCTCCCATATTCCTCGATCCTTCCATAGTATCTTGTCAGCACGTCACCAGTGTAGGATTCCACCGTTACCCCTGAGTTCTGATAATCAGAGTTTTTGTCCTTCTCCTCCGTGTAGAATGTGAACCCGTTGATATCATACGCTTGAAACGTCTGGAGGTTGGTCGCGGGTCCATGTGCCAATGCGAATAAGAGAATGTCATCCTCCGAGATCATTGGCGGCAGATTAGCCTTAAGCTTTCTTTGAACCAACCCGCGAAAGA